>OU015750.1:42737927-42772446 GCA_907169655.1 Acomys percivali | reverse complement strand
GAGAGAGAGAGAGAGAGAGAGAGAGAGAGAGAGAGAGAGAGGAGAGAGGAGAACACAGAGAGGGAGAAAGACAGAGACTGAGAAAGACAGACACACAGAGAGGAGAGAGAGAGACAGAGAGCCAGAAGGAAAGAGAGAGAGAGGAGGGGGAGGGGAGGGTGGGAGGGTGGGTGGGTGTGGGGAAAGTGCCAGTAAAGGAGGAATTAGCACCTGGGTAGGGATCGGAGCAGAGGTCAGCAGAAACAGCTGGCATTGCTGGTTAAGCTGACCAAGAAGGGAAAACCTATCAGTCAATGTGAAATGAGGTGCTTAGAGATTGGTATAACAGAAGATAAATACCTTGTGGTGGCCTGGCAAGCAGAAGGGGTTCCAGTGTACCCAGACACTACCAGAAGAGCCCCACTGGTCTCAGTACCAATGTTGTAATATTGATAAATACAGAGGCCATGCAATATATCTGATAT
This sequence comes from Acomys percivali, assembly GCA_907169655.1. NCBI lineage: Eukaryota > Metazoa > Chordata > Mammalia > Rodentia > Muridae > Acomys > Acomys percivali. Next base: position 42,771,982 of record OU015750.1, on the reverse strand, counting down.
GAAGATATTCATTGTAGAAAGGAGGAAGGGAGAGGAAAACAAAACAAAAAACAAAACGGGGGAAGGGGTGCCCCAAGGGGACAGAGGGAAAGAAGCTGAGGAAGTGACAGAGAGAGTGGTCAGGGATGGCAAGTGGGTTATATCCCGGGGGGGGGGGGGGGGGGGGGGGGGGAGGGGGGAAGTGATGGTGTCAGAAGTTGCTAAGCGACCTAGAGGCAGGCTAGCACAGCTGCCTATATGCTAACAACTACTAATGAGGAAAAAGGGTTCATTTAGCTCCCAGCTTTGCAAATTTAAGGCTAACCATCAAAGAGGAGCTTCTTTAGCAAGAGCGAGACCTGGGCACCTCCTTCAAGGGCTCAAACAACGGGTTTAGTAGGTCCTACTACCTTTTAAAGCTTCCGTTGCCTTTTATCAGTATCATCATGGAGGCCCAACCTCTGCGCCCTTTGGGAACGCATAACTAAATCATACACAGACCATAGCAAGATCACATTAGAGATTGACTACGTGGTGGGAGGACTCTTTGCACCTCAGAAAACAGTGACCAGCTAGGGCAGGGCCAGAGAACCATAAGAATGAGCAGATCACCATCTATCAGCCAAGAATACTGACCTGGTCACTTAGGAGATTGAGGCAGACAGGTGGTGTTGACAACCCTGCTATTGCCAATAGAACAGGTTTGTTTGCCCACTCTACTAAAATGTAACCTCTGGCCTGTCCAACAGATGACATAAAATTTTTTTGGCCTGTCCAACAGATAACATAAAATGTAACTCTTTCTTTCGTTAAAAAATATTTATTTAATTTTATTCTATGTGCATTGGTAAGAAGGTGTCAGAATCTCTAGAACTGGAGTTACAGACAGCTGTCAGCTGCCATGTGGGTGCTGGGAATGGAACCCAGATCTTCTGAAAGAGCAGACAGTGCTCTTGACCACTAAGCCATCTCTCCAGCTCCCAACATTAACTGTTTCTTAAATCTTTGTTTTTTTGAGACAGGGTTTCTCTGCGTATTCCTGGCTGTCCTAGAACTAGTTCTGTAGCCTAAAACTCAGATATCTGCCTGCCTTTGCTTCTTCACTCCTGGCATTAAAGGGGTGCACCACCACTGTCCACACAATATAACTGCTTCTAATGAGCTCCTTAACTCCTCTTGTTTTCAACAGGTAATTGATTTGAAAGCTTCACCTGAATGGCAGCCACGGTGTCTCACTGTCTCCTTTCCTTCTTTTTGCCTCCAGAAAGAATGCTGGGAGTTATTGTCAAAAGACTAGAAGAAAAAGGAAGACAGACAGACAGACAGACAGACAGGATGGAAGGAAGGAAGGGAGGAAGGAAAGAAGGAAGGAAGGAAGGGAGGGAGGGAGGGAGGAAGGAAGGAAAGAGACTGGTTACTGAGGTGAAGGCTTGATCCAACAGCTAGAACTTCTGACACCCTTGGGATATTGTCTTTCTAGGACATCACAGTCTTCTCACTAGCCATAAGATAGTTCCCTCTCTCTCTCTCTCTCTCTCTCTCTCTCTCTCTCTCTCTCTCTCTCTCTCTTTCTCTCTGTGTCTGTCTCTATCTCTCTCTGTCTCTCTTTCTCTCTCTTTCTCTCTCTTTCTCTCTGTCATTGGTCTTAATTGATCCAATAACAAAACAGAGAGAAAAATATTGCATTAAAGAGGACTGGAGGAGCCAGGTGGTGGTGGCACACCTTTAATCCCAGCACTTGGGAGGCAGAAGCAAGAGGATCACTGTGAGTTTGAGGCCAGCCTGGTCTACAAAGTGAGTCCAGGACAGCAAGGTCTACAGGGGAAACCCTAACTTGAAAAAACAAAAACTAGGGCTGGAGAGATGGCTCAGCAGTTAAGAGCACTGTCTGCTCCTCCAGAGCTCCTGAGTTCAATTCCCAGCAACCATATGGTGGCTCACAACCATCTATAATGTGATCTGATGCCCTCTTCTGGCCTGCAGGTGTATATGCAGGCAGAGCACTGTATACATAATAACAAATAAATTTAAAAAAAAGAAAAACAAAAACTATAAATATATGTATATATAATTTCTAAAAATGTCTCTAATGTCTCTATCTCAATAGGAGAGAATAAAATCTAAAATATCACTAAAAAGGTATTGTCAGCTCAAAGGTTTATTCTTCACTCATCATGATTTGGCCTGGTTTATGCTTTGGTCCTATAGCAGAAGACAAGTTACCAAAAGAAAACACATGAAGTTATTTAAGTTTCACATGATTAGGGACTCTACAGACATGAAGAGCAAGGATGCACAATGCAAGCAGAGAACCTAGGCAATGGACAGCTTATTACCCACATTGGGGAGATGGGGCAGGGGGAGTGGGAACTGCCTCTGACATGAACTCTGGTGGCCATGATTTGATCACTTCCCCTTGGCAGGGTGGCCTTGGGGGGCACTCAGAGGAAGGGGATGCAGGCTATCCTGAAGAGACCTGTTAGGCTGTTGTCAGATGGTGGGGCAGGAGGACCCCCACCTGTCAGAGGTCTAGGGAGGGCAAGAGGGCAGAAGAGGTAGGGAGGGAGGGAACGGGAAGATAGGAACGAGTGGATAACCATCGGAATGTAACGTGAATACATTATAATAAATAAAACAATTTTTAAAAAGAGCAAGGAAGCAGAGAAGCTCGTGTAAACTCTAGGTAGGTCTAGGTCTGAGGAAAAGTGATCAGTGTCCATCTGGAGAACAAATGAACAAATGGGCACAGCCAAAGGGGGATGGGAGGGTGGGAGATGGGGGTGTGGGAGTGAGAGGGTGGGGAGTGGGGAGAGTGGAAGGGGCTTTAGGACCTTTGTGTCCTGTGTCTTAATGCTTTTGGCTGCTTTCATCCGGTTAGGTTCTGCTCCAGTGAAGGGTCGGGATATCCTTCCTGGGGTTTGTGACTGCTTCGGGTGGGAAGGCATGGATGGGGACAGCTTCTGGCGTTTTTTCTATATGCCTACACCGAGGTGGTGGTCCTGAGCCCTGTCAGTGAGTAGAGCCATGAGAGCAAGTGTGCAGCTGTGTTTTATCCCCAGGGCAAGGCCAGCTTTCAAAACCGAAGATGCTGTTGGGAGAGTGCGTATGGACTGGGAACACGGTATTAGTCATTTTCTACCAGCCAGAGGTGGAAGGTTTTCTAAAAAATTCTTGTTGGTGAGGTGGTCATATCTGCTTGACAGCCCACTATCTCTTCGTGGTTCTACATTCTCTAACTACAGAGTTTTGTTTGTTGTTTGTTTGTTTTGTTTCCTTGCTTTAATCCAGTATGGCAAATTGCGCTTAGCATTGGACTGGTCAGCCAATGCCTGCTCTGTGCCTTCCCCTGCCCTCACAGTTACAGGAATGGGAAAGCCTTGTCTGTCACTCATGCTCCCTGTGTTGGAGAAGCACAGCTAGTGATGCAAAATTCATTTCCAGACTTAGGTTCAGTTCACAAATTCCTCAGTGGCTTTGTCCCATGTTGTATAAAGATGTGCCTGCCTCTGAGGTGTCAATCTGCAGGGAGTTAGAAGTGTGGAAGCCAAAGTGATTATTCAGGCCTGAGAGGGAGGAGGGCGAGACTGTGAGGAAATGGTCTGCACAGTTAGCAGCCTGGTAAGTTTACAGACATAGGGTTAAGCCTCCCTATGACATCCCTGAATATGTGGGGGGGGGGGGGCTTTGAAACAAACTTTAGCTTTTTGTACACTCTGGCTGTGATGAAAATACAGCTATTGTAGTTGATTGGCAGACTAGAGTAGTGGTTATTTATGCAAGGCAATGCTTTTGTGTGATAGAGAGTAGGTGAAATGTCTTCAGCTTTAACAGCCTCAGCCTTCTCTCTCCCTCTCTTTTCTCTGGTCTCAAAAGTGCCTTGGCTCTAGAACAGAGGCCCAATGAGAAGAAAAGCACATGGTTAGTGACTTGGTTTCAAAAGAAGACCCCAAATCATGGAGTGGGGGGGAGGCTTGGGCGTTCTTATTTGCATGTCAATGCCAAGCCGCTATGACTGACTCCCATGCAGTTATTTTGAAGGTGGCCGCCCTGCATTGATGGATCCTGTGCAGCAGCTTTGCTAACTGAGAAAACCCCACCTGCTCGTAGCATTCACTGTTGCACACAGAGCGACAGCTTCTCCAAGTGGCCAACTGGCTCCCTTATACTTCCTCTCCGTAGAAGCTGCAGACAGTGAGCTATGGGGGCCCGAGGTGAACAGGACTTGGCAGGCAGAGACGGCTTTCTTTAATACCTTTTTATTGCCCTTTGTTTTGTTTTGCTTTGTTTTGTTTTGTTTTGTTTTTGTTTTTTGAGACAGGATTTCTCTGTGTAGCCTTGGGTGTCCTGGACTTGGATTCACTTTGTAGACCAGGCTGGCCTCGAACTCACAGAGTTGCACCTGCCTCTGCCAGAGTCCAGGGATTACAGGCGTGTGCCCCTTCACCAGGCTCTTTAATACCATTTGATTCCTTAAAACAGTGCAGTTACCACTGATTGTTACCTTCTGGACTATTCTGGGTTATTACAACAGCCGGTTTGGCCACTGTTTTCTTCCTGAGACGGTGAGGACTGTTCACTGGCTGTGTTCTCACAGCATTACACAAGACACACGCTAGGTTGGCTTGCTCCATTTCTGGGTGATTCGTAGAGGAAGAATAAAGAACAGCTACTTCCTAGTGTTTAAGCTCAGGCAGAAGCAGAAGCTGGGGAAATTTTTTTTTTCTTTTTTGAATGAGCATCAGGCACCTCCTAGCGCCCACTTGATAGTGCCGGCTAAACAAACTGAATCAAGATGTAGGAGGAAGGTCACTTGATTTCCATTCAGTCTCTGGGCCCAGCAATTGGAGAAGTTGTGAGGTGATGAGTTGGTTTTAAATGGCTTGGGCAGGGGCTTGGCCTCTCCAGTCTTGCACTCAAATCACAAGGTCTCGGAGCCAAGCGGGTGCCAGGACTTCTTTGTGAGGCATTTGGAGACCAGGCTCACCAGCAAAGGATGTTAGATTTGAGAGTCAGAGACTATGTTCAGCACACATGATGTCTACTTGGCAGAAGTGTGCCTTTTGAGCATTTAATCTTTCTGAGGGCAGCATTAAAAATGGTGACCAGAATAAGTATTTTTTGGTATCCCATGAGAGCAAGAGATGTGTGGAACACCTCTTTCTCAGTCCCAATCACCTATTCCTCCTGTCTTTCCTCATCTACATTTGAAATACCTTCTGTGGATTGTGCTTATGAATAGACAATTTATATCTACTAAATATAGTGAAAGATTATATAGTAAATATAATAAAAATAAATATAGAGAATCCACCAAATACAATAATAATAAAAAAGTAAAAGTTTCTTGTTCTGATTGATTTTGGGTTTTGTTTTCTGGGACAGGATCTCAGTACATAGCCCACGCTGGTCTTGAACTTACGATCCTCCTGTCTCACCCTTCCAAGTGCTAGGATTGCAGGAACGTGCCACCATACTTTGAAGCTTAAATGATTTTTATTAATTAGTTGTGTGTGTGTGTGTGTGTGTGTGTCCTTGAGCAATCTTCTCCTAATCTAGTTTTCTTACCTGCAAAATGAGGCCTCAAGGTGTCACTTAATTCATAAAAATTTGAGAACATATGTCAGGTCATGTGTATAGCACATAAAATATCTAATCATGATCTATTTTCTCTATTATCCGCTCACACTTTCTGACTTATTTTGGGTTCATACCGTGTATAAGTGTCCTTGACTTTTTTTTTTCAGAAGCACGGGTAATCTTTTTTTTTTTTTTTTTTTTTTTTTTTGGTTTTTTTGAGACAGGGTCTTTCTGTGTAGCCTTGGCTGTCCTAGACTCACTTTGTAGACCAGGCTCGCCTCGAACTCACAGCGATCCACCTGCCTCTGCCTCCCGAGTGCTGGGATTAAAGGCGTGCGCCACCACGCCCGGCTTGCATGGGTAAGCTTACTTCACTTTCTGATGAAATAGGAATACAGCTGGGCCTTTAACCATATGGGAATGTGCTGCAGAGATCTTACTTTCTTCAAGGAGCCATCTCTGCTTGCACCTCATCTGAGTTGCTGTGAAAATGGCTGGAACCTGAGTCAGATTCTGCAGCCAGTTTTATTTTTCCTTTCCTTACTCTCGCCTTTCCTTCTCTTCTCCCCCTAACTCTTTAAAGGATTTATTTTATTTTAAGCTACATGTATGTGTGGGTAGGGGGGAGGCAGCATGTGCATGTGCGTGCCCGTTGTGGTGGTGGAAGCTGGAGACATCACACGCCCCTGGAGCTGGAGTTACAGGCAGCTGTGAGATGCCAGATGTGGGTGATGGGACTCTATTTACATTCTCAGTAAGCTCAGCAACACTCAACCATTGGGCCACCTCTCTATTCCTTCTTCCTATTTGGGGGGACAGGGCTTCACTCTGTAGTCCAAGCTGCTCTGAGAACTCACTGTATAGCCTTGAGCTTACAGCTATCCTCCTGCCTCAACTTCTCAAATATTGATATTATAGGTGTGAGCCACCAGATCTGACTTGCAGTCATTTTCAGGAAGTTTCTCTTGTCACTGGGCTACTTTGCTACTTAACAAAGGAACAAGATCTCCCCAGTTTGTTCCTTTTTTTTTTTTAAACCATGGTGCCATTGTCATAATGTCATAATGTTGAGTGTGAAAATTCAAGTTCAGCACCTGACCCTAAATTGGGTATGGTGGTGCCCACTTATAACCCCAGCAATCAGGAGACTAAGATAGAAGACTTGATAGGAGTTTGAGGCTGACATGGACTATAGAATAAGATTTTGTCTTAAAAAAAAAAAAAAAAAAAAGAAGGAAAGAAAGAAAAAGTACACAAACAAAGCCCAAACCACCACTCTGCCCACAGAGTTTCCTGTGGTTTCCACTTTCATTACATGAAGCTAGCAAAGCACGAGGGGACACTTTTGCTGAATCATTACCTGCAAAAAAGCAACATGGTTCATGGGGCTACAGCAGACCAAAAGCCACTGGAGGCTTTGTATGAGAATCCATTCCTTCAACAAGATGGTTACGGCCATTACTTTTTGGTAACGATAGTATTTAAAATTCAGACCCTCTGTGAAGTGACCTCAGTGGCAGAAGATGAAACTTCTCTTCTCCTAAGAAAGACTAGAGCTGCTTCTAGGAGAATGTTGACAGTGAGGGCTGATAGACACAACCCGCTACCCTGGCTCTAAGCTGTTGGTCCAATCGTGAAACCCACCCAGGCTCTGCTTTTCCTCAGAGGAGTTTTGCAAGGCTGTTGTATAAGGACTAAATGAGGTAACCATGCATGCAATTAACACAGTTTAATTAATGATTACCAATTATACCACACGGAGCCTTGTTACATAACAGTTGTTCAACCGCTGGGTATCAGCCATCATCATCACTACCGTCATCACCATCTTGTTCCTGTAAGTGTTCAGGGAGGATGTGCTGGGCTTACTCCTCTATTCTGGTCACTCTCTGAGGTCAGTTTTCTTACTGTGCAATAGAATCCTCCCATCTTTCCCCAAATAGAAGACACCCATCTCTTCCTGCCTAAATCAGACTCTGTGTTTCCAGTCCCCCCCCCCACATCCCCACCCTTTCCGGTACCCTGTTCCCTTTTCTTTGAAATTACTTGGTACAAATTTCTTTGAAATTATGAGGTGAGTGAGGGATTCAAAGGCCTTGCAGTCCCTCCAGCCTCCAACTCTCCTTCTTGCTCTAGAAATATTTTATTAATATTTACTATTAATACATATGATTATTACGGTGGTTATTATAGAAAAAAAGTCACAGACACCCGTTAGATTTTCAATATGCCTTAAACACTAGGGCTGGGCAGATATAACCCCCTAAGTTAACTTGTTACCTTCCAGCCCCTCATCCCATGCCACTTGCTTTAATTATTCCAATCTGGGAAATTCCCCACCCATCATTCCCATAAATACTTGCTCATTCTTTTCATCTAAGCTGCTTCTCTCCCTCACACCAATCCTCAGAGCGAGCTCCTCCTGGCTATATGTATGCTAGTTCATGCTTAACCCATGGCAACTCTGTTTTCTTCTTCCTCCTCCTGCACCTCCGTCTCCCGTGATTTTGCTGCCCCAAAGCTCTCGAACCTTAGCTCCGCCTACCTCTCGTCTGCCCAACCCAGGTGTAGACATTTTTTTAATTGGCCAATCAGGGATAATCTGGAGGCAAGGCTACACAGTATCACTTGGTCTACGTGAACATTTGCTTGCGGAACATAAAGATCTTGGGGTGGGGGGGACACAATCAATTAACAGAGTAGCTCCAGACCATGCCGCAGCAACTTCCTCATCAGCACAGTCTCACAGGTGGGACTCTGCAGAAGAGACCCTGAAAAAAAAATGATGATTGTCCATGTTTTAGTCCACAAACCTTGATCCTGATTTTCATCATTCTGTTGGCCCTTTGTATCACACTGGCAAAACTGAGAAGAACAAAAGCTGCACTACATCTCTTGTTCTTGTCTTTGGCCAGCCTATTCAAGTAACAGATTGGAATGAGTTCTGACATGAACCTAAGTTTATATTACAACGTGCCTACAACACAAAGAATTCCTGACAGTATGCTAAGACTTGACAAATGCCGCTGTTCAATTTTTAAGACTGAGGTAGTTTCTTTTCTTGTCACCATTTCCCAGCCAAGGTTCAAGCCAATGTGAATGGCCGTGCTGGCTTCTCACTAAGGAAGTTTCTCCTACAATCATGACCCCATGTGAAGTGCCCCCACACAGATTCCTCATAACAATTTATAATAAAAAAAAAGATTTGTTTTTATTATTTTTGTTTTTACCCTTATTTATTTACTCACTTTATGGTCTGATCCCAGACCTCTCCCTCCTCTCCTCCCATTCCTCCCCTCATGCCCCCTCCCCCATTCCTCCCTCCTCCTTCTCAGAGAAGGGGAGATGCCCAAGGGATACCAACTTACCTGGCATCTCAAGTCATAGCAGGCCTAAATGTATCCTCTCCCATTGAGGCCAGACAAGGCAGCCTAGCTAGGGGATCCAAAGACAGGCAACAGAGTCAGAGACAATCCTTACTCCCATTGTTAGGGGACTCACATTTTTAAGTTACATGTACATGTATGTGTATGTGTGTATAGGGACCCACGTAGGCAAAAAAAAAAAAAAAAAAAAAAAAAAAAAAAAAAAAAAGGCATTAGATTCCCCAGGACTGGAGTTGTAGGCAGTTTTGAGCCTCTCAATGCATGCGGGAACTGAACTCGGGTCCTTTTCAAGAGCAGTGTGTGCTCTTAACCACTGTGACATCTCTCCAAACTCTCAGAAGGACTTTTAAATAAGTTGTTAGTTCTTTAAAGATTCTGAGAGGCTAGAAGATAAGGCCATTTTATTAAGACACTAGCGTCTTAAATGACAGAAATGTATTACTGTGCTTCAGGAGATTCTTGACTTCATGCACCTGAAGCCAAGATGGCGGCAACATCGGTTCCTTCAAGGCTGGGTGGCCGTGTCTGTTCAGCCTTTATGTGTGCCTTGTAGGTAACAAACTTGGCTTGTATGCTAGCTTCTATCCCCCTCCCTCTAAGCATGCCTCTCTTTGTTTTGCTTTTTGTTTTGTGTGTGTGTGTTTTTGTTTTATCGAGATTGAGTTTTTTTGTTTTTGTTTGTTTGTTTGTTTTTTGTTTTTTCGAGACAAGGTTTCTCTGTGCAGCCTTGGCTGTCCTAGACCCACTTTGTAGACCAGGCTGGCCTTGAACTCACAGCGATCCGCCTACCTCTGCCTCCAAAGGGCTGGGATTAAAGGCATACACCACCACCGCCCAGCTAAGCATGCCTCTCTTTTATGCTATGTCTAAATGTCCCTTTCTTATTAGTGCACTGATCCTATTGGATTAAAGTCTACTCCAAGATTTCATTTTTGAGTTTTGACTGTCCTGCGACTCACTCTGTAGGCCAGGCCACAGAGACCCACCTGCCTTTGCCTCCCTAGTGCTGGGATTAAAGGTGTGCAGCACCACAACCAGCTCTAAGACTTCATTTTAACTTGATTATCTCTCCAAAGACTGTCTTCAGGTAAGGTTGGTTCTGAGCAACTAGGGCTTTAGGACTCCGAGATTGCTTTTTATGGGGACACATGTCAACCTGTACAGCTTCTGCTTGTCACTTCCATGTAATAATCAGCACAATGTGTCCATTTCATCATGGCAGGGAAGTGGTTTGTTAAGAGAGAACTGTTGAAAAAAAAAAGCTGTGCTTTTTTTTCGGGGAGGGACCATTATTCAAGACAGGGTTTTTCTGTGTAGCCCTAGCTGTCCTGGATTGACCTGCCTCTGCCTCCCAAGTTCTGAGACTAAAAGTGTGGGCCACAACATCTTGGCTAAAACGACAAACTTTTAGAATCCTATAGAACGAATGTGTTAGTAGTGCTGTTAGCTAATAGTCAAGCAAGTTGACCTCTGCATATTAGTATACAAAACAGAAAAGATGGGCTTAAGGAAAGAAAAAAATACAGGGAGAGTCTTGGTAATTGTCCAACATTTACATTTTTTTTTGGAGGGAGGCACACGTGTGGAGGTCAGAGGTCAACTTTCAGGAGTCAGTTCTCTCCTTCCACCGTGTGAATGCCAGTGATCATACTCATGCCATCAGGTTTGGTGGCAAGCAGGTAAAGACCTAGTGAGCTATCTCACTAGCTCTAGGATCTAACAGTTTGAAGCCATGACTGCCTACATTACGGACCTGCCTGTCAGTGAATCACTCTTTCGAAACTAGAGCCGTGCAGGACAATGTGGTATTTTCTAAAAGGATGGCTGAAAGATTAGCCAGACTCAATAGAGGTACAACTCACCTTGAATACCATGTATTAATGGATGGATGATTCCACTAGTTATGACAAAAAGATCCTGTACATACATGATACAGAAGCATTTTCCGAAAGTCACTCTCAAGCTATGAGTGGTTGAATTCATTGTTGCAGATCCCGTGCGTCTAAGAGGGAACTAACTACCTTTGGTGAGTCCACACACAGCTGGTCTACCATGCCCCTCAGGTTGTGAGCTGAGCATGAAGCATACTTCATGATCCGTTTCCTGGGCTAACCATGGGGCTTCCTCTAGACTAGATTGGAGGTTAGCTTAACCTTTCATTGACCTTGGTTCCCTCCGCTTTTGGCACTCCATGTTTTTTCCCATATTGGAGGCTTCCAAAGCTTGGGGGAAATACAATTTCACCTCCTGTAACAGCTGTGATAAGAGACACCTGGATTGTTGTTCCCTCAGGCTCTAGACTCTAGAAATTCCACCTATTTATGTAGGATATGAGGCATATCTGAGTAAAGCCCCTCCAGCAATGATAGACTCTGAGAGGCTAAGAATCTGCACGTTTTAGCAGAGACAGCGAGCTCCACCGTGTGTTCCTTGAGTCCCTCCCTCCCTTCCTTGTGTCACAGACGAGCCTTCCAGTCTATGCCCACTTCTGTCAAACCACTGTTACAGTGTTGAACTTGAACCCTGTAGAGCTTCCACCCAGAGCCCTTGTTCTCTTGTCTGTCTTCCTTCAGGGAGGTTATTCTGTTGTCCCTGTATTTCCCTCCCAAGGCAATCACCCCAGCGTCCTCAGCTCTTCTGCTGCTACCCTGGGCTTTAGCTAATCTTGCTCTCCTGCATGGGCTCTGTGCAGTTATTTATGAGGAGGGCTCCCAATAGCTCTGAACATGGGAACGGCCTTCAGTAACCTTCTGTAGGTTGCTTACTTACATTTTAGGCCACGCAGACATTAAGGAAACACTGCCTGCTGCCGAGAATGTGGACCAAGAAAATTCTTATCTTACATACTGCTGGTGGGAATATAAACTAGTCCACTTTATTTTTTTAAAAAAGTGAAAATAGATCTTCCATGTGACCCCATTATACCCCTCCTGGCTGTTTTCCCAAAGGACTTCAAGTCAACATGTCACAGAGATACATGCATAGTACTGTGTCTTATGTTACTTGTCCCAGTAGCTAAGTTATGGAACCAACCTACATGCCCAGCAACAGAGATGAATGGATAAAGATAATATTGCATATATAAACAAGAGAATTGCTTTTCAGCCATGAAGAATAATAAAGAATATTATTTTCAGGAAAGTGAATGCAATCAGAGATAATTATATTTATCTAATTAAGACAGTTTCAAAAGGACAATTTTTTTTTCCATTTAAGTCCTGGATTTTGTACAAATACATAAAAGTATATCTGTATAAATGACACAAAAGTGGACTTGAGATTGTCTATGGGAACAAAAGGGACCAACAGGAGTGGGGGAGGATGAGAAAGAGAGAGCAGAGGGTGTTCAATGTATAACATATATGTATATTTATGAAAATGTCTTTGTATAAATAATGCCACATACAATGAATATACAATATGAAATTTTAAACAAAGTTAGGCCAATATTAGAGGCATTTTTCATGTTTTTTTTTTTTCTTATGGAGCTGGAGGGCTGGTTACACCACACTGTTGGCTCATTTTGAGCTACCTCTTGCACAAATTGCCTTAGTGTCTGCAACAAGGCTCTGAATCCTAGAATTGAATTTTGGAAGCACAAACAGGTCTTGTATCTTTACCATGTTAGCCCATGGTTTGATCTTACAGAAGCATCTTTACCTGGGTTCTGTCTCCTCATATGCCCTGCTGTGTCAACATAGCCTCTCTGGGTCTTTAATGGGACCACAGATGGAATACTCCCCTCAGACCCGATCCCTTTCTGTTTTGAAGGTGAAAGAGTGGCCTGAAAAGAGGAGAGACAAGGTCTAAAGAAGAGTGGAGGGCTTGCAGGATGAGGATCTTGGGCAGGAAACTTTTAGTTATTTTGTTCTGAAAGCAATGTGTCAGCCCTGAAACTGCCAGTTTGTACTGATGCTCATGAAGAGAAGCAGAGCTTCTCACACAGACTCTTGCAGTAGGGGGCTGGAGAGCAGGAAATGAGAGAAGCACTTGCTTACCTTTCTCCACTAGCCTCTTAGAGTCCCAGGGCATGGGGCCTGCCAGATGGCTCAGTGGCTATCCACAATGGCTGGTAAGCCTCAGGACCTGACTTCCACCCAGCGCACCTCTTAAATTCACATAGTGGATGGAGAAAACTGATTCCCACAAGCTGTCTTTTGCAGTGTGTAGTGGTGCACTCAACTCTCTCTCTCTCTCTCTCTCTCTCTCTCTCTCTCTCTCTCTCTCTCTAAATGTGAAAACAATGAAAAGTTCCAAGGAATGAAGACTGTGTTTGGAATCACTAGCCAAGAGTCTTGCCATATGTTTTTTTCAGCACTCAGAATTTGCAAATTGCTACTCTGTGATGGCTCCAGTGTACTAAACAGAATTCAAAGGAAGCGCAGTGTGTTTAAACTTCCTTGTGTAACATTCAGCTCTTCCTTCTCCTCTTCACCCCCTTTTCCCTTTTGTATTAGACCTAGCACTTCAAAGGATGGGGCGTTAAGGAATCTCAGGTTATTACAGATAGGAAAATTTGAATATTGGGTTTTTTTAAAAATTTGTAAAATAGAACAGTAAATGTATCTTCTGTATAAAAGCCAGGAAGACGTCATAGAAAATACATGGAAGGCACTCTGAGGGGGTGGGGGGAGCTTGGCTTGGTTTGGAAAGCTCAGTGAATCAAAACCCTTATTATAGTGATGGAAGGAGGAATAGGTGCCCTTTCTTCCCTCTCCCCCAAAAGACTTGACTCAAAAATAATAAAAGTGTTCTAGTGGCTGGAGCCTGTTGGCAAGGTGAACTAATGAGGGGTGGTGACCTTTCATTCTTCAGGAGTGTCAGGGCAGAAGTGAACAGCACGCTGAATGTTCTCTGTGAAATGTCCCGACAGGCCCTCTGTTATGTGATCTCTTCCTGTCAAACTGTAAGGTTCAGCAACTTACTGGCCTTCTCCTTAGATTGCAGTGTGGTGGTGCCAGAGGCCCCAAACTCATCCAGGATATTTCTGTTCTCAGAGTTCCTAGGTCGTCCCTAGCCGCAGGGACCTGAACATTCTGCTAAGTTTCTTTTTTTGATTATTATTATTCAAAACACAAGCAAAATGAAACAATAAGAGACTTGGTATTTGCATGGCCCTAATCTTTGGTGTTTTTCTTTTTGTTTGATCTTAAAAGCGACATGGTTTTTTAACTTTTGGCCTTGGGTTTATTATTGAGATTATTATTATTGAGATTAGCAAAAAAGTGATCACAAACAAATTCCTCAAGCAAATAACAATAAGTAAACAAAACTGACAACAACAAAGATGCAAAAAGAAAAAGGTAAAGGAAATCCAGAAATGTGCTTAGTGTCCTCAAATATCTGAAACATTGTGTAAAAATGCTGTTATTACTTTATTGTGAGAAGAAATAAAAATAGTTTACAAAACCAAAAATGACCATATCTTTACATGTTTCTCAAAATCCCACATCACTTGTACTTATGATCATTATTGAATAGGCAAGACCGATGTCTGGCTGTTTAATGAAGGTTTTGCTTTTCTACAATCAGTCAGAATCAATCTTTAGAAAGGTTCTGCAAGCCTTGGATTCTTTATTACACAGCAGTGTTGTTAGTGTGGGCTTTGGAATGAGGCTGCCTGGGTGAGTCCTGGCCCAAGATCACAAGCACTCTAAATTACAAAAACTACCCGATGGGCTATGACTTCATTCCCCCACGTCTAAAAAGCACAGCTGACTGAGATGTAGTGAGGGTTGGATGACACTGTTCCTGTAACACATGGCAACTGTACTAAGACCCTGACATATACGGAGTATCCGCCAGGCTAGACCATTTTCCCTATCACTCTAACGGGAAATCTCTCTTTCGCATTGTCTGCCTCATAACCCAGGCCTCACCATTTCGATTCACATATACTCAAGTTATAGCTGGCATAGAAGAGAAAACCAGGCTGAAGACCGAAGTAGACTTTCCGTTATGTATGACTAGGTGGCTTCTGTCCACACTTTAGGCTGTAGATCCATAGTGGAATCCTTTCTGCTCCAATTTCTCTAACAGAAATGAAATGGGTCGGGTTAGGCCAGTTGGTGACTCTAAAAAGTGGCAGAAGGTTGGGTTGTTCTTGATTGATCTATTTTAGGCTACAGCCTATGTCCAGGCACCAAGTAGGGCTGTGGCTCTGGGTCTTAACTTTCGGTAGGTATCCCAAACAAGAGAGCTCGGAAGTTGTTTAAGTACAGATTGCAGCAATGCTCTGGCTAGCACAATGCTTCATAAATTAAGATGGGAACTATAAACATTTTCTTTTTATGAAACAGAACAGAACCTGGGGTGCAGTGCAGCTCAGTGGGATAGAATGGGTTCGTGCATGAGGTGCTGGGTTTGAACCCCAGTAACAGAAAGAAGAGTAGAGAAAGAACTACAGAGCTCAGGAGAAGCGCAACTTTCAGAACTGTCTCGTTTGTCATGCAAGAATTCAGGAGTCAGTCAGTTAGATTAAAATTGATATAAATCACTTGTAGCTAGCAGAGCTTTTCTTTTTGAGAATGTTTGGCTGTTCCTCCACAACAGTAAATGAGTCCGTGCTGTCTTATGACCCTCCCTCAGAACTATTGAGCATTTTTTTCCTTAGAAGCTTCTTTGGATTTTCCCCCATTATATACTAGACTGAGCTGCCCACAGATGTCTTAGGGTTTTTGGAGACATTTTAAATGGAAGAGGTTCTCTTTGTTCTGGACAGTTTAAACATGCCCAGCTTTGTCTGGTGACCCTTGGGCTCAGGATGGTTTTATTGTGGCAGCAGGTCCTTCACAGGATCTCTGAACCAACAGGTGACAAATAACCACGGTGGCCCACCGAGCCTTTTCTGAGGAGAGGCTGATGGCAGAATCTCAGCCAAGAAGAAAGTATACTCCAAAGCTTAACAGAAGTGCAGCTGGCACATTGCCAACATGGGTGTTGTAGTGGACAAGCTTGATGTTAATGGTTGGCTGCATGTCATTTAGTTTTTGGTTGGAAGAAAGAGTTTAGCAGATTGGAGTTACTTAAAGGAATAAGGAAAAAAAATAGAAAAATAGAAAGCATTTCAGGAAGAAGGAAAACAAAGACAGAATTAGAAGGTTGAGCAATTGGACGAGGGTGGTACAAAGATAAGTGAAGGCGTTTCCTTTGGATTCTGCAAATCTTGGCAGCCTTGGGACATCTGGAAGTCAAAAGGGCAGCAAGCCACAGAGTCTGAAGCCATGAAATAGAGCCAAGAACCTGGCCCTTGAAAGGAGGAACAGCTAGATGCAACTGAACTGGTATGCTTCTGCTCTGATGTGGCTGACTGCAACTAGACGAAGCCAGAGTTGACATGTCTCTGGGGCTAGGACCAGATGCAGCGACTTTCACAGTAGCGACTGTAGTGTGTCTTCTGTGTCCCTCTGGAGAAGGAGGTTTGTGTTGAAGTCTCCCAGCCTTTTGTTCCCTGTCCTTTTCTGTCCCCCTATTTGCATTCCTTCCCCCTTGTTTTCTCACAGCCTCTCAGTTCCTACCAGTGCTCTGGGTAACAGCATGTTTTATCGCTTTCTTGTTCCTATCAAAGCTTATCAGAACCTAACGAGTTCCAGCCTGGGTCTTCTTCTCAGTGAGATAACTGAGCCCTCAGAGCCTTCTTATCACTCAGCATTTTGATAAGAGACAATGCTTAGCATATTGGATTCCTGAACCAGCCAGGGGCAGGTAGCATCATGCGGATTTTGGATGGAGAAGTCTTTCAGTTTCACTTTCATCTTACCAATCAGGCAAAGCTTCTATATCAGGCAAGACTGGATTGTATTGTAGGCTTTCTTCTCTGTTTTTATTTTCAAAGAAGACTTAAGAAGGGACCCTGGAATTCCCTCTTTTATAAACAGAAACATGGTCTAGCTGAGTCCAAGTTGGGGCTGGTAAAGAATGGGCTTGAGATGATAAAGTCTTTGAAATCAGCCAACCTTAAAGACTGGGGCAGGCATTTATGGTCAGTTGAGTTACACAGCTTTGGGATTTGCCAGCTCTACCTTCTGTTTTAACAATAGAAAGTCCTGTAAAACTGCTGGCATGTGAGACAGAGGTATCCAAAATGTCTTGGCATCTCTCCCAGCGGTATATCGAGTCTTGGGGAAGATACTTGTTAGAGCATGGTCCATACACTCTACCACTAGAGAGAGGTCCAAGTTCACTGATGATGCATAGTTTTTCAGTTTGTGTAGGCCTATTTAAAAAGAGACAAAAATATGTTTATTCTTAGGCAGAAAAGGAGAAGCAGAGTGGGAGGCTAGGGTGCAAACAGGAAGACACATGACAGGGACTTTACTTTGAATTTTCCATTATCATTGAGGCTCACTGGAATGGTTTTCCATTCTCCATAAAAGGATGCAGCAGTGTCTTCTTTAGGCCAGATGGTCTTATCTGAAACTTGGGTGGGCAGCAAAATCTCCTAAAGTGCTTATTAAAACCCAGACATCTGGGTTCTACATACAGAATCCCTGAGCCAGAAGGTACGGTGTGAAGTCTTAGCATTTCTTTTTATTACACGTTTTCTTTTTCTTTTTTTTTTTTTTTTCGAGACAGGGTTTCTCTGTGTAGCCTTGGCCATCTTGGCCATCCTGGACTCACTCTGTAGACCAGGCTGGCCTCGAACTCACACGGTGTGAAGTCTTAGCATTTCTTTTTATTACACGTTTTCAAGTGTTGCTGCTGGTCTGAGAACTTTGAGTATTATTTCTCTAAAGGCAGTAGGGAAAGGATGCTGTATAGAATCCATGAGGTCCTTGCCTCTAGGAAGTCATGAGTTTGATTCCTAATCCATCCCAGATAGTACTGTGTTATAGGAAATATGATTATGTACATATTCTTGTTCATGATTGTGTGTGTATGCATATGAGGATGGAGAGGGTACTCACACACCATATTTGTAAGATTTTGTCCTGAATCAGAAGTTAAATGTCTCCCAGTTGTTGGGCAAATGAAGTGTTTGAGCCATGACCTAAGATTCCACCAGGGAGGCAAGTAAATTCACAAGGGATTGGGGATAATTTGGAGCCCTGAAGTCTCCAATTAAAAAAAAAAAAGTGTTGGAAAAACTATACATCCACAAGCAGGAGAATGAAATTGGAACCTTATCTTACCCTAAATATAAAAGTCAACTCTGAACAGATGAAAGACTTGAAAGTAGAACCTAATACTGTAAAACACTGAGTAATAGCTTTTTGAAATTGAACCAAGCAATAAGTTTTGATGCGTACAGCATAGACCACAAAAGGCAGAGTAGATAGACAGGGCTGCATGAGACTAACAGTCTCCTGTGCATCAAAGGAGGCAGCTAAAAGAGCAAAGAGACAACTCATAGAATGGAAAAAATTGTTTGCAAACCATATATTGATAAGGGGTTAATATCCAAAAAGAAATATAAAGGAAGTTCAAACAATTCAATAGAAAAAATGAACAATCTGATTTCTAAAACATGAAAAGGACCTAACAGATGTTTCTCAAGAGGCCATAAACACAACCAGTGTGTGTGTGTGTGTGTGTGTGTGTGTGTGTCTGTGTGTCTGTGTGTGTGAATGTGTTAGCCACAGTGCATGAATTGCTCTAGCGCTCAAATTTATCCCACTGTAAGATACTATATTGAACCTTCAGAGTGGCAATGAGACAAAAGATAAGAAGTGTGGACCGGGATGCTGAGGAGAGAAATCTTGCGTATGTAGGTGCTGAAAATGTAAACTAAAACAGCAACTATGAAACTGGTATGAGGATTTCTTGAAAAATGCGAAGTAGAACTTCCAATATGAAATTCATGTGCTTTCAAACATACCTGAAATGTGTCTTCTGAGGGGAAAACCTACCATGTTAGGTCTTGGGCTCCCAATTGTTTAAGGAACCCAGTGAGTGATAGTGCTATTTGTTAAGTAGCCACAAGTTGTTCAAAGAATGTAGTACACGTTAAAGACTAGTTTATGTTATGTTCCACCTGGGAAACAAAGAAAGGTGACCTTAAATTTATGGTCTGCATTGAGACTGTAAGTCTGGCTCATCTCTAAATTCTGACTTGGAAATACTTATTTACTATTTAATATGACAAGTTAGTATAAAATTGGGCTCAATGCTCGAGAAAATTTTGAATGTTTTCAACCGAAAGAAATGATAAATATTTGAGAAAAATCACTATGTCAGCTATTTTGATATGTTTATTACTGTTAGTATTTATATCATGCTATGCCTTGTAAACATGTACAATGATTATGTACCAAAATAGAAAAATTCTGGATGGAATTTTGTGATAGAGTCATAGGTACTATCAGTATCAAAATCATTATCTAATACAGGAATCTCTTTTACATGCAGGGCTTTGTCTCTGAAGTATTAAGTCTAACAGGGTTAAGGTCAGTCTTTTACCTTTGATTTACACAAAACCCTTAGAGTCCGAGTGCAAGAAACACAGCTTCTAATGGTGGGTGGTGGCTCTAAGCTCACCAAAAGGCACTCTTTGGAAAGTTTGTCAATCAGGCATTCTAGTTGAAACGCTCATCAGCCTTTTGCTTGTGCATGTAGCATACTGAGGTGGGGGGCGGCGGTTGGGAATCATTTTGAAAATTTCCATATACGTGCTTCTCATTTGAGTCCTGGGTCTCCACTCAAACTGCTGACCTTTAACCTTATCTGAGGGATAGTGTGAAATGGAGGCAGGATCTTGTACCTCTGAAGAAGGACAAGAGCTCGGTGTTTGAGGGACATCAAGTAAACAACACTACAGGTTCAGAAAGCTGGTGGTGGGAGAGAAGTCCTAAGACAGGTGATTTGACTCAAGTGTTGACCGCATTGCTACTTTTGTACTGGACTGCCCAAGAATGCATGGCACAGCTGTGCTGGGTTCCTGTCTAGCTGCACAAATTCAGGCATGCCATTACTCTATGTCTCTATTTCTATAAAACAAAGGAGAGAATAGCAGCTACTCCATAGAGCTCAGGGATTATAATTGAAAGTGGGCGTGTGAGGCACTTAGGACGGTGACAAGCACGTTGTAAATGTTCGCAGTATTAGTCACCACTGTGTAGTCTTTATTATTAGTCTCTCCTCTTGACTCAGCCTTCTGACTCATTTTACCTCTTCTTCCACTTCCTTTCCATGTGTTCCTGACCCTGAAAATTTCCTCCACCCAAATAACCCGTTCCTGGATTTTAAAGCCGTATTCAGACCTGTATGGGCGGAGCCCCTTTCCGGCTCTGCATTCCCTGGGCAATTAGAGACTACACACCATTGGCATCACTTCTGGCTCTCTGGGTTGCCCTAACGAGGATCTGTTTTCTGGATGATGTACAGTCTCCTTGTCCTACGGTATTCCTCGCTTATTCTTTTGTTGTCAGCTATATATAGCACAGTAAAAGGGTCACAGTCTGAGTCTTTCTATCATTTGTCACCTCCACAGAGCCCTGCGCAACGCGCAACGCCGAACGAGTGGCTTGTGTTTAGTATTAAGAGGAAGAGTGTACAGAGGTGAAGATGCTGAGAGCCAGGCTGCTGGCTTTAGACCCTGGCATGACCAGGAGATGCCGGCCACCTTGGAAAGGGCATTTTACCCTGCAAAGCCCCTGTTCACTACTCCAGGAACTTCTTTTGAGGCATAAACGATGTAATTCGGAAATACTTAGCGGTAAAGCTCGGCGTGTGTTAGCTTTTTAGGAACCGTTCATAGTCACTCAGAGATGCCAGAGGTGACACCGGACTTACTCCCCAAATTAAAGACCCCCCCCCCCCCCCCCCCCGTGTATGCGATTCCTTCATGCCGCCAGGACAGCGAATCCCAGAAGACACTGCATCTACCCCCTCCCCCCCAACTCACTCTTTTCAATGTAGCCTTCTCCATATTGTTGTCTGATGTCTGGAGACAGATGCTTCCAAATGGCGAGTTTTTTTTCGGTTGCCTTTACTGGGTCTGACAGGTCTGTTTTGAACAGCCCTGGTTCAATGCATGAGACGTGCACTCCAAAAGCTTTCATGTCCCGCCTGTAAAAAGAACAGTTGAAGACTTTTTTTTTTTTTAATTTAAAAAAAAAAAAAAGCTTTCATTGAGGTGTTGGTCTGGTCTAGGGTTTCATTCATTCCAGACAAGCATTCTGAAGTCACTTCCTCCGTCTTTTATAGTCTTAATTTTTTTTTTTTGTTTGTTTGTTTCAGTCACATTTCTTTGGAGAGTGTTAGCTACTCTTTTAACTAGTTTCTCATAAATCTTTTCAGAGAATCACAGACTGGCTATGTTGTCAGCAAACATCTTGTTCTGCCCTGTCACTTTGAAGATGAAGAGACTGGAGTTCAAGGTAGTCAAGTGAGGCTGAACGGTAGAGCAGGAACCGGATGTGGGAGGAGCAACTCTGCCAATAGCCCCACACTCCTCCGGTGTTTGTTTCCTTAAGCCATTTTCTTCTGGTTAAAGTGATAAGCATTTAGGTTAAGGCTATTTTGTCTCCATATTGAACGTACCTGATAGTGAAATGGACAGTGGCTGGTTGGAAGGAGAGGTTTACCTTGAGTTTTGGAATGTGGATTTGCAACACGACCGAGGATGCTGGAGGGTCTAGTACCACGATTCCTGGCGTGCCACCCTGATCCCGGGTGCTGCCTGGCAAGCCTTTCCTTCACATCGCTACGGACAGTTTCAAGCCTACATATTTACTGAGTCACAGGTTTGAGATGTTGTTACTTCCTGTCTTTCAACCAAACAGCATACTGCACAGCAGTTCATGATAACCATTTCCTAAACTTAATGTATTGTTGCTCTAGGAATGCATAAAGAGGCAATTACTTACTCCATAGACATCTTACTCATACTGAGGCTTGAAGCCAGAACCCTGTAGGCGAGAGCTCCGCCACTAAGCTACACCTCAGTCCTCACAATATGATTTTTAAAAATAAGCTCTTGCTCTAAAATGTAATTCAATTATTTTCAGATTTTGCTTTCTAGCAACAATATTAGTACGCAATTCGAAGTATATTTTGGTGGCAATATAAGTTAGCTTGACCCTGATGGATTTTGAAAGGCATATTACATTAAAATCTTAAATGTTATTTTTCAACATAATTATATTCTATTCATCTGTTAGCTGATGTCTATTGGATCTGGGAGACAGCAGCTCCAAAGAGTTATTTGAGAAGGACTCTTTCCTTATGTACTTGTGTGATGATGGCATAGGGACAGGAGATAGGCCACTGTGCTAAGCTTATGACGGAAGTGAAGTCTGCATGAAACCAACACAGCTTTAGAGTCCCAGTCCTCTCTCTGTTGGGCTGTCGTCCCTCAATCCTTCTCTCTATATGTAGACATCCTGGAACAGCCACTGGACTAGGCTGCATGCGTAATTCCATGTCAAAAACAAGTTCTTCGGTTCCTAAAGACATAACACTTTTTGTTGATTCCTTTCAGACAGCGTATAGCCACCCGGCATATTCTGCAAACACTGCAGTCGAA
The DNA here is from genome assembly GCA_907169655.1 of Acomys percivali. Classification (NCBI taxonomy): domain Eukaryota; kingdom Metazoa; phylum Chordata; class Mammalia; order Rodentia; family Muridae; genus Acomys; species Acomys percivali. Next base: position 42,749,575 of record OU015750.1, on the reverse strand, counting down.
ATACCATTTTAAATGCTAGCATGTTATTACGATATGGGTGCATACAGAATGGGACAAAAGATCAGTTGAGACTGAGGGGAGGTTGCCATGACCGTGTTACTCCAAGTGTGATGATCCTGAGCCATCTGCAGCATCTGCTAACACTGTAGAAAAGCAAGCACTCCATCACATCCCAGACCCATCCTCATCCAAATATGCATCTCCATCAAGTCCTCCGGGCTATCCAACATCACGTCGATGTCTTGGAAGAGCTTCATTGTACTTTTTCTTAGGAGACTCAGACTTAGCAACTAGTTCACATGGTAGAATGGAGCTCTCAGCCTTTATTAACCTCAGTGGGATCGTCTATCCTTTTCATGGGTAAGCTGCTTCTGGATCTGTGGTACGTATGTGAACTCTAACATATGCCTTTAATAAACACTAATTGCACAAATAAATGGGAGGATTAAAGGTAAGCCAATATCAATTTTGTCTTTTCTCTTGTCTTGTCTCAGCATGACTCAACCGACTTAACTTCCACTTACTTCTGCGGTCCTTCTGCTTGCACTGCGTCCCAGAAGGCTCGCCTGCATTAAGTGTACCCAGCATCTGGCAGGCACAGTCTATTACAGTCAGGAGTGTGAGGACAAGGAGTACCACTAGTAATTCCTCATGCGGTGTCCATACCGGTTATTTCATCCTCTTGCTGGAGCTGTCAGCCTCGGGGTTTCCAGGTTCTAGAAACTTCCCTGACTCTCCATGCCACGCTTTTATTTTTTATTTTTTTATTTTTTATTTTTTGCCATTTCTTTGCAGAACCTTGATGAGAAAGCACTTATGGGCTTTGAGCTGATGGCCACAAATTCTGGTTTCAGGTGAGATGAATCAAGCATCTGCTTCCTGCTGGATACAACTACAAAGCCCAGCTGGAGTGCGTTGGGCAGCCATTGAGTCTTAACGCTTTTCTGCTGGAAGCTTAAATAAATGGGTACTGTTCCATTAGCAACTGCTAGGAGTAACAACAGAGGGAGATGGACTCTGGATGACCCTCTGTTTGGCGAATTGACCTGTTGACTGTAAAGTCACCCCACTATGGGCATATACACTAATACAAAAGCAAGAAGAGTTAGACTCAACATGGACTTGGGCTCAAATCTCAGTTCTACCTCTTATCAGCTGTGGAACCCCTGGGCAAGTGGAAATTTTTTTTTTTAATACTTTATTTAGTTTTAATCTATGTGCATTGGTGTAAAAGTGTCAGATCTTGGAGTTACAGACAGTTGTGAGCTGCCATGTGGGTGCGGGGAATTGAACCCGGGTCCTTTGGAAGAGCAGGCAGTGCTCTTAACCACTGAGCCATCTCTCTAGCCCAAGTGGAAATATTTTAAAGTGCTAAAAAGGGTACCTCACATACATGTTCGCAGCAATTACACTCTCAGCCAATCAATTCACCTTACCTCAAGCTGTCATTAAAACCTTCCACTGCATATTTGGATGGAGTGTAGCCCCCTCCACCAAATGCAAGCCGGCCCCCGATGCTGGAGACATTAATGACACGCCCTCGGGCTTTTTTGACCAGTGGAAGCATATTCAGTGTCACGTCAATGAGTCCAAAGAGGTTGACTTCAATGGGTTCTCTGTAGTCATCCACCGTGAGCCAGTCGGTGGGAGCCAGCACGCCAAGGACACCAGCATTGTTGATCAGACCCCAGAGACCTGGCACAGAGATGGAGAGGAGGAGACGTGGTGGAAAACGCCATTTCTATGGGGCATCTCTGATGGATATACAGGTCTTTCTTTATACAATGGTGCTACTTCCTCTTTGTAGCCGCTCCTGTTTTGAAATGTTTTTGCTCTTTGGGGGAAGTGGTAGCCGACAGAGTGGGAGACTAAGCTGAAATCGTTCATATTTAGTTGTTGGAGTTCAGTCTCACTGCTATTCTATTCCTGCTTCCAAGGATTTTTTTTTTTTTAATGCTTTTTGAGGCAGACTTTCTGAATTCTCAACTCAGATGTAGAGCAAATTGGTCCACTTTCCTGCCTTGCAAGATGGTGCAGCCAGGGTATATTTATAAACTATTCTGTATGGGTAGAGACGTGATATGAGTCTACTTCATGCTGAATTTTGCTAGAAAAATAAGCCATCTACTTGGCTGTTTCCTGATTGGAAATAGATAATATTGCTAAAGGTGTTGGAACTCAGGCAACAGAATTTGCCTGGAGGCTTTACTAAACCATTGTGTTTGAGGTTCAGAAGCTCAGACCTAAAGACGTTATTGAAGCACACACATTTGCTTTTCTCTTTTATGGACTGTGGTGTCTTCTATCAGAGTATTTCAATATTCAAAGCTAAGGAAATGTTCCCAGTTCAGAGTGCGGCTGTCTAACACAATCCACAGTGGAGGAGATGCCTAAAGCTCACTGGACAAGTTGGACTCCTTAAGGACCCGTGTCCTCCCAACCTCCCTACCTCCACCTCTCTCATCTCTTACCGTTCTCTCCTACATGTCTTGTCACCCACTGGGCAGTCTTCTTGACATTCTCTGAGTCCGTGACATCCAGCAGCACTGTGTGAAGTCTCTCGGAGGTTTTTGCCTTCAAAGCCGTTGATCCCGACTCAGTCAGGCAGGCAGCGATAACGCGAAACCCCTTTTTATCAAAAGTTCTGGCTGCTAAGTTTCCAAAGCCTGTGTCACAGCCAGTGATGAAAATGTACTTGTCAGTGATGTCTGCTATCTTCAGTTGCCCTTTGTACTTCCATAAAAAAGCACAGAGGAATAGGAGGGCCAACACCCAAAGCATCATTTTCCTTTTTCCTGTATGTGACAGGGATACTTCCTTCACATACAATAGAAGATGGTGTCCTGGATGTCCAAAGTTAGAAAGAAAATTCAAATTAGAACAACCACATGTTGATGAATGTGAGACATTTAAATGAATTTGAATAGACAAATCAGATATATAAAATGAATTTTTTAGTTGCTTGTTGGAATGCCAAAACAGACCAAGCAGAATTCAGAAAAATGCAGATGAAAAGAAATGAGAGTGGAGGCAAAACTGACACAGGCCACCGGGTGAAAGGACCCACCAGGGTCGCATAGAGTAGTGAGATCAGCCTCACACATGAACTCATCCGTCTGAGAGACAGAGTAAAATCTTACATCCCATCACTCAGTGAAAGCTGAGAGCAGAACAGGATCAGAATCTTCTAGAGTGGTGGTTCTCAACCTTCCTGGTGCTGCGACCCTTTAATACAGTTCCTCATGTTGTGGTGACCACAACCACAACATTATTGTTGTTGCTACATCATAACTGTAACTTTTGCTACTGTTAGAAACTGTAATGTAAATACCTGTTTCTGATGGTCCTAGGCAACCCCTGTGGAAGGATCACACAGGAACAGCATTCACTCCTAAGTCAACGTAGGGAAGAGGAGCCAGCAAGAACATCACCTTTGCAACAAGCCCTCTTTCTTCCCCACAGCCTTGAGGCCTAGAAAGTTCCTTGCCATATCCACACATTATTCATTTTTTTACAGTTATGCATTTCTTAATAGTGTGTGTGTGTGTGTGTGTGCCTGTGTGTGTGCCTGTGCGTGCGTGCGTGCGTGCGTGCGTGCGTGCGTGTGTGTGTGTGTGTGTGTGTGTGAAGTGCACTTGAACGTAGGTGTCTTCAAAGGCCAGAAGAGAGAATAGGATCCCTTAAGCTACAGGTGCAGGTGGTTGCCAGCAGCCCGATGTGGATGCTGGAAACAGAACTGAGGTCCTCCACATGGTCTTAGCAGCATCTCTCCAGCCCCAAACCGTGTCTTTGTCCTTGATCCACTCTCTTGTAGAATTACACAGGCCTCAAATACTTTGCAGAAGAAACCAATAGATACAGACTGAAGTGCAGAGCTGTGGGTGGTTCCAGAATCATGCCTCTTTATGGCTACTAAAATGCTTTTTCCTCTCTTTTTTTTCTCTTTAACCCTCTCTTAAAGTAATGGCTATTAAATTTGACTCAGTATTTCATGGACAGTATTTCAAGTATGTAAACATACTTAATTTCTATAACTCTATGTTGCATATAAACATCCACGCAGCAGGGTTTATGCTTCTCCAATACATAATAATGTAAAATGTTTAACTATGGGGAGATGCAAAAAGCACTCATAAAATTACATATTTACAGATTTTTAATGACATCTCCTATTTGTAAATCCAATTAGATACAGTGTTTTGCTTAAATCTTCCCTTGATAGTTATTTCATATTGAAATGTCTAATTTCATTGTAAATCAAACTTCCAAAGAAATTATTTGGAAAAAAAAAAAAAAAAAAGGAAACCATTTATGGATTGTAATGTCCCTCCAACAGAGGAAGTGACCTCTCCTGTTGTCATCCTTGCCAGGGGCAGAATGGAGGAGGAGTAAACTGTGAGGTCACCGCCCACCTTGGCCAAGGCTTCTCCACTGGGGATTTGCACACAGTCTCATTTGGTTTTCTCTCTAGCCTCGTGGAGAGCATATGACTTGCCTCACTTATAGAAGATGGAACGGGTTGAAAGACACAAGGTGATTTGCCAAGGTCACTGTGTCCCAGAGCACTATGCCTTCCCATGGGAGAGAACTGGGACCCCCGAGCTCCCTAGCTACCGGGCTGAGCAGTGTCCAGGCTGAGCTGTTAGGGTAAACATGGGGACCTTGCCAAGGCTGCTGAAAGGCAAGGCTAAAAGTCCCTGGACCAAAACAACCTCTGATACCAGAAGAAGCTATTTCTTTTACCATCTCCCCTCATGCTCTCCTGTGTTCACATATATAGACTGGCAGGTTCCCAGGAGGACTGGGAGGCTGGGGGGGGGGGGGCGGGGGATGAGGACGGTGCATGCTAGTCCTGTGGTGATATGAGTTACAGGACACAAGAGGCTTGAGTTGGGATGAATGGAGGGTTAGGATGTCAAGGAAAGCCTCCTTGGGGTTTCTGTAGAACTTGGAGATGGATCGTGTGCAGAATTCAAGGAATAATCCACTCAGAAGGGAAGAGAGTCTAGATATTTCTTTCTAATCTGTTACTGAAACTTAACACATCTTTCAGTTATGAAACCAGCCATACCCTTCTGCAGTATTTGTAGCACACGAGACTTTGTTATCAATTACAGCCACAGTATGTGTATGTTGTATTGCTGTTGTTACTTCTTATAAAATCTTTTTTTGTTGAGACAGGTTCCTATTATGTAGCTCTGGCTGTTGAAACTTGCTATGTGGTCCAGGCTGGCCTTGAACTCACAGAGATCAGCCTGTCTCTGTCTCCTTAATGAGGGGGATTAAAGACATGATTGTCATTCTGCTATTGTGGTACTATTAATGTGTTAATGAAAGACAATATTTTAAATATCTTTAGTGTATCTCATCACACTAGGCTTCCTTTAAAAGTCTATGTATTTTAATCCATGTATTGAAAAGTATTTACTCTTACAGACTGGTTATGACAGTCACATAAATCAAATTTCCTAGAATACCTTTGCCCCAAATACATGGATTTTAACAAGAGCAAGAAAAATTACATTAAGTCTATGCCTTCACCATAACTAGACAACAGACAGTCCTCAAACCTTAAATCACTTGACCGAGCAAATGAGTAATTACATATGGTTGACATATGTCAGGTTTTACACTGTCAAAGGGAAGAACTGCAAAGATGGAAGGAGGAGGGATGCTGGCCAAGGCCCTGTGAAATTGAATGAGAGGAAAGACACAGCTTGCATATGTGTAAGTAGATAAATAAATAAATGAACAGCTATCTACTTAGATCTACCTTAAAAAGTATAAGGAAAACCTAAAAACAACCAATAGACCACGGCCCTAGAGCCCATGTGCTCAATAGTATCATCTTTGGAGAAGCTAAATCATGGGTTAAATTAGTCTGGGGAAGTATAAAATAATCCTGGAGTGTCCTATCCTATAAAGAAAGGAAGGGCTCGAAGGATGCTGCTCACTTATCAAAAACACACAAGAGCCAATTGGAAAGGTCCTTACTCACCAAGTATGACACAATCTGAGCATCAAAAGAAATGAGCATAATAGGTCCTTAAGTTGTTGACTATGATATGAATGAACACAGTCGGTTTGATGAACATCAGTAAGCAGCGATATACAGAAAAAGAAGCCATGCCAACTAATAAGCATCAAAGAAGGATGCAGTCGGAAAGTCAATATTAGCAGCCAACGTGTTAACAATTGTCTCAGGCAAGAATTATCAATGGAGTTTGGAATGACAACATGGAATACCAAAGGATGTTCCCCAAAGATGATTTTAACTAAAAAGAGAGTAATAGTGATTTCACAGTGAAGAAATCTGAGAGCCCACTTTAATGAAGTATTCTTAGTCATGGAGCAAACCAGCACCTTCTTGGTTGACACACCAGGAAGGATAGAGCAGCGCCCTCTGCTCACATCCCAGCTAATCGTGTGTGGAAAACCAGCTCCCAGTTCTACAGAACGCGCGCCCTGTGCTCTTCACATATACCAATCATGAAGGAAAAAAGAACCAAAGATGCTAAAGAGACAAGAGGATTAAATGGAACATGTGATGACAGGCTAGTAAACAAATTTTCTTTTCTCACAAATAACATTATTACATCAACTAGTGAAATTAAAAAAAAAGCTGTAAGTTAGATAAATTTTACTTTGAAAATTATATTGTGGAAAATAGCTTGCTTTTTCAATAATTTATATTGAATATCTAAAGATTAAGGTACATGGTAGATAAAACTTGCTTCCAAAACGTTGAGGCTGAGCATGGGGTATATGTCTTTAATCCCAACATTCAGGAGGCAGACACAGGCAGATCTCTGTGAGTTTGAGGCCAGCCTGGTCTACATAGTAAATTTCAGGCCAACCAGAGCGACATTGTAAACCTTGTCTCAAAAACAAAACAAACAAACAAACAAACAAACACAAATCCAATACAAAACGAAATATAAAGTTTAAAAATAAAATATGTAAATAAATAAAAACTCTGTTGTATATATAAAAAGTATGAGAATAAGAACACGATAAAATGCTAGCACTTAGAGTCTCCAGATTGATCATTTTTTAAGTTTTCTGTAAGTGTGAAACTACACCCACAGATTCAATCAAGTGCAGGATTGGGTAGTTTTATAAACTGACTCTCTGCTGAGCACACACAGACTTTTTCATTGTTCTTTTCCCTGAGCAACAGTATACCTATGTACCAGTGTTCACACACTAGGCATTACAAGTGGTCTAGAGGTGATTTAATGTATACATAAAGGTGCACAGGTCATGTGCAAGCATGGTGCTGTCTTATATACTGAGACCCCCACAGCTTCGGAGGCACACGTGTGAGAGGGCCCCCGGAGTCAGGCTCTCCTGTAAGAATGACTGGTGAAATGGCTACATTTCAAAACAACAAAGTAACAACTTGCAAAAGAAAAATTGAAACGCCTCTCTTCAGCACAAAGACTTCATTGAACTGCTTTGGGGTCTATGCATGAAACATAATGCCAGGATTTTGGAGTCACCTGGCGTCCTGGGTCGCCTGCCTTCTGTCCTTTGGAAAGCCTATCTTTACTACCTCTGGAGGAAACAAAAACCTCAAACCTAAGCAGCTCTCTCTCTCTGCCTCATCTTTTCCACTTCCCATGAAACTCCTCCTAAACAAACACAGATTTCCCTGGCCACAAGAAACAGAGAGAAACTTTTTAGTCATTGAGGATGCACCCCTGTGAAAAAGTACTATCAGCCCTTCTGGACTGATGGTCATTACAGAGGTTGGTGTCCCATCCTAAATGCTTGAGTTCTAGAGACTTCTAGAGGATATTTGTTTTGTGAAACCTGTCCTTGTTATTGTCTATAATAATGTTAGTTCTTCTTCTTCTCCTCCTCCTCCTTTAAAAAAAATTTTTTTTTATTAATTTATTCTTGTTACATCTCGATGGTTATCCCATCCCTTGTATCCTCCCATTCTTCCCTCCCTCCCATTTTCCCCTTATTCCCCTCCCCTATGACTGTTCCTGAGGGGGATTTCCTTGTCCCCTGGAGGGGGAGACCTGGTGGCACTCCTTCCTTTTTTGGGCTTTCAAGACTGGGTTTCTCTGTGTCGCCTTGGCTATCCTAGACTTGCTTTGTAGACCAGGCTGGCTTCGAACTCACAGCGATCCACCTGCCTCTGCGTTAGCTCTTCTTTAGTCTCCGCATTTTGCATTCTTCTAGGTCATTGGACCAGGTCAGCTGCAAACCAACATGTATCTTTGACCCCTAGAAGTACTTTAGCCAAGAGACATCCGTGAATAACAATCCCAGGTCAGGGCTTTCAGGACCATGACCTGTATATGGAAAGGGATTGACAGTCACCTGACAAGTAAATGAATAACCACAGCAGGACACCTCAACCACTCTTTCACGAACTCTGGTCACTTCTCTGCAGTGCCCTTCTTAGCAGGAAGGCACTGACCTCAGTTGCTTTAGTTGTTTGTCAGCTATGTCTTTCAGTTTGTCTCACAACAGACTGTTTAACCAAACGTGCAGATCCCTTGGCTCCAAGCAGTAGAGCAGGAGTTTGGACCATAGAGAACTCGGAGCAATTTCCTCATGTCTTCTGAACCTTTCCAAGTGGTAGAAGAGTGACGGTGAAGCTAACTCCGCTTAATGCCTGTTGCACCTTCTGTGGATGAAAGGGCTGCTCTGTCTGTTGCTTGGATGTAAGCATGGGCTTTCCAATCAAGCCCTTTTGCTAGTTTGGACTCCATAATTAATAATGTGAAGTCTGGCTAGCGTATTGTAGCGCGCTTACTAGCACCCTTGGCCTCTGCTCACTAGATGTCAGTAACACTTCTGATGTGTCCAGATAGTGCCAAAGGCCCCTTAGAGGACAAAATTGCTTGACCTTGAGAACTGCTGGCTTGCAGATTCCTCTCGAATGTCACTGTACCCAGGACCACTACCTGGAAACTGAGTCCTTACCATCTTGGTGACATTTCCTTGATGAGCATTTATATTTTTTGTGGCTTTAACAGAGAGGTTTTGTTGCTTATAAAATTGCTCATATCCTGCTTTGGCAAGCACTAACTTTGTCAATTTAAAAAAATATCTACTTTTCTTATTATGAGGACAGAAGGTGTCCAACAGACCAACTTATACACAGTACCCCACACTAGCATTCACAGCATTTGTAAGGCCTAGATCCTGGCTGAACCTTTTGAGTTGGGGGCTATGACAACTTGCACTTGGTAGCAGACTAACTCTAGAATTTAGCAAATGCTCCTAGGGAATCCACAGTCCTCAGATTTCCATTCAAGAAAATCAGACACAAATGTGAGTAACAGCTGTGGTTAACTGAAGGCCACAGCTTTTTGGATTGTGGATATAGGCTCATGTAGCAGAATGTGGGATTTCCAAAAGAAAAGAAAAAAAAAAAACAATAAAAGGTGTTTGAATGAGCAATGACTACAAATTATTTCAAACCCAAACATAATGGATCCAAGGTTCATGCAGGACTTGTCCTTGTGGCATTAAATGACTTCACTGCAGCCATGGTTCTGAACGCACTTTGCCTTATGCAGGCAGTGCCAGCCAATGCTGCCTAAAACACCTTGGCTCGGATTCGAGTCTATTGTATGTGAAGATTTGCAGTATTTGCAGTATGCGGGAGACTGTTCTGTTCTTTAGAATGCAATAGTTAAACTGCAGGTAGCAAGGGCTTACTGTTTTGTTATGGTCATTCTTCCTCATGATATGTCTTTGGACTGTATTGTGATAGAGCACTCGATTACAAAACACACGGAAGGGCCAGAGAGGTGGCTTGGTGGTTAAGAGCACTTTCTTGTAGAGGACATAGATTTGGTACCCAGCACCTGCATAGTGGCAGCCTACTTTCTGATTATCCAGCGCCACCTGACTTCCAACGGCATTCATATATACATCCGGGGAAAACACTCAGACACATAAAAATAAAATAAGCAAATCCTTAAAAAAAAAAATTACTGCTTGAATTGTTGACCTGAGTTTCATTTAAAAAAAACAAAAAAACAAAAAAACAAAAACAACAACAACAAAAAACCAACCAACCAACCAACCAACAAACAACTCATGAAATGAACTTGGGCTTGCGGTTAGGACAAACTTTTCAACAATTCCAAAGTTGCCTCTACATATTAATGCTAAATGGCACTCTCAGTATTAACAATCAAACATCAAAGTATCAGTCAACTCGGAAAAAAACGTCGAAGATGCCATGCCCTGCAGTATCAAGATTTCAGCTAATATATATTTTATGTTTTTAAAAAGTAACGCAGAACATTTTTCATCAGTATGTTTTCATCAATTTGTTTTCATCTTCAATAATTGGTAAGAATCACGTGTATCCATGAAAACTACTTCAAAATAAATTTATGATTTGTTTGTAAATATTTGCTTTGTATTGCCTATGTTATAGATCTGTGTATTTGGGGCTAAAAAAATCTGCCTGTTTTGAGTGCAAAGGCACCACAAGTGAGAAACGTTTAAGAAATGCTGTTCTAGGCACTTGCTGGGACCTATAAATAGTTATCTTAAACTTCAGGATAAAATTATTTCCTTTTGTTTTGGGTGTGGTAACCCATGTCTATAATCTCGGCACTTGGAGGGTAAAGATGGGAGAGTGAGGCTAGCCTGGGCAACTTAGTGAGCTCCTATCTCAAAACCCCAAAATAAATAAATAAATCTCTATATAGAAGAAGCAAATTCAGAAATATAGGCCAGTTGTTTCAAGGTACAAGCTCTGATCCTGGGGTGATTCTGACCCCACCCAGGCTACCTGCATCCCCACTGGGATCACTTCTCTAGCTCCTTGGTGGGATGTGCGATGCTTGACCATAGGCTGAAGAGCAACAGGCAGAACAGAAGGAAGTGAGGGAAGTTAGCATCCTCCTTATCAGCACATCGCTCAGTGTCCGCACCAGCCCTGAGAATTCTTGGACTGATCTCTGAGATCTCTGAACTCTAGGACCAAGGGAGAGAATGACAAAGACCATAATGCAACGCTGCCACTTCCAATTCAGATAATGAAGAAGTTCAGGATCCTATCTCACGAATCTCACAATAGCATCTCACTTAATCGTCACGCTCCCCTGGGGAGGGAGGTGGGTCACACATCACAAATTAGAGCATTTAGTAAAAAAGATGTTTAGAGCTGACTTTTCCCTTGGAAAACTTTAAACTGTTTCTGCAAAGAGGGAAGAGCTGTGGGGGAGAAGAACACACGTCAGCTGCCAGGAGGAATCAAAACGTTTTATCAGGAAGTACCCTGTCATACAACAAAGATTCAGAAGGAACTGTGAAAGGAGACCATTATCACCTTCATTTGCCTTGCAGAGCATTAGGGTAGGAAGCGCCTGCCAGCAGCTGCCAGAAAACCAGAAAACGCTGTGCTCACCAGCGGTCCCACTTTCGCTTTCTGGGTTCCCTTCCTAGGTTTCTTAGTAGGAAACTTAAAATAAACTCCTGTTTTTATCAGTTGTTCTCCTCTTCCATAGAAACAGGCGACAAGCTAAAGATAGATGCTAATGCTCAAAGTCCTTATTAGATAGTAAAGCTCTTTCTAAATGGTTCATTCAGATCAGCTCATCTTATGTATGTACACACCACACACACACACACACACACACACACACACACACACACACACACAC
>OU015750.1:42718883-42733114 GCA_907169655.1 Acomys percivali | reverse complement strand
CACACACACACACACACACACACACACACACACACACACACACACACCGTAAAGAAAGAAAAAACCCTTCACCACCCCCACCTTCACAACTAGAAGAATATAACCTTTGAAAACACTACTTTGTTTGGAATTCTCCATACTTCAGATGACATCAAAGATGACTTCAAAGATGACATATATGTATCCCACTAAAGGGACATTTGACTTTACTTCTGTTTCTTCTTTTAAAAGGTGACAGTGTGGAACTTATTCCAGCTTAATTTTACATTGCTATTTGGGTTGTAGCTATATAGGAGTGAGCTTAGGTCCCCATGTAGACGGCACACTAAATGCCCAACTCTCTTTTCTTCTAAATCTGTTATGTCCTTCACATAGTCTTCCCTGTCTCTTCTCTTCCCAAGCAGGATGAGAACAACCAGGTCCCCAGATTTCCCAGCCGACTTGTATCAGATTTCTTGTACCTGGGATGACTCCAGGGAGTCTCTTTTCCCACCATAGAGAATCTGGAGAAAAGCACTTACCCCCCACAGCAGGCAGTGGTGGTCCCAGTTGTGAGTTTGGGACCTAAGGTCTGCCGGCAGAGTAACCCCGGCTGGCGACAAGCGACAAGCGTGTGGCCCTTCTCCTTCCTGGTGGGATCAGGGAGTACTCTGCACAGCCACAATCTGATCTCTGAATAGCTCTCAATGGCTTTATGACTTCCAGTATGTAAGAACAGAGCTTGTATTTTCTTCCTCCTCCCTTTGTCAACAGATGGTTCTCTTGTTTTCTCTAGAAAGGGAACCCTGCCTCTTTGTGCCCCTGAATCCACTAAGGCTACCTTTGTTATGAGAAACCTGAGTACCAAAGCTGGACCCAAACTGGGATCTGTGTTGCTCCTTTATTTTATTTCCTGACCCTCCCAGTTGTAAGATGGCGCTGGGCTAATCCTCTATAGTGGAGTAAGACAGACATACTAATGGCGAGGGACTGAGTCATTAAACTATTTGGTGAATTTTTTTTTATTAGACCAATATAACTTCTTTTTTAAAAATATATTTTATTAATTTATTACATCTCAATTCTTATCCCATCTCTTGTATCCTCCCATTCTTCCCTCCCTCCCATTTTCCCCTTACTCCCTTCCCCTATGACTGTGACTGAGGGGGACCTCTTCCCCCTGTAATATGCTCCTAGGGTATCAAGTCTCTTCTTGGTAGCCTGCTATCCTTCCTCTGAGTACCACCAGGTCTCCCCATCCAGGGGACATGGTCAAATATGGGGCACTAGAGTTCGTGTGAAAGTCAGACCCCACTCTCCACTCAACTGTGAAGAATGTCCTGTCCATTGGGTAGACCTGGGTAGGGGTTCGAAGTTTACTGCATGTAGTGTCCTTGGCTGGTGCCATAGTTTGAATTCATATTTGAGGAGGACATGTCCTTTTAGCTACACACAAGAGGTCCTGGCTTGAACAAGTGGGGTGAGTAGGATGACATGAGGCAACCATTGCTCAGGGAAAGAAACAGTGGAAGTAATCCCTGGCCAGGAGGAGTAGGGCTTCCTGGTATCAGGGAGATGTGGGAAAGACAAGTCGTATCGTAAGAAAATGTGGATCCGCTAATAAAAGGGGAGCAGTGCTGTCTCTGACATGGACCCTGTTGCCTGCTTTTTGATCACTTCCCCCTCGTGGGACTGCCTTGCCAGGCCACAGGGGAAGAGGACTGAGCTCAGTCCTGATGCCACCTGATGAGGGGGTGTGGGTGGGTAGAGGGGGAGGGGGAGGGGGAGGGGGAGGGGGGAGATAGGGTGGGACTGGGAGGAGAGGAGGGAGGAGGCTACAACCAGGATGTAAAGTGAATTTTTAAAAATGTTAAAAAAAAAAAAAAAAGGAAGGAGAAGGTAACTCCTCTCGGTGTGTCAGTGTGACCAAAGTGTCCTTGAAAGTCTCCAAAAACACCCAGTGACGTGAAGAGGAGTCCTAACAGGAGCCATCCTATCCTGGGAGGAAAGGAAAGGAACGGCTCCATTGTAGAGAACACAGGGACATACCCTTGCTTTATTGCCCTTAGCTCGTGTCTTTGTCCTATCACAGTCCTGCCCAACTACCCCTTCTCCCCCAACCCAGGCTAAAAATGCACGAGGTTCCCTGCTTTCTTGGGTGTCTACATTTCTGAAGGCTCCTAGGTCATGTAAAATGCACACTAACCTTGTTAACCTCCCTTAAAAATAGGGACATCTGTAAGGAAATCTAATCATGTGGCGAGGGGTACCAAAGCAGGTCCATGCCAAGGTATGCCTCTGAGGGATTGTGCCATGTCACAGGTCTGGTATAAGGAGGGTTTTTTTTGCTGGGGGTGGGGAGGGAAGGGAGAGGAGGGAGGGCCTGGAGGAGTAGAGCGAGCGAGCGAGCCATGAAGGCAGAGAGGGAGAGAAAGGGGTACCTAGGACAGGGAGGGGAAAATGTGTGAGCAGATAGAGCTGGGGTGTCCGGCAGGTTCTTCTATCCAACACACGCCTGGCTCACCATGTAGTGGCAAGTGATGGAGTAAGCAATTTTCTAGGTCCCTGAGGTCTGGCCAGCAGAATTTCCTGTAGGCCAACAACATCAACCACAATCCTAGCTATGTGTGAGGGAAGATCATTAACTCTTGGAATACCAACGTTGCTAGTGAAACCAGGAAACAGATAACGTTGTTCAGACATCCTGTTTGTGAGTTGTAGATAAGGGGCCGGGGGGGTGAGGGGTGGGGTGGGGGGGTGGGGTGGGGTGGGGAAATCCTGCCATGAAGATCTGGGGTGGTAGAAGTTGATGCAAGGTAAGCCTAGGCTACACTGTGAGTTCCAAGCTTACCTGGGCTGTGTCATAAGCCCCCCTTTCCCCCACCCTCTCTCTCTCTCTCTCTCTCTCTCTCTCTCTCTCTCTCTCTCTCACACACACACACACACACACACACACACACACACACACGCACACATACACAAAACCCCCAAACAGTGACAGCAAAACCAAATGGTTGTATGACAGTTACCACACAGGCTTGTTTGGCTAAACTCCCTAAGTAAGCACTTGGATGGTTTCTAACTTTTCTTTATTATAAATAACACTTTGAAGAACACCATCGAGTGAAAGTTCTTATACATATCGGTTGTTTCTTTAAGACAACTTCTAAAGGAAATTTCTTCAGCATGCTGACACGGTTGAAATATGTGTTATACTGCTGAGAAGTGCACAAGCCTGCATCTGCCCACACTGTTGGGGGGGGGCGGGAGGACTCTTCCCACACATTCTACCCACAAGGACTCTGGGTGTGGCTGTGTGGTTCCTTCTGGACAGTGAGCCATTAGCCAGGACAGCCCTAGATGAGAGCACATCATTCTTCCCTTGAGAATGTTGTCAGCACACTCCAGATTGGCTTGTTGGTGACCTGTAGCATAGTCAGTAGCCAGCCCCAAACTAACATTGAGCATTTCAGGCCAGCGCCTAGGTGGATGCCATACAAACACAGCTGCGTGTATTACACCAGGAGCAGTCCCATGGAAACTAACTCAGTTTTAATGCACAGAATTTTCCTTTGTCAGAGCTCAGGATGCCAACACAGGACTTTGGGACACTGTGCTTTAATGTAAAGGAAACTCAGGATATCACAAATGGAAGCCTCTCCTGCCTTTCCCCCACTGGAGCTGACCGGAAAAGAATTCTTTGACCTACTTTCTAGATCTCAAGATAGTCATTCCAGAGAATGTCCTGACCTATGCCCGAAGGCCAAGAAGAATCCGAACAGCTTTGCTACAGTCTCTTAGTTCAGACCTTCTTATTTTCTGTTTGCACATCCATGTGACAGTCCATAAAAGTAGTTCCCCTAGGTTTTTAGGTTTTCCTGTGTGGTGTGGTTTTGCTGTCCGGGTTTTAGCCAAGCACCCTGTGATAGGTGAGGAAAAGTTATCACCTTTTCTCCCGCACATCACCAAATGCCAAGTTTGGGAGTGGTGATTATATGGAAGCCAGGTGATCCACAAAGGAGACTGGCTGTTTAGTGTCTTGTATGGTCACTACAGAGTTGTTTGTAGTCCCAAGATGGAATGTGACACTGGCAAGGCTTGGCAAGGTGATATCTGTCAGAGGGCGGCTTATTAACCTTCATTTCACACAGGCCACTTAATAAGAACTTTAAAGATGCAGTGTTCTTAATCCCTTGGTAGCAAAATCCCTGATTTATTCTGTAGCAAGCAACTGGTTAAATTCCAAAAGGCACTAGTTAGGCCCTATCTTTGTGATTTGAAATGGTTGCTATGAGCTAACCAGGTATGTTCCCTCCCTCCCTCCCTCTGTCTCTGCCTCTGCCTCTGCCTCTGCCTGTCTCTGTCTCTGTCTCTGTCTCTGTCTCTGTCTCTGTCTCTGTCTCCCTCTCTCTCTCTCTCTCTCTCTCTCTCTCTCTCTCTCTCTCTCTCTCTTTCTCTCTCCTCTCTCTCAGCCCAAAAATTAAAAATTGTCTGACTTAGAGGATTTTGTTTGTTCATTTTTTTGGTTTTTTGTTTTCATTTTCCTTCCTTTTCCCCTCATCGTCATTTCCTCAGTTTTATTGTTTTTGTCTTTTATTCAATCTCATCCTTCCTTCATGTATCCCCTCTCTGTCACTTACATTGCCAATCTCCATCATAGTCACATTGTTTTTGGTCACTGCCCTCTCCCATTTGGAATGATGTTCATGTTTATACAACCATGCACTGATTATCAGTGGACATGCATTGGGAGAAAGGTGTCATTAGGGGACTTTGTTGCTATGGGCACCACAGTGATCCCACACAAGCGTCAATGAGCAAAGCCTGGAAAGGCCTTTCTTCTGCATTGGTTGAGCATCGCCATTCGGGCAGTATCTGGGAGAGGACTGGGTCATGCATAAGCTCTTATTGTTTCTGCACTGTAGTGGCAGTGTGAGCTATCTGGCTTCTCTCTGCCATGTCACAGTGTTTCCCACTGTGTCCCCATCGAGGTGGTTATCCTTGCACTAACCAGGCAGCCCTATGGATGAAAGTCCTTTCAGGTGTCTGTGTCCCGAATACGGAGTTTTGTTTGTAACGAAGGTGTCCTTTGGGAAGCCTTTCTCATTTTGTTGTTGCTAATGTTCTTAGATTTTATTTAACCTTATTATATGTGTAAGGGCATTTTGCCTGTGTATGTGTCTGTGCCTCTCTATGGGCTCAGTACCCAGAGAGACCAGATAAGGGCATTGATTGGATTCTTTGGGACTGGAGTTTGAGACAGTTACGAGCTGCCCTGTGGGAGCTGGGAATCGAACCCGAGTCCTCTGGAAGAGCAGCCAGTGCTTTGAAGCACTGAGCCATCTCTCTAGTCCTCTTTGTTGTCTTTCACGTTATTGTCTTGATTAAAGTAGATCCTTAACTTCTCAGACTTTCTATTGGTAGATAAGGACTTGCTGGGTTGGGGAGCAACATTCACGATTGATTTTATACTTTGGTAGTCATCACTTTCAACTTTGTTTCCAGGTTTGTCACTTAATGTGGACACCTGATGATAGAATTATTGGGGGCTGGAGAGACGGCTCAGTGGTTAAGAGCACTGGCTGATCTTCCAGAGGTCCTGAGTTCAATTCCCAGCAACCACATGGTGGCTCACAACTATCTATAATGAGATCTGGTGCCCTCTTCTGGCCTGCAGCCATACATAATAAATAAATAAATCTTAAAAAAAAAAAAAGAATTATCAGTGGATTGTGTAGCTTAGAGCCACAATGAACACAGTATGGAGTTAAATATAGGAAAGGATGGTGCATTCTAACAATGAGAGGAATCATAAGATATCTGAGGCTCCTGTTCGCATGGCACAGTGCACTATTTTAGAGTAAACTGCTTCTGCAAGTGGAAGGAATGCTCTGAAATAATGGGGAAAGTATAATATAGTAAATACACAAATACAGCATTGTTGGGCAGAGGTGGTGTATGTCTTTAAGGGAGGGAGAGGCAGAGAGATCTCTGTGAGTTCGAGTCTAGACTATGGACCAAGTTCCAGGACAGTTAGAGCTACACAAAGAAACCCTGTCTTGAAACGACAACAAAATACACGCATGTGCGCGCACACACACACCATAGTCATGGAACCACTGTCAAGCATCCTGCACTGCACGTGACCACGAGTGCTCATCTTCTCTGCGGCTGGCAGCACACTGGGTTTGTTAGAAGGAAGAATCTCCGCAAACACTTGAGCACTGCACGGCATGATGACCTCGCCGCTGCTAGGACATCTCTAGACAACTGGAAGGTTTCACCTCCATAATAACCTTATGGGGTCCTGCTATTGACCAAGTATGTGACATGTGATGACCGTATGTAGTGTCACTCATTGCATTGCATTTAAAGTTGGCTTGTTGTGTGCCATTTACAGTGGTCTCAGCAGTGCCGGTTGCTTCACACAATTGTTTCCTCTCTTCCAGTCTTTCACTTCTGTTTCACTGTTTATTTTATTATTTTATTTTTTGGGTATATGTACGTGCCCGAGTGTCTGTATGTAAGCGCAGCACATGTATGCAGGTGCTTGAACCTGGGTCGTCTGGAAAAGCAGCAAGTCCTCCTAAATGCTGAGCTATCTCTCTATCCCCAGAACAGTTTTCTAGAACTTTCCCTGTCTGTCTGTCTCTCTCTGTCTCTCCTCCGTGTGTGTGTGTGTCTCTCTCTCTCTCTGTGGATTTGAATATATTACTTCCAAGTGTGTACAAATATTTAAGTCTCCTCATCTTCCATGACAGAACACTGCAGACACGGTTGATTTTGGATAGGGGTGTGTTTTCTCTCTGTGGGGATGGGGTATGCAAGCTGCAGGTGTTTCTTCTGAGGCCTCTCATATTGGCTGGCAGATGATCTCTCTCTCTCACCAGGTCCTTACACTCTCTTTCCTCTGTGCATGCACTGGTCCCCACACCTGCGCTTTTCATGTGCAAAGGTTTGTAGGCTTCGCCTTTTCCAATCCTACTTTCTTTGGGTTTTTTTTTTTTTAGTGTGTATACCTCCCTTCCAACCTACCTACGCTAGATGGGAGAGAAAGAGGTTAATAGGAACAGGAGAAGTAGACCTTGTTGAACTCAGTTCCTGGGGACGATTCCCCTGGCATAGTCGGTAGGATTTCAGCAGACCAGCAATTCCACCAAAGTTGCTGCTGGAATCTGGACCAGCAGCAGCAGCTGAAGCCTGGAGCCTCGAAGCCTTCACTGGAGTGGTTCTCTCTAGGAGCATCTCGAAATGGAGCGATGAACAGCCAAATAATACCAAGACCCCCAAAAGGCCCAGCCTCTTGTTTTGGGCTCATATATCTATTTCCTCTCAGAGTCTGTACTAGGATGTTTTTCAGCTGGCAAAAACCAAGCCCCCATATGAGGTGGTTTGACTTCTAAGTGAATAAATATCACCTGCTCTCTCACAAGTCTGTTCCACATCCCACCCTTGGGATCAAAACAAAAACATGTTTACATCCAATACCTATCCCACACTTGGGATCAAAACAAAAACATGTTTATGATGGGGGCGCTTTCAGCAAATATGGCCATTTTGGACCCCCTGTGTTCTGCTTGACAAAACCTCTCCTGCTCCCTCCCTTTCAGTGACCTCTTGGAGAACTCTCCAGGAGACCTCCTGTCTTTAGCTTTCTCAATAACCAGATATAGATCTGTTTCACCTAGGTTAGCTCCAGTCCTGCTGTCCCACGCTTTGCAGGGCTACCTGACCGTGAAGGGAACATTGTGCGATATGCAGCAGCAGGGGGGGCTGACCTTGCGGTATGCAGCAGCAGGGAGCTGAGCTCGCTCTCACTCTAGCTCCCCTCTGCCCCCACCCCACATTCTGCCTTGTCCTTATAAGCAGCCTGAGGAAAATAAAATTTTGTCAGCTTGATCAGATTCTTTGACTTGCTGGCCGTTCCTTGCGTCTCTTGTCCTCCCATTCTCTCCCTAGGGGTCCGAGGGTCTCAGTGGACTGTCCAGCGGGTCTGGACATGTTTACATCCACTACAAAGGTTCCTTTTTCCCTATGAAAGAATAGAACCTCCTGCCATCGAGAGCCACATTTAAACTTAATTACTTCTTTAAAGACAGTATACCCTCTGTGCCCCCATTCTGAGAATTAAGGCTTCAATGTACGAATTTGAGAGGAGGCGGCTGAGCTAACCACAGCAATACCTTGATTGTACAGGGATTTACTTTGTCACCATTGAATGCCTCTGGGCTTGTGGGCCGCACCAGGGGGGCTAACTTTTCTCTATCATGGTTTAGTCATTTGTGTACCAGTTGAGGTAGGACATTTTGAAAGAACCTTTGTGGATTAGATAAAGCTTGCAGGTTTGTCTTAGAAATACTTTCTGTGCCCTTAGTGTTTGTTTTCTTGCTTCATTTTTGTTTTTTGTGGTTGTGAAAAGCAAAAGGGAACAGAAGTGAAATCAATTTTGGAAAATATCAGAATAGAATTCAGAAGGTCACTACAGAATCCAGACTTAAGTATGACTGAAGATGCTGAGTACAATGTCAACTTGGGTACCAACTTGTATCTGTGACCTCAGGCTACAGGAACAACCCGGAAGTGATTGGTCAATGATTTTCTGCCCAGAGGCTCCAGATACCTGTCAGACACACATTTCCATTGTGTTTGTGCCTTCTTCTTTTAAAAATATCTTCTATTGATCACATAGGCCCTATTGCTTCCCCCTCTCCATTTCCTTCCCCCCTCCCTCGCCCACTCCTTCTCCTTCTTCTTCCTTTTTTTAACCTTTAAAAAAAATTCCATCTCAGTGTACTCTGGCTCACATGACATCTTCTGAGAAACCAGATGTTTATGCAGGCAATCACTTGTTTTTCTCTTTTTTCTCTCTCTGTGTGTGTGTGTGTGTGTTTGTGTGTCTGTATCTGTGTGTGTTTGTGTGTCTGTATCTGTGTGTTTGTATGTGTGTGTGTGTGTGTGTATGTCTGTATGTGTGCAGATACATATACATGCAGAAGCAAAAGTTGAAATTGTCTTCTTTAATCACTTTCCTCTTACTTTTGAGTCCAAATCTCTCACTGAACGCAGAGCCTCCTGTGTCCACCTCCTTGGTGCTGGCCTTACAGGGTTGCACTTAGTGCTGGCTGTTAACATGGGTGCTGAAGATCTAAACTGTCAGTGTGAAAATGCAACTCTCACTCTAAAGATTTAAGAGATAGTTTACTCATGATCCAAATACCAGTGACCACACACTAGGAACACAACTGTAACAAGGCAGAGGTGTCTCCATTTGTCTCAGCTGAAGCCATCTTCGGGTTTTATCCTCTGCCCTGAAAAGTGCTGTGGGGAAGCACCCAACACTGTTCTAGAAACTCAGGTCAAAATGCTCCAGCAAACTGCACACTCTTGGCTCTCAACAAACAGCTTCCTCGCTTGCTTCCCCCTGCAACTGCCATCCAGGATGTAGTTTTTTTTTTTCTATATTCGTTGTCTGAAAAACCAGAACAAAACAAACCTCCCTGTAATATGCACTTGAGGCTGCTCTGTGAGAAGTGTTTGCTCTCCAGGCTCCATATAGACTCTCAATGGCAGCTTTGGTCATGCTGAGTAGTCCTTGGGTCTTCACACCACAACACCATTTTAGGTTACTTCAAATTCCACGTTCCAATGTGGTAACGGTTTGATGAAGTTTTTTATAGTTATAGAATAAAGAAAGTTGTAGACACTTTTCAAATACATTGGTAGAAACTTCAGGCAGGTGGGCTTAAATGGGAAAATCCCGCTATCAGCCTCAGGTGTTGACACCTGACAACACTCAGTTCTTGGTTGATGGAAGCCAGTGGTCTGCTTAGTTAATGCAATTGAAAAGGTTTTGCTTGTGAATCACAAGAAGTAAGATCAGAACTGGAGGTGGACAAGGAATGGCTATTAAGGGGGATAGATACAGCCCAAGATAAATGGTAATTAGTCTGTACACTTGAAACATTAGAAGCTCTATAATCACTGACAATCTAATCAGTTAATCAACCTTGCAGGTTTAGCAGAAGCTTTTCTTCCAGGAACTGTGGCCCATCCTTCCTCGTGTTGGCCAAGCATCAGCACATTCTGTGCACCCGAAGGGCCACGTCTCATTTATTAATGTTACTTAATGTATCACTTCGCTAGGAAATGCTACTGAGGGTCTGATGTGGATGGAGCTGGGTAGTGAGCAGGAGAACCATCTTCAGAAGGCAGGAACAGCTGGAAAGGCCATTGAGGGACAACCTCTTGGATCATGTCATGAAAGTCAGTTGGCCTTTATGGTCTGGATTGGAAACATTTTTAGTATTTAATCCTCTGTATTGACATATATTAAGAGCAGTTATTAAAAAATTGAATAATATCAGCCTAATGGAGTGAAGGTAGCAAATGAAGAAAACATAGGTTTTAGACAACCAAATTATACACATTAAAATAAAAGGCTATATTGACTATGTTTCTTCCTGTATTTACAGTTATTTATGTTTTATGAATGATCTTACCTATAACCAACCTCATATCTTTCAGTTTTTCTCTTTTGTCTAGCTTGATCTCATAGCTATAGACACATGGGGCAATTAGCTCCAAATTTTAAGAACTGGTATTTAATATTTAAATTTTCATGATTCTTACCTATGGTTACTGACTTGATCTATTTTATTAGATTGATATTGTCCAAGATTTAGTATGGAAGCCTAGTGCACTGTATGCCTATAATCCTAACACTCAGTTGGCTGAGGTAGGAGGAGCTCTGTGAGTGTGAGGCCAGCCTGGTCTACACAGTGAATTAAAGTCTAGCCAGGACTACAGATAACAACCTTCTTTAAAAACAAAACAAAAAATATTTAGTTTGGAAATGTCGATGGAGAGTCATGTTATAGAGAAATTAGATAATATAGTTAGCATTGCTTTAATTTTTATAGAAGATTATCTTTTAACAATTTATCAAACATTAATAACAGTGATAGGAACAAGAAGTGATTTCTGGTAGAAATCAGAATCTTATAGGTCTTTGAGGCAGGACCAAATCTTATTTTATTTTGATGGTTAGAAATGGGAATAGACCCTGAAAGGAGTCACTGTAATATTGTCTTTGTTTTGTATTCGCAAAATACAAATATTGTTTACTTAACTGTTCCCTACTGCTTAAAATTATGTTATAGAAAATCTCAATACTCTTTTAATCCAGAAACATCAGCACTTAAGGTATGAAACGTGATAAATGTTGTTATTAGAGACTGTTGTCTTTTGGTCAGGAAGAATTAAGACTAATCTTTGGGCATCTTCAGTTTCAGTATGTTAAGTTTCTTTGTTTATTAAACCAAGGGAGTTACAGTGTTTAATTGTAGCTTAACATTTTTAGCATTAATAGAAACATAGTACTCTAATTGATTAGAGCCGGTTACTAGATAGAGAGAGGGATGCATTTTTTTCTTATACTAAAAAGTTACTTTTTGGCTCTAAGAACTTGAATTTTAAAATATAGCTATCTTCTAGATGGAATTTCTTTTGGAATATTCTCTTGGAATATTTAAAATAAGCCTTTGTCACTTTAAAATTAGATTTTTAAAATTTATTCTGAATAATGAGAAAATTTTTACAAAGATAGTGAGAACACTAGAATTCTTAGACATGAAAATTAAATATAAGTAAGGTAGGGGTTTGAGGTAAACAGTCATAACAAAAACATGCTTAATGAAAGGAAATAATGTTCTCATTTGTAACCATTAAAATAAAGATTGATGTTATTTTGTCACTTAGGGATATACTGAGTGAAATAGTATATATAATAAACCATTAAAGAATGTAGTTAAGTGACTGCTCTTCCAGAGGTCCTGAGTTCAATTCCCAGCAACCACATGGTGGCTTACAACCATCTATAATGGAATCTGATTCCCTCTTCTGGTGTGCACGAAGACAGAGCACTTATGTACAAAATAAATACATAAATTGTATATTTTTAGTTGTGAGTCTAGCCTTTAATGGCTGAGCCATCTCTCCAGCCCAAATAAATAAATAAATAAATAAATGGGTTTTTGTTGTTGTTGTTTTTTGTTTGTTTGTTTGTTTGGTTTTTTTTTTTTCGAGACAGGGTTTCTCTGTGTAGCCTTGACTGACCTGGACTTACTTTGTAGACCAGGCTGGCCTCAAACTCACAGAGATCCACCTGCTTCTGCCTCCCGAGTGCTGGGATTAAAGGCATGCACCACCACCAATAAATAAATCTTAAGAAAAAAAAATAAAAAAATCTAATTGTAAAAGGATCTAAGAATCAAAAGTGAGAGAAGGGTTCAGTTACTGGGGTACCCAAATGTCACTGAGGTTGAAGATGAGGATCATGCAGCAGTTTTGAAGACAATATGGATGTGTTTTCAGAGGACCCTGGCTCATGATTGATATGAGAAATGTGCATCTAGAAGGTCATCTTCTTGAATTCTATAGAATAGCCCTTGGTTGGGGAGCACCTGATACAGTCATTTTCCTGCCCAGTGGCAGGTAGGCAATGACATCGTAGGTTGCTAGGCAGACTGGGGCAGAATCCTAACATTAATTCTTGAGCAAATGGAGTCTTATTCAGAAAGCCCTTTCCTACACCTCTGTCATGGAGAGGACTGCCTATGTTTTCTTCTAGTAGTTTCAGTTTTCAGGTTTGGCTCTCTGATTTAACTATTTTCATTTTTCTGCACGTGGACATCCTGTTTTCCCGGCACCATTGGCTGAAGATACTTTCTTTTCTCCAGCTTAGGTTTTTTTGGTGTCTTTGTCAAATACTAATAAGCTGTAGCTACACATACTCATGTTTGGGTCTTTAATTTCATTCCAATTGTTTACATATCTGTTTTTGTGCCAACACCATATTGTTTTGTTTGTTTGTTTTTACTGTAGCTCTGTAATACAACCTATCTGGAATGGTAAACTTTCTAGCTATTCTTTTTATACAGGATCGTTTTGGCTACCTGGGGTCTTTTGTAGTTCCATATGAATGTTAGAACAATGTTTTTTTTTTTTTTCATATCTGTAAAAAATGAGATGAGGATTCTGATTGGGATTGCATTGAATCTGTAAGTAGCTTTTGATAGGATGGTCATTTTCATAATATTATGTTTATCAATTTATAAGCATGGAATGTCCCTCTGCTTTCTAGGGAAATCTGCAGGTCAATGAATGGAACTAGAAAAGATCATACTGAGTGAGGTGACCCAGGTTCATAAAGACACACGTTGAATCTTATCTCTCATCTGAGGTTGATAGCTTCAAGTTTTTGATGAGCATATATAATATGAAATAACTTCAAAGAAAGCAAAGGGGGGGACCATTGCAAGAAGCAATAGAGAGGGGACTATTCAGGTACAAATGATCTGAGAAGGGAAGTGGGAAAATAAGTGAGCAGAGGAAAGGGAGAGGAGGGTAAAGCCACAGTAAGGATGCCTAAAAAATGTCACAAGGAATCATGCTATGAACTACCTACAAATGCACACAGTGCATGTATGTTTGTAATACATATCTATGTGTAGTTTAAATGAAAACTCTTATCTGGGCTGACAATGCTACCCCAAGAGCCATTGGAAGCTCTTACAAAAACCTCAACGCCAGGCATAACTGCCACGGTCCAGACCCAGGTGAAGACAGGGCCTTAGGCTTAGAAGAGCAGCGAGGGAGGCATCAGACTCGGGACACCATTTAGTTTCCTTTTATGAGAGATGAACAGAGAGGAAACACATCTTGGCACAGCTTGACTTACTCAACCTGTGTCTTTCACAAGCTTCATTTATACATAAAATCACTTGCTCAGAAACTTTAATCATTGATTACACAGCCTTTTAGGATACTTTTTTTTTCCTGAAGTCTTCCTTGACTACATAAGTGTATTGAAATAAAAGAAACAAAGGGAGCAAACAGCACATTTCACGAGAACTAAAAATTAACATTATGATAGATTCAGTTTTCTTTTAACTCTATATCTTCTTCCTTAAGATTGGTGTCATAAAGCCTTGAAGTTACAGAAATGCTAGACAGGATGACTCTATTTGAGTCTGACTTCATTTCAGTTTGATACAGAGTTCATAGATCAGAAGTTAATGGGTACTATCTCATATAAAGCTTATCTTTCTATAGAAGCCCAGTATTTCAGTCCCTTGTTTAATCCTTTCTTCTTTCCTCTATTTTTCTTCTTTATTTGACACAAGACCACCATCCTTTCCTTTGAGCATATATATATATATATATATATATATATATATATATATATATATATA
>OU015750.1:42700941-42715848 GCA_907169655.1 Acomys percivali | reverse complement strand
AGAGAGAGAGAGAGAGAGAGAGAGAGAGAGAGAGAGAGAGAAAGAGAGAGAGAGAGCGCATAATGTCTGGATTGTATAGGGTAGAGCATCTGAGCAAGGGGAATCCCAGCCCCTGGGCTGGGCTGGACTGGAAAGTTCAATGACAGAGGGCAGGGTATGCTAGCCTTGCCCTGTTACAGGTAGGGACCCAGGGATGCTGGGAGAACCTTGGGGGTGATCTCTGCTTTGGTTAAATGGACACTTCAGGCCTCTTGTCTCAGATCTGAATGCCAACAGATTGGACCAGGGCCATGAGAGGAGGCAGGGGTTGGGGTGGGGGTGGGGTGTGGGAACAAGTGGACTAAGAAAGCTGAGAAGGAAGAGACTGGAGGGCAAAGAGAGCCAAGAGGGAGCATGGCCAAAATGACAGGGTTATGTAGGAAATTAGAGGTTGCAGGGAAAGGAAGCCAAGCTCATGGGCTGGAGAAGTTTAGGGTGGGGGCAGGGTGAGGAGAGCTAAGAAGAGGCAGGATGCTAGCATGTAACAGGCACTTGCTGAGAGAGCCCAGCATGCGCTCTGGTGTGCTAATAGGCACCACAGTTAGCCATTTGTCCTGGGGTTTTGTTTGAGTCTGACACTGTACACCTCTCTATGCTCAGGTCACATCATCATATGCCTTCCTCACTACTTTCCAGCCACAGCAGCCTTCTAGTCAGTCTGCAGTCTTTGGTCTGGTCTTCCCCACCTTAGGCAGTTTCCCCTTTTCCCTCTATCTTTCTCTTGGTCAACACCCTTGACACACTTTCCTTGGACCAGTGTTTTCTAAGTCCTTAAGCTGCCAAATCCCTTTGCTCGGCTCTCTCATTGTCTTGGGAGCATTTATTAATAAGCCTTATCAGATTTTTAAAAATCACTTGACTGGTTATTTCTATGATAGTTTATTTATTTACTGTTGTTTCTCCTTTGGACACCATACCTGCTTTGCTTATAACCCCCGTCTGCAGTGCCTTTCCAAATGTCAGCCTTTTCTTTGTTGACCAATAGTCTTTGGTTAAAAAAGTATTTATTGAATGAATACATAAAAAGAAGTCAGATTAGGGGAAAGACATACCCTAGGATGGGCCTTCTTAAGGAGCAACAGGGCCATAAGTGTTTCCAAGGCAGCGTCAGACACTGGTTCCTTTTTCCCTGTGTGTGCCATGAATGTGGGTTGCTCGGACATGGAAGAATTGAAGACTGATGTCTGTCAAGGATAAGGAAAAGTCTTAGGCGTCAGGTGAACCAGGGATTTCCAGTAACAGAGAAGAGAAACTAAACTCATTAGATTATTTAGGGACCCTTAAAGCCCATAGATTCATAAGAGAAACTAATCAGAAACGTTAGTCAAATAATGCGAATGTGAATCAAACAAAAACAAGAAGCACAAGAAGTAAGATATAGTCTGACAGCTGTGACAAAAACTCAGCTGCAGGCCCTTGAAAGGGAGAGATTTTTCATTTTTTTATTGAAAAAAATTTATTTTTCCATTTTCTCCTTTTATTGCAAATAAATTATTTTCTCATACAACCTATGCTGATTACAGCCCCTCCCACACTCCTCCCAGTTCCTCCCCATCTCTTCTCTCCATATCCACTTCCTTTCCGTCTCTCATTAGGGAAGAACAGGTTTTTAAGAGACAACAACAGACATGACAAAAGAAAATATAATAAGATAAATGTAAACCGTTGCATCAAAGTTGGACAGGGCAAACTAACAGAAGCAGAAGAGCCCAAGAGAAGGCACAAGAATCAGAGACCCACTTGTTCACACACTGAGGAATTCCATAAAAACAGTCAACTTGAAGCCATAATATATGCACAGAAGACAGGGAGCAGACTTGTG
Source organism: Acomys percivali (assembly GCA_907169655.1). NCBI lineage: Eukaryota > Metazoa > Chordata > Mammalia > Rodentia > Muridae > Acomys > Acomys percivali. Next base: position 42,713,987 of record OU015750.1, on the reverse strand, counting down.
TTGGCCCTGTGCTTGCTGCCTCAGCCGCAGGGAGTTCCTGTGAGATCTGCTCAGTTGACTCAGAGGGCCTAGTTCTCCTTATGTCCCTCTGACTATTACACTCTTTTCGCCTTCTCTTCTGTGGGGTTCCCTGGGCTTTGAGGGGAGGGAATTGATGATCCCACTTAGAGCTCAGTGCTCCAAGGTCTCCTCCCACCTCTTTCTGTGTATCTGGTTGTGGGTCTCTGTATTTGGGCTTGAGGTAGGTATAGGGATCCCAATCTCTTTTTTTTTTATTTGTTTGTTTGGTTCGTTTTTTGAGACAGGGTTTTTCTGTGTAGTCTCGACTGTCCTGGACTCACTTTGTAGACCAGTCTGGCCTCGAACTCACAGCGATCCACCTGCCTCTGCCTCCCAAGTGCTGGGATTAAAGGCGTGCATACCACGCATGGCAGGGATCCCAATCTTTACTACTACTTTTATTCAAAACTTAAGCTCACCACCATCACATCTTCTGTGAAGCTATGGGTAAACCGTACCAGGGCTTCAGTGTGATGATCATCTGAGTGACTGGCTCAGCCAGGTACAAGTGAAACAGACAATAAGAAAGAAAATCAGGAAATAGGGATGAGGAGGCCAGAGAAGCTTATTGCTTTAACAGTGCTTGTGAATGAATAGTGACACATCAGGAACTCACATAGGCCAGATAAAGGAAGTCAAAGGTCATTAAAGTAATGAGTCATTGGAACGGGGATTTAAGATGTGTCATTAAAGAGCCTCTTAGGTGGACTACTTTGATCTTCTTGTATTTTCTTGCTTTCCTGTGCCATTTTCTAAATTCTCTATGATAAAATCTCTACAATATATATAAATGTGTGTGTGTGTGTGTGTGTGTGTGTGTGTGTGTGTGTGTGCTATATGACACTATTCTTATAGAGACATGAAAAATGCCAGATATGAAGCTAATTACTGACCAAAGTAAGGGTACAACTGAAGATCAACCTAGTGGAACAATGAGTTTTATTAGGGCTACTTACAGGAGTATGAGTGAAAAGATGGGTTCAGAAATGACTCAAAGATGGCCATATCATCAAAAGGCTATCCTAGCATGGAAAAGCTGGAAACACAGATGGTGGAAACCTGGAGCTCAATGCATAACTTGCAAGCAGCTCAACAGGTTGGAGACGGTCATTTCCTGGAAGCTCAGCTGGTCTCTGCCTCTCAGGCAGCTATTCTTATCTGAGAATATCTATCAGAAGTCTTTTTTTACTACTTATATAAGCTTGGGGAAGGAAAGGTCTAGTGAATCTGATCAGTTTCAGGGACTTTCTGAGGCTTTTGAGTTGTTTACTTCCTGCGGGATGAAATTTTGTTTTGTTTTGTTTTTGTTTTATTAAATATTTTTTATTTTTTACATATACATTTATATTATTACACATGTATACAATAAACTAACTACAGCAAGAAGAACCATGAAATAATCAGGAATTATATAAATATTACATTCTTTGTGTTTTGGCTATTTGTACTTGGCAGCCTTGAAAAAACATCTTTCCTATCTTGCTTGGTACATCTAAAATTCTGAATGTAAATCAATATCTGTCATATCTCATCATTATCAACTTAAAACATCTATCTAGACCTAAAAACATCGTAACCCCTAAAATGCTAAGCTTAATTGTAAAACTAAACTATCTGGTCTTTAACCCCATCAGAGAATTGAGAAGGAATAAAATTTATTACCTGAGTATACAGGGGATACAGGTTAATAGCTTCCCCAATGACAAGATAACAGAGACAGTTTGCTACCTGAGCAGTCACCCAAAATTCTCCATAACATTGGAGCATCATCTTCTGCCTTCTGGCCCAAAATATCTGATACACATACTTGTGAGGCAAGAACTATCTCGATTGGCCGTCAACTCGGCTTGCATCCAAGCTTGCTCTTTTTTAGGCAGAATTATGTCTGCCTGCATCCAAGCTTGGCCTTTTTTAGGCAGAATTATGTCTGTAGTAGAAATGAGGACATTTTCCCCAGTGGCTTGTTTGCCATGTTTGAAACCATCTCCATAAGGTATGGGATCATAGTAATATCAATTACTAGCCTATTTTTATCACAAGAATATACATCTTAGGTACAACATATAGATACGATTCTATAGAGAGATAAGGTAAAACAGTTAGATAAGATCTTCAAAAATCTCTGAGACATACAGAATATGGCATTTAAAATTTTTTAAAATTATTTTAAAGATTCATTGACAATGAGACAGGTTAACTCCTGGCAACACCCAGCCTACCTCAAAGAGGATGATGAGCATCAAGGATGAAATGTTTTAACTTCCTTAAGTATGATTTGTAAGCCAGGTGTGGTGGTGCACACCTTCAATCCCAGCACTGAGGGAGGCAGAGGCAGGTGAATCACTATGAGTTTGAAGCCAGCCTCATCTACAAAATGAGTTCAGGACAGCCAAGGCTACACAGAGAAACCCTGTCTCGGAGGGGGAAAAAAAGTCTTAGGTCTTAATGAGCTTTCCTTCAAGATGGACTGTTTTCTCTCAATGTGTGAGGGGTGGGTGTTTACAGATATACCTGTGCCTTTACAAAGGACCAAATGTAACTTCTGAAATTCTCTGGGAATGCAAGCAGTATCAGTTAGCGTATATGCAGCTGCAAATAAAGGTATATCCTAATGATAATGGCTTATGTGACAAAGGCAGTTATTTCACACAACATGATACCTGACCATAGTTGGGTCCACAGCTGGTCTAGTGACTTAATCCTATCATCAGATTCTAGGTGTTTCTATCCCACACCCCGCCATCCTCAGAGTGAGAGTCTTTGTCATTAGTGCATCACACCATGGCCTCCAGGTGGCTACTGCAGCCTCTCAGACACATTGAAAACAGGAAAACAAAACAAAACAAAACCAACCCAATACAAAATAATTTCTCCTGTTAAAACTCTTGAGAGATATTGTAGGGAAAAAAGGTCTGAGTTCACTTCTGGGTTTGAAAACCTACCAAACTCCACCTATTCCTGAGTTTCGCTTGAATCCCACCAATCCCCACCCTGGAAATTATCCACCTGTGAAAACTCTGCCCCCTACCCCCAAGAAAACCTATATAACACCTGCCTCCTGCTCGGTTCCCTGCTGCTGAGGAAGGTTGCCTAACGCAGGCAGCCACTTCTGTGTCTTTCCCAATAAATCTCTTGTGTGGTGTTTATTGTGCGATGTGACTTTGTGGTATTCCTTGGCTCCTGACTGCCAGGATGCCTTTCCCCTCAGAGCTGTAACACTTCCAGATAGCAGTAAATATCTTTTACACTGAACAACATTGGGTCACAATTCTGACTTGAACCCATCAAAAGCAGAAGAGTGTTATAGTGACCATGTCTGGTATAGCTGGACCTGGGGCTTGTCCTGGAAGAGCCAACTTGCCCTGAATGCATGCTTGCCTTAACATTATATAAAGATGGAAGATTGTTAGTAGAAAGGTATTAATAATCCAATAGTGGCTTTCAGGCAAGGTGAACTAAAGGAATGGTAAAGGTCTCTAAGGAGCAGTTTGGCTTTGTGGACGAGGTGTGAATTTCATATACAATAGACTTGGAGTCAAATGAAACTTACGCGTGGGTATCTTTGGACGAATCGATGACTTGACTCTCTGAGTCTTAGTTTTCTTGTGAATTGGAAAGGCGAATCATTAGCATGGAGAGTTTAAATAAAGTGGTATGGATATAGCACTAGCTTAGAGCATAGGAAGCTTGAGTTGTCTTTGGGGTTAGGCTATAGATCCTGGTAAATGTTGTGTGTTAAGTGTTCCTTGCCACAGAAGCAGAAAAACCAGGCCCTTGAGATCTGATTTGAGAGGGAGGAACAGAATATAATGCATCACGAGTTTTGCTTGTGCTTGACATGTGCATTTATGTCTATATCCACACACAATAGGTATGAAGAATGAGGATAGTGGGAGGAAGAGGGAGAGGAGGAGGGGAGGAAAGGGAAGGGGGAGGGTGTCTGTCTTCAGCACTTATTACTGAAGGAAGTAAACGTGGACCACACTGAAGTGAGCTCCTGAGACTGCAGGAAGTGGTCCCTCCATAGCCTATCAGGAATCCTGTGAGGCCACGTGATGTCCGAGGACATTTCAGAGAGGGTGTCCTACAGTTATAGATGTCGCCTCACCAGTTCTCTCTGAGTGGATACCAGTTAGGTTTTTGGCTTCAGATATTTTATTTTTCCCTATCTTAGTTGAAGGATTGATGCTTAAGATGGAGTCTCCATAGCCAGCTCCTTTTCTGATTTGGTTTAGTTTGATTTCAGGACAGGGTCTTGAGTTGAGGATCCTCATGTCTTTACTCCCAGAATCTGGGGTTACAGAGGTGAACCATGACACTTGCTGGTTAATGACCTCCAGTGATTATTTCAATGATAACTCCTCAAATTTGTGGCTGTAAAGGGGTCGGGAGAAGTAGTGCATTAGTGAACCAGGTCTAAGCAGCTCACTGCTTGTCATCTGATTTTTTTCCCCAACTTGACAAAAACCTAAGACATATCTGGGACAAGGGACTCTCAATTAGGGAATCGCCTCCATCATCTTGGGTTGTAGGCAAGCCTGTCAGGTGTTAATGACTGATGTGTGAGGACATTGCTCACTGTGAGCAGTGCCACCTCGGGGCAAGCCATGAGGAACAAGACAGTAAGCAGCATCCCTCCATGGCCTCTGCCTCAGCTCCTGCCTCCAGGCTCCTGTCCTGTTTGAGTTCCTGGCCTGACTTCCCTCAGTGATGAACTGTGACCTGAGAGTTATAAGATTAAAAAATGCCTGCCACAAACAGAATTCTGCCTAAAAATGGGCAGCTTAGATACAGGCAGAGTTGATGGCTGAACTCCACCAAGACAGGGTAAGCAAGTCCTCAATAGTTCCTGTCTTGTGAATAAGTCTGGCAGAGACATTGGGCCAGAAGGACGAAGATGAGGCTCCAACGTTGTAGAGAGTGTTGGATGACTGTTCAAGCAGCAAACTGTCTCAGTCATTTTGTTTACTTTGGAAGCTGCTAAACTACACTGCTGGTTCACTCAGGAATTTAAGTCTTATTCCTTCTCAAGTCTCTGAGGGGTATTGAAGAACAAATAGTTTAGTTCTACAATCAAGTTTAGTCAGGTAGGGGATAAGATCTTTTTAGATCAAGATAAAGGAGCTAAGATGAGATAGGATAGGTATAGAATTTCATTTCGAAATTTAGACCCAACAAGACAGGAAAGATGTTTACTTCAAGTCTGACAAATACAAGTAGCCAAATCACTATGAATGTAACATTTATATAACTCATGATTGTCACATGGTTCTCTCTGCTGTATGTAGTTTGTTTTAAGCATGTGTAATAACATAAATGTATATGGAAAAACATGCCTGCTTCTTTTCCCCAAGTTGCCTATGGTCGTGGTCTTTAGCAGAGCAATAGGAAAAAAACCAAGGCAGGAGTCTGTGGAAAGTTCCAGCTAGCAGCCCTGTCTACTCTGCCATTGTCACTGTAAGTGCCGTAAGCTCCATCAGGCCCCCTGGATCACGTGGTCCAGCATTCTGCACAGCAGCCTGGTCCTATTGGGAAGCCTTCTCCTGGTTCTAGCCCCACTCAGAGCTGAGGTTTTACTGAATTACTCGGTCTATGGGCCAGAATAACACACCCCAGTGAGGAACTTACTGCCTCCAGAATCCAAACAGGCCTCTTAAATGTTGTACCTTTTCTTGATGGTGGGAGGGGGCTAGCACATCCTTTGTCCAAGAAAGAATATGTCTGCATATCTCACACCACTGCACTCCTAGACATTTCACTGAGATACAAAAGGCTTTAGAAGTTTGATCAGATTTATTTCCCATCCTCTGATGCGCACGTGTTACCAACATGTCCAAAGCGTTTGATACCTCCTGCTCATTTGGTCCAGTCAGCTTAATGTCATCAATATAGTGAACCAGTGCGATGCTTTGTGGAAGAGACAGATGATCAAGATGCCCTTCAAACTGAGCTATAACATAGAGCTGGAGGGTTAACACACCCCGCAGGGAAAACTGTAAACATACACTGCTGCCCTTGACAGCTGAAAACAAATGACTTCCAGTGGTCCTTATGGGCAGACACTAAGAAAAGGGCATTTGTTGGATCAATAGCTGCATCCCATGGACCAGGAGATGTGTTAATCTGCTAAAGAAAGGACTCCTCATAGGACACAGCTGTTGCAGATGGCATTATTACTTGATTAAGTTTGTGATAGTCAACTCGCATTCTACAGGATCCATCTGTCTCCTGCACAGGCCAGTTAGGAGAGCTACAGGGAGACACAGTGGGAACCCCACCTTCCCAGTTCCTGATGAAGGGATTTCATGTTGCTTTTGGTTGTGGGAAATACAGATGAGGCAGTAGAAGACCAGTGATTTTCCAGGGATCTAGCATTAAGACTGCAGAGACATCCAGCCTTGTGGACTGAAAAACCAGCTTCTTGGCCTTTCCACTATGGGCCAGACCACGTCCTTAAGCCGGTCTAATCAATCCATTTCTTTTATTATGTATAGACATCCTATCAGTTTAGCTTCTGGAGAGAACCCTGCCTAATACACAGACGAGCAGTGTTTCACAGGCCAAGGCTCCTGGTTTCTCAAGATGTCACTCAGCGTTAACTAAAGAAAGGGTTGAGAGGCGCTGAGCAGCCATTTGAAACAGAACAACAAAAACAATGTGCCGGTCTTTTTTCACTTTCAAAAGCTAAAATATTGTTTTGTTTGTTTGTTTGTTTGTTTGTTTTAACCAACATCTATGTGGTTGGAAAGCTTAAAGAGAGCTAGATATGGAGTTCAGGAGTTTATTGGGTTCTTTTTCAAGGATGTGTTTGACTAATTTGGCAAAACTGTTCTCTGTTACCCAGTGTACGTCGTGTGAAGTAGGAGCCACCTTGCTGTAAGCTAACAATTAGTAGACACCACCCACGCCAGATTTACAGCCATTTGGCACGGATCTCTGTGACCTGTGCTTACCTGAGACAAGCATCAGCAAAGGATTATTTCCAAGGCTGATGCATCACTTCAAGAGGGAGGTGTTCTGGGTAAGACTAAGAAACAAAAAACCCCATCATGCAAAGCGTCAGGTAGCCTGGTCCCCCTCTAAGCACAAAAGAATCCATGCCACAGTGGTAATGCCTCAACACCATGACCTCTTTAATTCTATAGAAGAGTTCTCCCCAACTTTCTCATTTATTGTACTTATTCCTTGCTCTTGTAAAAAAGTTCTGATGTTATCTCATATTTTCTATGATGTTGCTTCAGGGCAAGAGAAAGAAAAACAAGACCTATTACCTATCTCGTCTGTTGTTTGTTTGACAGGGCCTCACTATGTAGTTTGGGCTAGCCGCAAACTTATAATAAGTTCCTGCCTTCTAAGTGCTGGGGTCACGCTGCCTGTCACCACATCTGTCTGTTTGCTAATGAATCAACTCTACATTTTGGTGTTGTTTTTCTTTATTAGAGAGGGAAATAAAAATAAAAGTTCTGTCCAAGACCTGCGTCCTAAAGATAAGTCGCTGGGAATCAACATATTTCATCTACTTTTTTTATTTCATTGATTTTTAGTTTATTTAAAAACATCTGAATTCCTATTTTAGTGTTTTCTATTATGGGTGTTTTCATGTAGATATGTCTGTGCATCATCTGCCTGCTCGCTGATTTTTTTTTTTTATTAATGGTTCAAAAGTTACCTGTTTTATTATGACATCTTCATACTTACACATCTCTGTACTTTCCTCACTTTTGCCACCTAACTGGTCTTCTTCATTCTCCCAAATAGTTCCCCTCCTTTTTTTTTTCATATTACAAATACATATACAATTAAACCTAGATTCGAAAAATGAGAGAAATATGTGATATTTTGTCTCCCCCTACTGCCCTCTCTTTTAGATCCTTCTCTTCCCTGATAGTGCCCTTACTATTTCCATGTCAGAGGTATGTGTGTGTGTGTGTGTGTGTGTGTGTGTGTGCACGCGCGTGCGTGTGTGTTCTTTATGGCTTAATAAAATTCACCACACACACCCTTCTATCTGTCTCTCTCTGTACTCATACCCACCACATTATATTTATTGGTTCACCTGTTGGCAGGTATCTAGACTGGCCCCTTAACATGACTATTGTGCACCACCCAGCAGTAAATAGGATGTGCAGGTAGGTGTCTCTGCGGTATGCTCATTATGATCTTTCCAGTATTTCTCAAAGTGTATACGTGGGTGCCACAGTTGTTCCGTTTTTAGTTTTATGCAAACCTTCCATACTAATTTCTACAGTGGCTGCTGTTTCTGTTCCCACCAGCAGTGTACATAGGTCCCTGGTTTTCCGCATCCTTGACGGCCTTTGCTGTTAGTTGCTTTTTTTATCAGTAGACATTCTGATTGGGGTGAGATAGATTCCCAATGCAGTTTTAGCATTTCAGTAATGGCTAAGGATGTTGAGTCGCTTTTCAAAAACATCTTGGCCATTTGTACTTCTTCTTTGAGAACTGTTTCATGCATTTGCACATTTATTGACTTGATGATTGGTCTTTTGCTGTTTAAATTTTGAAGCTCTTTATAGATGCCAGCTGAGATTTTCTCCTGCTCTGTAGCTGGTCTCTTCGCCCTGCTGACTGTTTCCTTTACTGCGTTGCCCTTTGATTTCAGGCAATCCCACTTGCCACTCCCTGCGAGTGTTGCTTGTTCTACGGGGGCCTGTTTTGGAAAGTCCTAGCCTGTATTATATATGGAAATATTTTCTGGATTTCTTTCTAACTTTATCAGAGGTTGTGGTCACATTAAGATCATTGATGCAGTTTAAATTGATCTTTGTTCAGCACAGAGTTCCGCCTTCACTCATTTACAGGCAAATACCTACCTTTCCAGTACTACTCATTGAAGAAACTGTCCTTTCTCTGACATGTGTTTTTCTTTTTTTTTTTGTCAAAAATTAGGTGGTTACAGTTGTGTGGGTCCTTGATTCTAACCCATTGTTAGTGTCTGTTTTTGTGCCACTACTGTGATGGTGTGATGGTATTGTTACTATAACTTGTAGTGTAATTTAAAATCAAGCACTGTGATGCCTTCAACATGGATGGTTCTTTGTCCTCACCGTGACTTAGGCTTTTCATGTTTTTTGGTTTTGTTTTTTTGTTTTTTGTGCTTCCATATGAATTTTGTTTTAGTTAAAAAAAAAAAAGTCTTCATTAATTCTACAGGACCTTCATACAGTGTATTTTGATCATATTCACTGCCACAAATCTTCCTGGCCTCTTCTGAGACATATCCCATATTTCCCGCCCCTAAATTATGTTCTTGTTTTTTAAAAAAATAAGCCTTCCTTCTTCTCCAGTTTCTGATGTTTAAACATTCATGTGTATCAGGGCCAGCCAGTGGAGTATGGTTGATATACTAGGATTAACCCTTAAAAAAGAACAAAACAAAACAAAACCAAAAAAACCCAAAAAAACAAACAAACAAAAAAAAAACCAACCAAAAACAAAAAAACAAAACAAAAAAAACCAAACAGTTTTCCCAGAATCTGTCGGCTGACTATTGCTGCTCAGTTAGGTGTGCAAGCTCGGCAATCCCTTCAGGCTAGAGTGTTGATTGGTTGCCCTTGCACCAGTCCTACGCAGCCAACCACAGCTACTGTGAGCCTTGCATTCCCAGAAGACACTGCTTCTCCTTGCTCCTTCCCAACCTTTGCTTCTTTCTTATAATTCTCCCATCCCTTCTCCCACGGTGGTCCCTGAGCCCTCAGTGAGATGTCCCACTTGTGGCTAAGCACTCCACAGTCTTCTCTGTACTTTGACTAGTTCTGAGTGTCTGTGTTAGCAGCTATGCACCGTGTACAAAGAAGCTTCTCCGATGAGCCCTGAGAGCTTCACTAATCTTTCAACAGTTTCGTTGGGCTTCTGCCTAAGGGTCTGAGATTACCCTTGAAGTCTGTCACCTAGGCATATTCTCCCTCTTTCCAAAGACTGCTCGGTGCATACACCCTGGAGTGGCAAATGTTCTAGCTGGTGTACCTCCACACATAAAGAGAAGGCAGAAGCAAGCAACCCACTCTCAGTCTCAGGGCTACCAAACTGCAGATTCACTCTCAATTATTATTTTTCTCTTAGCCACCCAGGGTGCCATTGTTGCTGTTTTGCACACTCTGCTGCCTGCACTGAGCCCCCTGCTGCCTTCACTTTTAGGGATGTGGATGTCCAGCCTTCAGCACTTGTCTTTTTTATATATATAGTTTATTAATTTATTCATATTACATCTCAATTGTTAGCCCATCCCTTGTATCCTCCCCCCTTCCCTCCCTCCCATTTCCTCTTACTCCTCTCCCCCATGACTGTGACTGAGGGGGACCTCCTCCCCCTGTATATGCTCATAGGATAGCAAGTCTCTTCTTAGTAGCCTGCTATCCTTCCTCTGAGTGCCTCCTGGCCTCTCCATCCAGGGGACGTGGTCAAATATGGGGCACCAGAGTTTGTGTGAGAGTCAGTCTCTGCTCTCCACTCAACTGTGGAGAATGTCCTGTCCATTGGGTAGATCTGGGTAGGGGTTCAAAGTTTACTTCACGTATTGTCCTTGGCTGGTGCCATAGTTTGAGCAGGACCCCTCAGCCCAGATGTGCCCATCATAATGGCGGATCAGCACTTGTCTTGATGGTCTCCCTTGGCTTTCTCCTACCTTGGAGTTATAGCTGCTCTTCCTGATTATTCCTTGTACCAGGCTCTCAAACTATCTTAGCTTTAAGCAGTAAGTTTTCTATCAGTCAGCACCTAGCCACAGATGTGTGAGTCATGGAGAATGACAAAAGGGAATTCCTGTCTGGCCAGAAGAAGGAATGGTTCATCGAAATCTGTAATCAGACTTGAAGCTTTGTAGAGCCGTGGGGTCTGCCAGCCTCTTCTTGGCCTGGCCACCTGGCTTAGCTTTTGGGTGAGATTTCTACTGCATTCCTCTTTCTGGGGGAGCCCAGTGGGGTTTTGTTTTACTGAGTTAGTTGCTCTTCTGTTTCTTTGTGAATCTCTGACTCAGCTCCCCTCTTGCTAACCTTGAAGCATGCGCCCTGGAAGTCAGGCCAACTGGTTTTTAGCTCTCATACTTAGAGAGAGCTGTCTCTGCCTCCATATTTAAACACACTACAGCTGTAGAATCTCTACCCAGAATGCAAGCTTCAGTGAGGTCCCAGCTGGGGTCTGGTATTCCCACTCCCTTTTTACAGACGGAGAAATTGATGCTTCTTGAGATGGAGTCATTGACCTTAGCTACATAAGTAGTACTACATAAACTAAAATCTTCATGATTTCAAACCCCGTTTCTTTTTTATTTAAGTTTTCATTTTATTTTACTTTTAAAATACACTTATTTTATTACACATGTATAAAACAAACCACAGACAACAGGGAGAACCATGTGAGAGTCATGAGTTCTATAAACGTTACATTCATAGTGGTTTGGCTATTTGTATTTGTCCAGCTTGAAGTAAGCATCTTTCCTGTCTTGTTGGGTCTAAATTTCTGAATGAAACTCAATATCTAACCTATCTCAACTCTAATAATTTAACTTCTTTATCTTGATCTAAAAAGATCTTATCCCCTAACTAACTAAAAAAATTATGGAACACTTCACGAATTTGCATGTCATCCTTGTGCAGGGGCCATGCTAATCTTCTCTGTATCGTTCCAATTTTATTATATGTGCTGTTGAAGTGAGCACTCAAACCTCATTTCTTGAGGTTGCTAGCTTTTATCCAGGCTTTCTAGGCACAGAGTTAGGATTTAGTTAGACCTAGTTTTTCTTCCAGTACAAAGCAGTCATATGACAGAGTCCCTGTGAATGGGATATGAATATAGCTAATGAATGCCACTCCTAGGTTTGGCTGATGGAAACTGTTCACCTAAAATACTCCATATATTATCCTCCCCTGTGTGACAGTTTGATGTCACTGTCCAAGGAGACCTTGAGAGCCGCATCTTCAAGATGACAGGTTCGTCATCCTCAGTCCTTGCATGAATATGGAGAATCTTCCTCCACTATTGACTCTGTCCCACGCAAAGGATGGCAGACTTCATATGAGAGAGATGCAGGTAGCAAGGATCATTACCGTAACTAAACCAAGAAGCAAGTAAGTGGAAGAACCTAAATATGAAGCCAGTTCTTTTTGCTTCCTTCTGTAATGAACAAAACCACAGAAACTATATCCTTCCACATGACTTGCTTGAAAACCAAAGGCACCCAAGGAAACTCTACTTTGGCTGTTTTTCTTTCTGTTACTTCCTATGCTACCAAAGTACAGCCAATTGCATTCTATTAGATGATTGGGTCTGAGTTTTTACAATTCATATTGATCTGTAGAGTGATAACCAAGCAAAGGAGTTTGTAGTTGGTGCAAGCCTTTCCCCTAGAGCCATGCTCTGTTTTTCTGTTCCACCTGGCTGACTTTCTAGCCTCAGACGGTCTACAACTCATCCCTGCCTTTGAAAGCCATTCTTGGCCTGTCTTAGCCTCCTTAGGTAAGTAAGCCACTGTATTGCAACATCCAGCCTTTTTTGCTCAATCCCAGTGGCTGGTGTGGTGGGAATGCTTTTAGAAACAACTGCCTTGCAAGTTCAGCCTTTTTCCTGGTCTTATATCTGGCCTGAAAGAAAGAAAGATATTCCAAAGAGATGCTATTTGTTTCTCAATCTGATCATCAGACTGGTGAAACAGCACACCCCTCCCCTAAACAAACAAACAAACAAACAAACAAACAAACAAACAACAGCGACAGAAATATTCCCAGGAATCTCATACTGGGAGAAGAGATACCAGCCAAAGTGAAAACTTGTCTCTTGAGATCTCACACAGTTCTTCCCCTTCCTTCTCCTCCTCCTCTTTCTCCTCCCTCTCCCCCCTCCTCCTCCTTTTCCCTCCTCCTCCATTCCCCCTCCTCTTATTTTTCTCCTCCTTTTCTTCTTCTTCTTCTTCTTCTTCTTCTTCTTCTTCTTCTTCTTCTTCTTCTTCTTCTTCTTCTTCTTCTTCTTCTTCT
>OU015750.1:42678760-42700931 GCA_907169655.1 Acomys percivali | reverse complement strand
CTTCTTCTTCTTCTTCTTCTTCTTCTTCTTCTTCTTCTTCTTCTTCTCCCTTTCCTTCATTAACTTATTTATTTACTTTCCATCCTGATCAATCTCATGCAGTTCTAACAACTTGCTGGGCCACCTTACAGGAGGGAAGCCCAGCCAGTGGTGGGCAGGACCACACCTAGACCAGAACTGCTTAGGGGGGCATTTCTTTGGTGCTCTATTTAAACCTTGATCTCGTTAAACCAAAGGCTGGGTATTCACTGTATCTCTGTATCTTTTCCCAGTGTGAAACACTGAATACTTTTCCTTTTTTTTCTGCCATCCATTATTGATTTAGCTATTTTTATTGGCTTATAGAAGACAAGTGGTCAGTGCTGACTTGAAGCACAAATTGTGACCCCATGTTCAGTAACAATCCTACCACCCTTTTGGAGGGAGAAATATAAAAACTAAATTCAAAACTAGTATTTTGAGTCATATGGCTATATTTTTTTTTTTTGGTTTTTTGTTTTGTTTTGCTTTTGTTTCTATTTTTTGGATTTTCTAGATAGGGTTTCTCAGTGTAGCCTTGGCTATCCTGGAATTCACTCTGTAGACCAAGCTGGCCTCGAACTCACAGAGACTCACCTTCCTCTGCCTCCCAAATTCTGGGATTAAAGGCACCACCACCCAGCTGAGATAGGATTTTTCTGTGTGGCCTTGGCTGTCCTGGACTCGATTTGTAGATCAGACTGGCCTTGAACTCACAGAGATTCACCAGCCTCTGCCTCCCTGAGTGCTAGGATTACAGGCATGTGCCACCACACCCAGCAGCTACATTACTTTTTATAGAACAATGCAATTCAAATGAATGAAGAAAAATAGTAAAAACAAAATGCTTTTATTTTCTTTTGAAATAGGTGGAGATTAATAGTAATAGGGCAGAAGGGGAGCCCTAGACAGCTCCCAGTGTGTATTTGCGTTCAGTTTTTGTCAATGGAACTACGTTTTAAAAGCTATACATATCTACTTATAAAGCCCTTCAGCTGGTGGGCAGAGCTGAGGTTACTGACTGATCGGACCAGAGCTCAAGGGTCATCTTTGTGCTCAGAGAGTTCTAACCAGGAGGCAATTAAATTTTTATCAATTCTCTATGACACTTTGGGCCTGGGTCCAGATCGCTGAGGGCCTGCAACCTTAGGCCATCACATGGGTCACTTCAAATCCCGGAGAGAAGATAAATAGTTTTGTTTTCTTAGATTTTTAAGTAACTTTTTAAACTCAAGGACTTACAAAAGAAGAGTCGGGTCACTTTCCAGTCCCTCTGCCACTAGGCCTTGCTCTAAGGTAAACCAGCATTTTTCTAAAGCTTGTTGACACCCCTGGAAGGCTCCCAGTGCACTCTGGGTTTGGGGTTACTGCTTTGAGTATGTTTGACCTTTCCTCTCATGTCACTGAACTGGGCTAGATCTGGACTTTAGGCCATTGACCTGTCAGCAAATAGTGTTCTGGAAAAAGCCTGATTTCTGTTCAGTGCTTTATTACGATGAAAGCTGAACTTAGAAAGGGGTGCACAACCCTGACTTTCCACAGTAGGGTCTCTTGCTTCTCCTGGCTTCCTCAAATTCACATCCGTAGGTAAGTGACCTGCATTTGCCTGTAGCGTTTCAAGTCTCTGCTTTGCAAATCTGTTTTTTGTTTGTTCGTTTTTTTCCTTTTTTAAAATCTATGTTTATGGTGGTTGTGTTTCATATCTACCAAAAGGTCATCGTTGTCATATGATAAGGGTACAGTGCTCGGGTAGACATGTAAAGATGTGTGGCTGATTTCTTGGTATTATATACACTGAGGGAGGCCATGGGGACTGACTTACAGAAATGCTATTCTGTGCATCAGCTGTCTCAAAAAAAAAAAATGTGTGTGAGAGGCAAAAATGGGCGGATAGCTTGAAAAAGAGATCACCAAAAGTAAAAAATACCAGAAAGGCTTTTAAAATTTGGCATCGTAAAAGCATGATCGTGTTGGAACTAATAATTTACAGAATCTCAAGCCTTATCAGAGTCTTTAAAATATTACTTATTCTTTTCTTGCCTGAAACCCTTCACTGGCTTCCACTGTTCTTGAGATAAAGCCACAAATCCCCAGTGTGAAAGGTCACAAGGAGCTAAGGGATCCATCCCTGCTCCCAAGAGGCCCTGCAGTCCCTCAGCTGCACTGGTATTCTGAGCTCTTGCCTGGGACTTCCCAGTGCTCTTCTCCTCCCTCCCTCTCTTCCCCTCTTCCCTTGTCTACTTTGGATTTCTCTCCAGGACAAATTTGTGGTGAATGTGCCCATTCCAAAGCCTTCCCCAGCCAGAGCTCACGCTTCCCCTCACCTGGGGTCATCGCACCCACCCCACCGCCCTCCAGGCAGGGTTTCACTGATCTGTCACCCGTTTTGCGCTCACTCCTGGAAGCTCCACAAGGGTGAAGCTGGCTGCAAGGCTGGTGTTCTAGGCAATATTTTAGTTGAAAAATAACATCCTTGAGGATTTTCTCACTGCTCTGAACGGATTTTGTACTACTGGAATGGGAGGACACACAGTGCAGAAGGATTTTTCTGTAAAGAGCCAGAGAGTAAATACAGGGAGGGACATTCCATTTATGACAGAGATGCTCAGTGATACAATCAAAGACAATTAAAAAACAAAACAAAACATGAAGGAGTATAATAACTATATTCCAATAAAATTTTGATACACACACACACACACATACATACACACACACACACACACACACACATATTGGTTGCTCTTATTGCAGTGGGATTGTAGGATTCTTCATTTTGAAACAAGCTTCTGAGAGTCAGTTTCCCCTCCCTCCCTCGCTCCCTCCCTCTCTCCCATCCTTCCCTTCCTCTCTCCCTCCTCCTTTCCCTCCTGCAATACCAGCAGTCAGTTGTTAGTGTGGAACAGGCCCATAGAGACGTTCAGTGTATCGGTATGCTGCTCTAGCCTGGTATTTCCACCCAGCCACTGAGCACCTAGGCCACCATGAGGTGCACAAGAGTAACTGGTGCACGTTGACTCTTTGTGCTCCCAGGATCTTAGGCCTGCAGCTGCATGGCTCTCAGGACCCTGTGTCTGTCTCCTTCATCCGGAGTGTCTGCAAAGCTCCTCATTCAGACTCTTTTCTGGATGTTATCATGTCTCAGGTTCTCCCAAACAATCCAATGAGATACTGGTCTCCACCCTTCTGCTCATCGGGGTCTTCCACAGGAGCATGCTGATGTTCTAATATGAGAAAAAAATCAATGCTGAGCCTACCAGTTATCATCAGGGGACTGACCTTCAATGGTTGGTTCTGAGTTGATAAGATTCCATATTTTATCAAAAGGAAGCACACCCTAAACAGAGGCTTATATATATATACATATACACATATATACATATATATGTATATACATACATAAACTGCTAGATTCTCTGATGTCTCAGAAAACTGATTTTTCTGAAAGATTTTTGAAAATTCTCAATCTTTTCCTGAGAGAATTGAGACAAAAATTATTCAATATGTAAAAATTCAGACAAAAAAAATCCAAATAGCATTAAATCTTGTTTTCAACCCTGAATTCTGTTGTATTGGTTAGAAAAAAAATTATTATTGAAAATTACTAAGAAATTCTGACTTTAGCTTTTGGCAATGAATTAAATAGTTAGTTCAGGAGCTAATTAAGCATGGTAAGGTATTAGCCGAGAAAGGATTCAGAGGGAATGAGTCTACTTCTGTTGATAAGGGACAAAAAACAACCAACCAAACAAACCCTCTGCAGGGAGAGGCATATTCTCAAGAACCAGCCAAACTGATATGTCTATCATTGGAAACCAGATGTCTGCCACATTCTAGCAGAGATATGCCCTAAGATTGCTGCAAGCCTTTTCCAGGACCTTTCTTATGACAAACAATGGGTGGAGACATGGTCTAATACAGATTGTGAAATAGTCAATTTTTATAAATATGGCAAATGTAATTTAAATGCGCCCTTGTTTGCAGATTCCATACATTTGTGCTAAATAAAGCCTTATCAAAACTCCCAAGTGTGATTGAAAGTCATTGTCAACAAGACCCAGGGTCACCCATCAGATAAGCCCCTGAGCCTATCTGTGAGGAAGGAATTACTTAGATTCAATATTCTCTGCTTATTGCCTGTGAAGAAATTTTTTGATTGGGTTACCTGAGATGGAAAGATGCATTCTAAAAGGTGAGGAGGGAACCATTCGTTGGTCTTGGGTCTCAAACTACATGAAGAGGAGAAAGCTAGCTAAGCATCAGTCTCTATTGTGTCTCTACTGTGCAATTTCTCACCTTGAGTGTTCTGGGTTCATGGTAACCGCCTACAGTAGGTATAATTTACATAGTGTGTAGCTCATCTGCATGAAGTGTGCAACACCCCAGTTTCTAGTGTATCGATAGATTATGCAACCTCCCCTGCAATTCAATATTTGAATAGTTTTCTCATTTCCCAGTGGAACCTTATCTTCATTACCAGTTACTTTTTTTCTGATCTGTCTTCTACGATTGTTCCAGGCTTAGACCATCACTTACTGTCTCTGTTGGTTGGCCATACTGGACATTTCTTATACACAAATGGAACCAGATAAGATATGAGCGAGGGTGTCACCACTGTCTTCGTTCACTGAGCATGATTTTCAGGTTTATCCTGGTAGTTTGAATCAGATGTTCATCTCTTTGTAATTACTGGAACATTGACCTAGACACTTATGAGGATGATCTTAGCACTCTTCATCTATATATATACATTGAACAGTTCAGCTTACTATTTCATAGTTTTAAAGCTTGTCCCTTTGAAATATAACAGGCTAAATGCCATTTTGTGCCTCAGTGGGCTATACTGAGGTATTTTGTTAGTTTTTGTGTTCATCCTTGGTTCTTTTTCGTGATCCTTCTGGATTCTCTTTTCTTCAAAGGTACATCCTGTAATAGCTGCTTGGGTTTGTGAATGAAAACTCTATTTGCTCTCAGAGTCAGGATGTGGATAGAGTGATTTTTTTTTGGCCCAATATAAATCATTAGGTTAAAAGTTATTTTTCCTCAGCACTCTGAGGATATTTATTTATTTTCCAACACCAGTTATTGATAACAACATATCTGTCGGTCTGTTACTTCCACTGAGTAATATATTTCATAGATTTGAGAACAGGTTGTAGTTATTCTTGATGCTCTGCTCTTTCTATATAAATTGTCCATTGACTGATTGTTTGTTTGTTTGTTTGTTTATGCTGATCAGCTCTTGGAGTGGTTGATAGTTGTTGTTGCTATAACAAAATGCCTCCCACAAACAACCTAAAAAGAAGAAAGGTTAATTTTGGCTCATGGCTTTGGCTAACTCTATTACTTGAGACCTGAGGCAAGGCTGAATATCATGGTGGTGAGAATGAGTTAAGGATGAAACTTCTCACCCTGTAGTGACCAAGAAACAAAGAAAGAGACATGAAGGAGATAGGGCAGGCTCGCAGTGGCTCACCATCCATATGCCATCATCTTCCAATAATATATTTAAATTCTGGATTTGGGAATGGATTAACCCACTTATGAAAATAGAATCTTCACTATCTAATCATTTCCCTAACACCCCATTACTAAACACTGCCCAAGGGACCAGGCCTTCAAGGCACGCGTGACACAAAATAAAGTGCACTGTGCTAGCAATCACTTCTTCAATTATTGTGTCTGTCATTTCCATCTAAGTGATTCCATTTGGGTGAAGTTGAGAGCTTTTCACAAGTCTACCTTCAACTCTTTTATCTGCATAATATGCAGATATAGTTATATGCATATATATGCATGTGCATGCATGTATGTATACTATATATACATCACCATCTCCTTATATAAGCTTCACAGATCTGCCTTTCATCGTGAGTTATAACTCCACAGCCAATGATTGGCAGCAAGTGTTCAGAAGCCTTTCAACTGTGTAGAAGGTCCATCATAGCCTCTGGCTCCACTTGGAGAGGGGCCCTTTATTCCCCGGCCTAGTGTGGGAAACTTCTAATCCTTTCAGAAGATAAACTCTCATGCCCTCTCTGTATCTAGAACCTATAATGGAAATACCAACTGGTGTGCTCTCTTATCTCCATTTATGGCTCATGGTCATGTTCATTTTTATTGTCTTGAGCCTGATTGCCTTTTTAAAAGTATTGCCTATCATTGGGATATATTTGAAGCAGGGAATATTTAGAATGAGAGCTGTGATTAAAACCAGTCCTAACTTCACGTTTTAATCATGCCTCCTCTGCTTCCTCAGTTCCTGTTGGACTCACTCACTTTCAACTGGGCTAACTTTTGAAAAGTTGGCAAAAGTCAATTGAGTAACAGTGAGTGAAATTATGACTGTAATCCACTTCTCCACTTATCTTTTCTAATATTTTCTAATATTCTAATATCGTTGAGATGTTATTCGATTAAAAGATTTGCTTTTGGCCGGGCATGGTGGTGCATGCCTGTAATCCCAGCACTCGGGAGGCAGAGGCAAGCAGGTTGCTGTGAGTTCGAGGCCAGCCTGGTCTACAAAGCGAGTTCAGGACAGCCAAGGCTACACAGAGAAACCGTGTCTCGGGAAAAAAAAAAAAGATTTGCTTTTGTTTGAGACTGATTTCAGAAGCTTGTTTCTTGAACCAAGTCACGTGTTTACTTGGCTACTTTTGTTCAAGGGAAAATATACAATAATTGCAGAACTGCTTTATCTTCTAGGGTTGTTGAGTGCCCGTTGCAGATACCATGTCTGACTCGGTGATTCTGCGCAGTGTGAGGAAGTTTGGAGAGGAGAATCATGCTTTTGAACCAGATGTGTCATGTGAGTGGCCTTTGAGTTTCCTTGAGTCTTGTGCAAAGCAAAGACTAAAGTGAGACTAACCTAGCAAGGTTTCAAGAAGCAGAGCGAAATCAGCTACAACACATGGAGCTATTATTGGGCAGGCGCCTGACATACAACCAGAGGAGTTTCTTTTGATATTCAGAAAATACAAATATTTTATCATCTGGAGAAAAATCCAAATATATAGTCAAAACAGCAGGAGGGAGGGAAGGGGGAGAAAGAGGGACAGGTGATAGAAAAAAGAGACAGAGAGAAGCAGCAATTATTTTATGAAGAAAAGTACTTCATAGAAATGCTCTTGATTGACTAATGATTATGACTGTGTTACATTTTGACACTGACCTCTTCATACATTGTTTTCATCCTGACAGATAACAATGATAAGAAATCCAGGTGAGTGACCATTTCAACAGCACAGCATCTTTTCTAGAATGATTTCAGGATTAAAAAATATATATATAAATACAGCAGAGTATTTTCGTACACATTACTTACCATGCATGGTGTGTACAAAGCTTTCTTCTTTTCTCTTTTTTTTTTTGGGGGGGGGGTGGAGGTTGTTTGTTTGTTTCAAGACAGGGTTTCTTTCTCTTTACAGCCCTGGTTGTTCTGCAGCTCACTCTGTAGACCAGGCTGGCCTCGAACTCACAGAGATCCATGAGGAAGGCCTTTTTTTTTCCATTAATTTTTTTCATACAATTTATTTTGATCATGTTTTCCCCCTCCAATTCCTACCACACTCTCCCCATCTTCCTACCCACTCAAGTATCTTTCTAAAACAAAACAAACAAAAAATAAAAAAACTCACAAAACAAACAAACAAACAAAAAAGACAAAGAATGTCAAAACAAAATAAAAGGAATCAGAAAGCCCACCGCAAACAAATAATCATAGAATTAATTTTGTGTTAGTCAGCTACTCCTGGGCATGGGCCTGCTCTGGGGTGTGGTTGATATGCCCAGTGACATTCCATTGGATAAAATAGATTTTTTTTTCCTTTGCCAGCAGGTATCAATTGCAATAGTTCTTGGTTAAGGCTGAGACCCTGTGTCCACTTCTTCCTCACAGTGCTAGGACCCCGTGTGGCTTGAAGCTGTGCAGGTCTTGTGTGTGCTGGCACAGTCTCTGTGAGTCCACATGTGTACCAGTCCTGTTGTGTTCCCTGGAGTCACCCATCACTTCTAGCTCCTCTTCTCCATAGATCCCGGAGCCCAGAGGGGAGGGCTTTGATGACAACATTTCATTTAGGGATGGGGTGCTCCAAGTCTCTTCCTCCTTGCAGGTTTTCCAGTGGTGGGTCTCTGTACTAATTCCCATCTGCTGCAGCAAGAAGCTTCTCTGATGAGGCTGAGTGCTGCTCTGGTCTATGGGTAGGGCAGTATGCCATTAGGAGTCTTTTATTGCTATGTTCCTTTAGCAGAATAATAGGGGTAGATATTCTCCTTGGCTCTTGAGGAGGACATATTAATGAGGAGATAGAAAAAAATCCCATAAATTTGGAAAACATATTGCACAGTAGCTACTGAGAGAGTGTAACTTTTTTTTCTTAAAAAAAAAAAAAAGAGTGAACTGGAAATGAAGATATAAGATGGAATGTGTGTGGCAGGGTAGGTGTTACTGAAAGCATAACAATCTTGGCTAGAGAAGGCCCTGCTGAGAAGAAGTTGGAGACTTGGAGTGAGAGTCTGAAGTTAGAGTAACTGTCCACATGGGTGTCTAAGAAAGGACAGTTTGGGAGAGAGCACATTTGGTAAAGACAAATGGTTGGTGACTGGTTTCATGAGAAATAGAATGAATATATATAATACATAATATATAATAATATACATTCATTCTGGTTCTTATATATTTTATATATATACATATCTCATATGTATATAAGCCCATTGAGTCCATTTAATGTTGCTTATATACACATGGGTCTAGGGCTGACTACTGGAGCATGGGCAATCTACTAAGTGTCTCATTCCTGAAGAAAATGAACGCCCCTCCCCTTCAGTTGCTATTTACTGCCTGTAGCTCCTCAACTAGGTGTGAGGCCTTGTGAGTCTTTCCCCCATCCATGCTGTAATGTTGCCTGGTATGCCTCCATGCAGAACTTGTCCAGGCACCCGCAGTTGTTGAGAGTTCATGAACGCAAAATACTGGATTTGGGCAGAATTTCTCAGCCAGAGGGGGAAATTCATACTTATTAAAGAAATGAGATTCAGAAAAGCACCACATAGGGAGAAGTTCTCATCCATTTTGGAAACGCGACCTTTAAATACCCATTTTTCTCCTCAGGTTACAAGATGAGAAGAAGAAAAGTGAAGCCACTCAAGTTGGCTTCTTCGAACTGGTAATACAACTGTGCTGATTTATTTGGTTGGTTTTGCAATTGTGAATTATTCATACGGGAGGAAGCGTCAACTCTTTAGTCATACTGGCAGGACTTAACGCTAGCGACCAGTCATGCAGCCATGAGCTTAACCTGTGTGATAACATGAACAGTGACTAGAAACTCAGTGTGCAGTAAATACACAAATCATGTCCACTAACAGCATAAGCACTTGGAATACAATCAGTGGACTCACAACTGTAACTTTAATAAGAAAAATCTTCACAGCAGTCCCTAAAGCAATAGATTATGTGTACCCATCCTTATGAGATATCTTCGGAAATTCCATAGCCTAGGTGTCTACCACACATTTGTATAGGATGGAAACTTTTTTTTTTTTTTGGTTTGGTTTGGTTTTCAAAACAGGGTTTCTCTGTAGCCTTGGCTGTCTTGAAACTAGGTCTGTAGACCAGGCTGGCCTCAAACTCAGAGATTTGCTCGCCTCTGCAATCTGCCTGCCTCTGCTTCCTCGGAGCTAGGATTAAAGGGGTGGGCCACCACTGGCTGGCTTAGGTTAGAGGGGTTTCTAGATGAGGAATAATATACATGTATATGTAAAAATAAATAAATAAATAAATAAATAAATAAATAAATAAATCAAAATCTGCGCATTGTCTGGATGGGTTCTCTGAGTTGAGAGCCAACTTATTGCATTGTTGCATGCTTATAAGTCTACCCCATAGTGAAATCTGTGATGATGACTTGCAAGGAAGTAAAGTCAGTTCCTAACTTAAGAAGAATAGATTCAAAGCTTTGGATGGAGTGTGAGGGTCTGAGGTTTTAGATAACTGGGAGAAAGTGTTTTTACATAATTAGTGTGAAGACAATGGGTCAAAGATGCTCCCCCAGGCACCTGGTATTGAGTGCTATCTATCAGAATCTAAGTGAAATTAAGTAACTCCCCTGCCCACAAGCTCTGCTTTTAGCACATAGATAATCGCTTAATCCTTTGTTTTTCAAGTTTCGATTTTCTTCATCGATCGACATCTGGCTGATGCTTATGGGAAGTGTGTGTGCAATGCTCCATGGAATGACATATCCAGGCATGCTTATTATTTTTGGTATAATGACAGATATTTTTGTTGAATATGACACCGAAAGACAAGAGCTCAAGATTCCAGGAAAAGTGTGCGTGAATAACACCATTGTGTGGATCAACAGCTCCTTCAACCAGAACATGACAAATGGAACACGCTGTGGGTGAGCTATTTTTCTTTCTGTTATAACTTAAATTGTAATTCAAAACATGCGAAGACAGTATTGGCCGAGTTGGAATGGTATCTGATACAAAAGAACAGAAGAGCAAACATACCCATGTTGATAGAAATTCTTTAACCTTGTAGTTATTTTCATCCTTCCAGGTTTCAAAATATCAATGGGCATTGCTGATCAAATGCTACACCAACAGTTAGCCACTTGGTTCACGATAAGCCGGAGCAAGCATGACATTATCCATGTGTGTTGCCTCTAAGAAGATGATTGAATTTCACTTGAGTTTCCTGACAAGAGTTCCTTGTCCACTAACTGTCATTGCCCCTTGGCTTTGTTCTCTCTTTATGTGTTTCATGAGCATGCTACATTCTAGGAATCATACTAGGAATCAACAGATATAGCCAATAGTTGAATTTCGGTAGAAGCGTGAGTGATGCCACTGTGACAATAGGGTGGCCCTGAAGAAATAGCCAGAACCTGGACCAGCTCAGTCATTGTGTCACTGCTGTCGCTGATACACCCACCGAGCACTATGCAGTTAGTGAGTCTGTAGTATATACGGGCTGACTCACTGCTGTGGTGTGGACTTTGCACCTGCCTTGTGTTGCCTCAGATGCAGGACATGGTCATTGGCGTGTATAAATCCATGCACTCAGTTCATGAGTCAAAGGCAAGGCATATCCTGCCTAGAAAGACACTTGGGATGGCTTCCTCAAATAAATCTTATTTTTCATATTAATTTTTGAACTGTTGACAGGGTTGATATAAACTGTCAGTCTTGCCTAAGTCATTAAAATCCTTCCATAATATCATCTACTTCAAGGGCTTTGCATTCCTTCCATCAAAACATTTTGAATGTCATTTAAGTAAGATGAATTTGTAGTAGCATCAAGGAAGGATACATTATCCTATGAGTCACATCCTTATTTTTGCAAAACTTTGGTCTAGTCAGCCAGACAGCCATTCATTCAATGAGCACTCATTAAAATACTGGTTATAAATTAGTGAGTGCTAGATGATGAAGATGCACAAGATTCTATGTAACACATAGAATTATCCTTTAAAAATTAATAAGCAGAGGCCAAGGGGATTTTTCAGTGGTCGGTGCTTACAATGCAAGTGTGAAGACATGAGTTCAGACCCCTAGCACCCACATAAAACCCAAGAATTACAGTGTTTGTATAGAGCTGAGGGAAGGGGCAGGAAGAGAAAGGGGGTTCCCTAAAGCTTGGTGGCCACAGGAGCAGTGAGAGACCCTGTCTCAAAATTAAGGTGAAAATGTATCTGAGCATCCCTCACACACATTCACACATATGAACATATGTACTTGCACATACTGCACATGCACGTTTTAAAAAGTAAATTAAAAAAAATTAGCCAGTCAACTTATTGGAAATAAATTTGCTGGCATCTGAATGTGTAAGTTTTTCTAAGCTTGCAAGGATATGTTCTTCTGAGAGGCTCAGAAGTTCTTATAAAGAGACTGACTTCAATGGGTCCTTTAAAGCGCTTCATTTCTGTTGGAGGGCAGAAATGAACTGCTTTTCTGAGTGATATCGCCATAGCCATTGGTAATACTGGACCATTAAACCCCTAAAGTAACAGTTAGAGAGGTCAAATTCTGAGATATTTCCAGCATCTTAGTTGCCGGTGGACATTTGTTAGATGAATTTTTTTTTAATTTTTTAAAATTAATTTATTCTTGTTACATCTCAATGGTTATCCCATCCCTTGTATCCTCCCATTCTTCCCTCCCTCCCATTTTCCCCTTATTCCCCTCCCCTATGACTGTTCCTGAGGGGGATTACCTCCCCCTGTATATGCTCATAGGGTATCAAGTCTCTTCTTGGTGACCTGCTGTCCTTCCTCTGAGTGCCACCAGGTCTCCCCCTTCAGGGACATGGTCAAATGTGAGGCACCAGAGTATGTGAGAAAGTCATATCCCACTCTCCACTCAAGTGTGGAAAATGTTCTGTCCATTGGCTAGATCTGGGTAGGGGTTTAAAGTTTAGCGCCTGTATTGTCCTTGGCTGGTGCCTTAGTTTGAGCAGGACCCCTGGGCCCAATTGTTAGATGAATTTGAAGAGCGAATCTAGCTTTGGTGTTTACAGCACAGACACTGATAAGCAAAAATTTCCCTGTAGCTACTACCACCCACTGGCTCATTCTTAACAGGATTTATACCTGAAATTCAATGAATGTTGCCAACTGGAGCTTTCAGAAGAACATTGGCCTCAGCTGAATTCACATGATGCAAGTATTCAAATGATCACTTGGTAAAGTGTAATAAAAAAAAAAAAAAAAAAAAAACAAGATGAAGCGTTTAAAAAAAAGGTCATTTGTCTTCCTCTTTTAAAATAATCATATGGGAAGATAGATGGGTTAGGGCATACCTTTCTTAGGTTAATCCTTTACCAAGAACCCTTTGACAAGTCAAATACTTTCATTGTGAGTTATTGCAGTCAGCGCTGTGAGTACTGCTTGTTTATTTTCTGTGGGATAAGATGATTGTGAAAGTGGAGTTGGGTGGATCCCAATGTCAGTGGTTGAAATGCCTCCCAGGTTACCCAACACTTTCGAGATCCTATCTTGGAAAATTTTACTGTTAAGGATACAATATTGCCATGTAGCGTAATAGATGTGTCGATCTTGGATCTGTAAGATGAGGCAATAACTTTCGAGACGTCCATGTGCAGGCAGGTTTCCTACTTTTGCTGTATTGGAGTTCACATACCTCATTAATGTATTGGGTGGGATGTTACAGCTAAACTCTTACAAATAGTTCTTAGTAATGCTGATAAAGGGCAAAGGGTCTCCAGAATTTCTTCTCAAAATAGTAAAACAAAACAGTGAAAGAGAGAAATCTGATGAGAGAAAACATCATAGTGTAATTTTTCTACCCCCCTCCCCACTTAGAATCTAAAAAAAGTAGAAGTCACATTTTTAAAAAACTTAATTATGGAAGATATGCTCTGTAATTTCTGGGATATTCTTTTAGTCACATAGACCTTGGTTAAGTTTGGGAAGCACTGAATATATTGGGGGATATTGGAGGTATAGGAAAACTATTCCTATACCGCAAATCTGTCCACTTAAAAATGTGCCATGCAGGTGTCTTGTTTTATTTTTGTATATTCTCAGAGTTCTGCATTTAACCTTGCGTGTTGCTGCCTATCTTTCTAATTTTTCTTGCCTGCTGTTACCCATCTACCCATTTGTCTTGCCATTCCCCACCTACCCATCTCCCTTGCTGTTCCTCACCTCACTCTAGCTTACTCTCTCACATCTGTTACTTGTTTTTCCTTCCCCTTGGGCCAACCCCAGTATTTTATTGAAACGAAGTTCAATTTTCTTCATTACAGATTACATCATGATTTTCCCCCATCTTTACAATCACTAGGGCAGTCAAAAGTCAACAGAGTAACAAGGAAATACAAAAAGTCCTGTAACCTACAACAACAACGACAACAAAAAATCAATCAATTTCCAAGCAGTGGTCAGCATGACCTGATTGTTATTTTTTAAACAATGCATGGGAAAGTTTAATCATAAAATTCCCCAGGCTAAAGCCAATGTGTTTACAAGATGGTCGTAGCAACATAGCTTGACCTAAATGTTCTCTAAAGAAAAAACTTGACCTACTTCTAGTGCCAAGCCAACAGGTGTGCTATCTAAGCCTCAGCTAATTGCCAAGGGGTCCTTTATTGTAAAATATCTGTAAAGCCTGATGTTTCAAGCCCACCTTCTATTGCTCTCAAAGCGGATTCTAAAGAAATTTTCTATAGGTAACAGTATGTAGCCAGGTACTGTTATGTCAAGGTCTTAACTTTCTTTCATGCAGTTTCTGCTTGGGTGCTCACAGTTAGAGCAAAAAAACCAAAAAAAAAAAAAAAAAACTCTCTCATTGTCTCAAGCCTTTGGCCAGATGTCCTCTTTCAACATTCTCTGTGGGAAAAAAAAATTCCCTGTATGATTTTCCTTAGGGTCGAGAAATAAAGAGAAAAACAGTTGTAGGAGAAATAGCAGACTTCTAAGTAACATTACACGTGGACCATACATAATATTTAGGAACAGTGGTGATCAGCCGGAGATCTTTGGATCTTTGTCAAGCAAAGCCTCAACAGCTGCTCTGGATGTCCAGTGATCATGCCTGCAACAATTCTCTTCTTTTTAAAGGCTGAATAGAATTCTATTGTGTATATATGCTGTATTTTTTTTTTGAGAAATTGTTGGACACTTACTTTTATTACAATATAGGCAAGATTACTTAAAAATCTATGTTGAAAGACAAAAGAATGGAGTTAAGTTCATTAAAATAAAACAAACATACAAGTATCAATATTAATTTTAGCTACATCAATAGAGACTGTGTGGTACTGAAAGAGGACAGACAATATTAGAAATCTGTCCACAAAAATAAGTACGTCTATTTTTTAAAAATAAGGATGGAAAGAAATTCAACAGAAAAAAAGATAACTTCTTATCATATCATATCAGGGCAACTATAAGCTCATGGGGGGAGGGAGCAGTAAAAAAAAAAAGTATAAGAAAGTGAACCCAAGAGACCCATTGACTTAAATATTTTTCAAAACTATCAATTTGTATGGCTGTATATACGACCACTTTCATGTTCTAGGATAGAGCTTGAGAGTCTACACTTGAAATCTGAAGCACAGTACAAAAAGAGAAAATGATTTTTTTCTATGAAAGAGAAGCTCAGTTTATCGGAGGAAGGCAGATTCCTGAAATCATGCAGGAAGGGGGCATGCGCACTAAAGAACCTTTCCTCTTCTGTCTCCGTGGGATCCGTGCGTTTAACTAGCAGTTAAAAACCAGCATTGTCATCAACAAATATGACATTTCTCTGATCACAGAAGTCCCTTATTTTCTGAAAGCAGTTTTAGATTATTATTTTTTTTCCTCCTTTGCCTGGTTCTGCCAATCCAAGTTCCTGTGTCACAGCATGACAGCTCCTGGTGAGGGGTCGCCCTCACCGGGTGGGACGGAAGTTAAGGGGCTGTTTTAAGGTTCCCTGCAAGTACTTCTCCATCAACCTGTGAACTAACCTCAGTGAGAGAAGCTTCCTGAGTGTAATCAGCAGAAATTGAAGGCTACTGGGAGGGGCCACTCTGAGATGGAGAGAGTGAAATTCTGTCTTACTTTCCTAAAGGTGTCAACAGTTAGCTCTTGATCGACAGACAGTTCACTTCTTTTTAGAATAGTCTTTCCAGGCAGCCCAACTGGCTTGCTAAAACCTTTCTCTGCATACGAATAGTTAATAAAAATGTAGAGTAAATTTATTCAAAAGCCTTCTAGACCTACCAGTGCAACCTCTGATAGCTGGATCCTACTTGTAAACCTTAGTACTTTCCCCTCTTTTTTAAGCTTGGTGGACATTGAAGATGAAATGACCAAGTTCTCTGCCATCTATGCAGGAGTCGGCCTGGCTGTACTTATCCTAGGATACATGCAAGTTAGTAGCACCTCCATTTCACTTACAGACCAACCTCTGGCCTCGTAGACACTGTGGGGAAGCGGGAAGTGTTGCTGTTAGCTTTTCAGCTATTCAGAAGCCCTAAGAACCGCAGTTCTTCAACGATGTGAGAGAGTGGGGAAGGTTCAGACAACAGCTGAGTGGGGTGCGAGTTACTGCGTGGGGAAACTGAGAATCCTAGACTTTCCTGCCTAGTGTCCTGCCTCCCTGATTCCCCTATCTGCCCGGCTCTTCTCAGCCTGGGGAATGAAGAAGTGTGCTTTAAGGTTACTTAAATTTTATTTAGAAAGAAAAGTATTTCACATTTTGTCATCGTCTGTTAAAAAAAGAAAGAAAGAAAAAAGAAAAAAAAAAAGATAGTGAGTGCTCCACTTATTCTGGCTTCAATTTTCATGACACCCTACCCCCCTTTTTATTAGGGGAAATCTATCAGCAAATGAGATTCTCTGCTTGGGTCATGGTTTTGGGCTCACATTGTTCCCAAATCATTTCTTGAACACTATGCGTGGGTACTAGAGGCGTATATACACACAAGGAGAAAGCTGAGAAGTGGTGTGCAAATAGGATGAATATAGAGCATCTGTGTCTTAGTGTGGGCTCTGTGACCCGGTTTCACCTGATGGAGGCAATGAAACTCAACAGGTGAAATTCAAAGATGGTGGCCTGTCCATCTGCCAGAACTGGAGTTCAAGCTGGATCTTTGCCAGGGATGTTCCACTTACTGCTCCATTAGCAGGGAGTGTCAGAGCTCATACTTTAGTGCCCAAGAAGAGACACTTTGTGAATTGTTTCTTCTTTTTTTCAGTCAGTCCCAGCCATAAACATGGGAATTTTTTTTTTTTTTTAAGAACTAGGAGAAAGACTAGACAAATCTGCTTAACTCTGTTTAACACTACAGTGCCAACCACACCTTTGTCCATTTCCAGATAAAGTTCTGGGTCATCACTGGGGCTCGTCAGATTAAGAAAATGAGAAAAATTTACTTTCGGAGAATAATGAGAATGGAAATTGGATGGTTTGACTGCACTTCTGTGGGAGAGCTGAATTCAAGATTCTTTGAGTAAGTAGCAGAGACAACTATGTTATAATATATCACTTAGATTTTTTAAAAAGCCTCATGGCTGTAACCTAAGTAACAATTTGACAACACTTTCAGTTTAGATTTGTTTTGCTCTGTCTCAGATTGGCAAGCATGGCTTCCCAAATTTGTTAGCCTAGTAGGTGAGAGGCAGAAGCAGGAAGATCAGAAGTTCAAGGCCAGTGTTGACTATATAGGGAACTCAAGGCCAGCCTGGGCCACTTGACACATTGGCTTAATAAATAAAAAGAAATTAGACTTTCTTAGGTATGACGTTTTCATAGATTATAATATAATTACTAAAAAGTCAGGGTATGCATTTTTGTCTATAGACCATTGATCAAAATATTAGATGTGAGTTATTACAGGAGAGAGATATATAATATTATTTGACATAAGGTAAAACTGGAAGATGGATATGACAACCTACATACACATGGAAAAAGTACACTTAGAAGTAATTATTTGGCAATGTCTATGGAGGCACAGAAAGAAACCCAAAAGTAAATTCTACAAGTAGTTTGAGAAAGTTGAAAACAAAACAAAATAAACAATTAAACACACACCAAAACAAACAAAACTAAAACCAAAAAGCAAGCAAACAAACAAACAAACAAAAGTCCCCAAACAAAGAGACCTAAAAAACTGCTATCAATGAAAACAGAGAACCATCCGAACTATGCTCCTTAGTAACCAGTCCCTCTTTTCCCATAAAAACAGGTTCCAAGCCATGTGAGATGGAGCCCTTGCATACTCTTAACTATGTGGCCTACACAGTCTTGACAGTGACAGTCCTCTATACTCAATACTATCACTCAGGCGGGTTCAGCTATTATCATCTTTTTATAGATGAGGAAACTGACGCACAAATTGAATAATTTTCCCAAGAAGAGCTTGTATTCAAATTCAGACTGTGGTTCCAGAGTCTCTGTTCTTAGCCACCAGTCTCTACTGTCTACAAGTAGAATATAATAAACATAGACAGACAGGCAGACAGACAGACAGACAGACAGACACAGACAGACAGACACACATACACACACACACATACACGGGTTTGGGGGGAGAGAAAGAGATACATGCAGATACAAAGAAAGACAGCTATACAGACAAGCAAACAGGCAGACAGACTATACATATTAATTACTCTGGTATGGAGACACAGGGAGGTGACATGAGTTTTTCCTGGGGATGACCCCCTATGCTCAAAATCCACCTTAGCTTGCAAAGCTGAGTTAAGACAGACACAGCTGACTATAAGGAGAAAGGTTTGAAACCTCCCAAGGTGTGAGAAATTCTGGGAGGTTTGAGAAGTTAGCCCTCGCTTCTCATTGAAGGGAGACAGTGTATGAGAAAGAGAGGGTGAAGTGTTTTACCAAGCACCTGAAATGACTGGATTCAGTTGTATTGATTGATCTCTCTTGTTTCTAGTGATATTAATAAAATCAGTGAAGCCATTGCTGACCAGTTGGCCCTTTTCATCCAGCGAATGACGACGGCTCTCTGCGGGTTCCTCATAGGGTTTTACACGGGTTGGAAACTGACCTTGGTTATTCTCGCTGTCAGCCCTCTCATTGGGATTGGGGCAGCCATCATAGGTCTGGTAAGAATTTTTGTTGTTGTTGTTGTTGTTTGTTGTGTTTTGATTCTTTACTTAGACCCATGGGAAGATGTACATTTAGGTGGGGTTTGTGGACCGTGCCTCCAGGGGAACTGGCACAGAACTGTTGAGATGGGCCTTGTTCAAACCCTGCAATCTCAACCTTGAGATTTAAAATCTCACCCTGAGAATGGAAGGTGTGGGACAAAGCTCTCTCTTTGTTTCTGTGCCTGCCTCACAAGCAAGCACATGACACAACCCCAAGGTGTTTACAGGTAGTCAGTGGCATAAGCTTGTCACCTGTTATCTTTCCCTTAGTCAATACAGCATTGCCAGAATCCTAAGTCGCAGCCAACGACGGGCATTCATCCCCCAAGCCCCTCCCACTACCCAAAGTTTATAAGTCCTGATTCACATGAAATAAAATACACACCCGAGCTCACCGTCTGCTTCCCAGAAGATCGGCTGAGACTGGGTATTAATTCTGAGCTGTAGCACACTGGAGAAAGAAGGGCTCCCTTCTCCTTGAAGAGTTCATCACTGGACCCCAGGACTGGACTGTCAGCCAGTCTTTGCCTCTGATGTTTGTAAATTCTGCAATGGTTTCTTCCCAATAGCAAAGGAAGACCCCATAGTTTGGCCTAGGGGCCTCATTAGCATAACAACTCAAACATTACTGTCCCCAGATTTGAGGGCACTTAACTCTGTGAGGACATTTTCACTGAGACATACTTTAATGTTATTTTAATATGCCCAAATCCAAACATCCATGGATGATGTTTAACACAAGCCAGTCTTGGACCAGGTGTTTTCCTCTTTTGTTAGAGTGAAAAATCTAATATTTTGGTAAACCTTGCCAACTGTTGATGTTGTTAAGTGAATCACTGTCTGACAGGCTAACTTTCCTTTTGTTCCTTTGGCTTTTAGAGTGTGTCCAAGTTTACAGAGCTTGAGTTGAGGGCTTATGCCAAGGCAGGGTCTGTTGCTGATGAAGTCCTTTCATCTATTCGAACAGTGGCTGCTTTTGGTGGTGAGAATAAAGAGGTTGAAAGGTTGGTTATTTTGAATGTCTCTTGGTTTCTTGAATTTTAAAGATCAGTACAGTCCCCTGAATTGTTTTCATTTTATACAAAGTGGCAGATCCATTAGCAGTTAGGGCACTATGAAGGGACATTTAGTTCGAGAGGTGGATCAGCAAATGTTGATGACCAGAGTTATATAAAAAAAGTCTGAAGCAATGTTTTGGGATTTGATTTTCCCTTGTAGATTTTACTATATAGACCAGGATGGTCTTGAACTCATGGTTTCTTGCCTCAGTCACCTGAGTCCTGGAATGAAATGTATGTGCTACCATACCCAGTACAATATTCTTTTAGAGGTGCTCTTAGGGAGCTGAGAGAGGCAAGAAACGTGTTTCAAATTCTGATGATACCAAGTATACAATATGAAGGCATATATCAGCCTTCAGCAGCATTTTCTGCCATTAAAGAAAAGCCAATAGAGACATTACCACAGACAGCACCAAAATGCAAAGGACAAGAAAAGTCAACAAAAATAAATGAATGGTACCTTACATCACATTAAAAATCTCCCAGACACAAAGGAAATAGCTCACAGAAAAGACAGCCATCACAAAGGGAGAAGATATATGCAGCCTATGCCTTGGACAAGGCATTGACATAAAGAGTATGTAAAAAACTTTTAACAACTCACTAGTAACATAATGATTAATCCAACTTGAAAACGAGCAATAGGGCTAAATAGACAGTTTGCAAACAAAACAACACACACACACACACACACACACACACACACAGAGTCAAGTCTATTAAAACAGTTTCATCACACTGACTAGTTGCCAGGGAAACGCAACTCAAAACAATACTACCTTACCCTAGTAAGAACAACTTTTGGCAAAATGGCTGAAGATAGTAAGGCAATGAGGACACGGAGCAAAGGGAACCCTTGCACAGTGTTGGTAGAAATACAAAACAGTGGATATATTATGTAAAACAGCAAAGAAGTTCCTCAATAAATTAAAATGAGAATAACCATATGATGGATGCAACAATCCTACTCCTGGGGACATGCCCAAAGGAAATGAAATCAGTGTATGTAACAGATGTCTGCGCATCCATTTTTATTGTAGTTGTGTTCCTAAGAGCTAAGGAATAGAACCGACCTTAGTGTCTGTTAATTGATAAATAGATTAAAAAGCAATGCGATTTGATCATAAAAGGAACAAAATTTTGTTATTTGTAACAACGTGCGTAGCTGAGTGAAATAAGGCAGGCTGAAGAAGACCTGCAGAACTGCACTTACATATGAAAAATCTAAAAATGATAACATAGAAGCTAAGAGTAGAAGAATGGCTTCCAGAGTAGCAGGCAGGGATGGGTGGAGAAAGAGTGACCAACGTATTTTAAGTTACAATTGGGAGAAAGCTCTGCTGTGCTAACAGAGTTCCACTATAGATAGCTATGTGCTGCATTGTCTTGCATATTTTGAAAGTTTGTCTTGGGGCTTGTTGATTGATTGTTTGTTTGTTTTTCCACTCTAGCCCAGGCTGACTTTTATTTGCTATGTAGTCAGGGCTGTCCCTAAACTTGGAATCTTCCAACCTCTGAGTCCCTAGTGCTAGAATCCCTAGTTTACTCCCACAGCCAGTTGGTAAATGATTGAGAACATATGTTTATATACTCTGATTTAAACATTACACAGTGTGAACATGCATCAAAGCAGTGCGTTTCATTCCATCATTAAATATGATGCTTTGTTTTTTAATGCATTAATAAAAATTAATTTAATTTATTTTCAAAGACCAAGGGAGCCTAACACGGTGACTCATGCTTGTGGTCTCAGCACAAAGAAAATTGGAGGCATGAAGATATTACCATTTATTAAAATGGTTGTTTTTCTATTATGCTAAAAAGAAAAAGAAAAGAAAGAAGAAAAAAGATGGAAAAAAGGAAAGAAGGAAGGAAGGACGTTATGATCCAAGATGCCATTCCACTTTTCTCATTTTTTAAAATTATATTTTATTTGTTTTATGGGGATAAAGGAGAGGCATGTGTTCAGAACAGAATTGTGCAGGTTAGAGGACAATTTGTGTGGGTCCCAGAGGTCAAACTTAGGTCCTGGGGCTTACTGCTTCACTCACTGGGTCATCTTGACAGCCCCGACACATTTTTTTAACTTGAACATATTTTGTGAAGCTACTGTGCTGCTAAATGCACTTTAATAATTTTTCATTTAATCAAACAAAACTTAACACTGATAAATGATGATAAATCATTCTACGGACTCATTTTTAATAAAAGTAAAGATATAATTTGCAAAAATAATGCAGTTGTCCAAAATATGATTTTATATTGGGGAAGTGATGGCACATGCCTTTAATTCCAGCACTTGGAAGAAGGAGGCAGGTAATTCTCCTGAGTTTGATGCCACCTTGGTCTACACAGCAAGTTCCAGGACACCCAGGGTTACACAGAGAAACTCCATGGTGGAAAAAGAAGAAAGAAAGAAAGAAAGAAAGAAAGAAAGAAAGAAAGAAAGAAAGA
>OU015750.1:42642991-42670428 GCA_907169655.1 Acomys percivali | reverse complement strand
CACACACACACACACACACACACACACACACACACACACACACACACGCACACGCACACGCACACGCTTATGCAGGAGGCATGGATACACTACACACATCCTCACAAAGCATCCTTATGTATGGTCTAATTGCTTAAGGAAGTGCTCAGTGACATCATGAACTTAAAAAAATATTCTTTCCTCTTCAGATTTTAAATAATCTCAGCATGGTCATCAAACCAGGGAAAATGACGGCTCTGGTAGGATCCAGTGGGTCTGGGAAGAGCACAGCCCTACAACTCATTCAGAGATTCTATGACCCCTCTGAAGGCATGGTGTGTATCTTCCAGAAACTTCTCAACTTGTGGGGGGGTGAGAGAATGTAAGCAGTGATGTTATCAAATTGAATTTTTTAATTTAATATTTTAAATTGTCCTATAGTGCTTTTGTTAGTTTGTTCACATTTGTAGTTTCAACTGCTTTGAGCAGCAAAGCATTATTTAATGAATCCGATTTGAAAGCAAGATTTACTATAAGGCACACATTACAAGACAGGGGCGATTGCCTATACTTTCATTGTGTGTTTTGAAGTCTCTTTTTGGAAACAAGCCAAAAGACAATAAAGGTATTCAGAGTATGGTGAACAACCGCTTACTCTCCAGAAGAAAATTCTGGAGGTTAGCAGTGAGAAATCAAGTGACTTTTACATCACCTGCGTTTCTACAGTGAGTTTCTGTGCAACCAAACTCAATTTCAATTTCAACCAAACACTGACACATCCTTGCACAAGCAGCCACATTTCCATGGGCTTGCTTCTATTGTGGTCTTGTTAGTCTCTGGTTATTCTCCCCCGTGGCCAAGTATCAGCTGACTTCATGATTCAGAAGCTCGAAGGGCTCCAAGCTGTGTGATGCTCTTCTGCTCTCCAGGTGACTCTGGATGGCCACGACATTCGCTCTCTTAATATCCGGTGGCTGAGGGATCAAATCGGCATAGTGGAGCAGGAGCCAGTTCTGTTCTCAACCACTATCGCAGAGAATATTCGTTATGGCAGAGAAGATGCGACAATGGAAGACATAGTCCAAGCTGCTAAGGAGGCCAATGCCTACAACTTCATTATGGCCCTGCCACAGGTACCCTACTTACAATCCAAGGGGGCACAGAAGTCATCAAAGGAAGAATTCGCCCTTTTCATTTGTTTGAATCCTTAGTCCTTAAATAGTTAATGGTGTGCTCTAGATTTATGCCTGAAAATATTTCCTTTTATATAAAAATGTATTGTTTATATGGTTAACATTTACCAAAGTGGAGATCTATTTTTTTTTTAAAGATCCTTTCGGTGTAGATATAATTTGTTTGTCTAGCGATTAAGCACATGTTGAAATCTTTGCAATATTGTCATGAAGTAATGCTCAAGAGATGTTTTCTTGCTTGTTAATCACCTTTCAGTTACTATGGCAAAATACACAACATAGTTATAAGGAGGAAAATTTATTTGGGCCTATGGTTTCAGAGGCTCTATTTAAAGGTTAGCTGTCTCCTTTGCCAATGGCAAGATAGAACATCATAATGGGGGTGTACATAGCAGAGCATAACAGCTCACCTTTCAGAAGCCAGGAAGCAAACAGAGGAAAAACCAGAGTCCCGGATGTCTCTTTCAGGGAGGAACATCCCCTTAGGCCCCACCCCGACTCAGTGGGCTAACTTCCTTCCACAAAAGTTCTACTGGCTCCCAATAATGCCACAAGGTGAGGTGGCGACCAGATCCTTGATAAGAAGCAACTTCAGAGAGAAAGGACTTATTCTAGCAGTTGGAGGGTGCAGTACAACATGGCCGGCGTGGTGTGGTGGCAAGAGCGTGACACAACTGGTCACACTTGTTTGTGGGCAGAAAGCTGAGAGAGATGGATGTTGGTGCTACACTTGCTTTTTCTTTGTTTTGTCTTTGTTTGCTTGCTTTGTTTTGTTTTGTTTTTTTCATCCCAGCCCATGGGACAGTGGTTATCCACATGGGCAGATCTCCTCATCACAGATTACCATTTCCAGAAGTGCTCTCAAAATGTACCCAAAGGTGTGTCTCCTAGGTGGTTTTAAGCCCATCAAGTTGGCAGCTAACATTAGCTATTGCAGGGAGCATTTAAGATGTAAATTGTAACTACTACTGTCCTTAGGCTTCATCTTGCCTGTGCTTACACAGCTTATCTACTGTGCTCTTAGACCTGGGTCTCACAAATTCAAGAGTTCCTCATTACGTCTTCATCCTGTATGATCACCATGTCTACACATACTAGCTCTATATTACATACACTATGTTTGCCATAATGGTCTCGAAGTCACAGGACAATTACTAATGGTATATGCATGGCTTTTAATACAGTGCAGGGCTTGTGCTGGCATTTCACGTATATAAGCTTATTCAACCCTCACAACCACTTTGTCAGGTAGCAACTACTATTGTGGCCATCTTCAGATAAGGAAGGATGTTCTGTGTGGCCATCTTCAGATAAAGAAGGATGTTCTATGAGGCCGATAACTGCACCAAATTATACAACATATATAAACAGCAAAGTCACAACAGGGGGTCAAGTTCCAGAGACACTGACCTTGAATATATCCCATTCACCCTCTGTCTTAGGGCTTTACTGCTGTGAAGAGACACCATGACCACAGTAGCTCTCTAAAGGGCAAGAATTTAATTGGGGCTAGCTTACAGTTCAAAGGTTTAGCCCATTATGTTCATGGCAGGGAAACATGGTGGCAGGTGGTACTGAGGAGGTAGCTGAGAGTTACACATATGGATCTGCAAGCAGCGGGAAGATAGAGAGCCACTGGGCCTGGTGTGAGCTTCTGAGACCTCAAAGCCCACCCCCCTCCCCCAGTGACACACTTCCTCCAATAAGGCCACAGCTATTCCAACAAGGCCATACATCCTAATCCTTTCAAATAGTGCCACTCCGTATGAGCTTATGGAGGCCATTTTCATTCAAACCACCAAAGCTTCTAAATCACCTTTTTGAGTAGCATTGTCATTATGAAGATGCTATAGTCTAATGGCTAATGAGAATAACGCTTTAGCATTTATGTCTCCAGTGCCATTTACACCACCTCCATCAAACCAGGTTCTCCAACTTCTAGTTTTATGAGCTTCCATCAGGTTAGTGTAACCCTTTATGTTTGGAATTTCCTTGTTACCATTAAGACAAATAGTAGTAATTGCCTCCTGGGATTCTATGAGGCCTACATAAGACACTATCTGTAGACTCTCTGTCTCTGTCTCTCTTTTTCCTTTCTTTCTTTCTTTCTTTCTTTCTTTCTTTCTTTCTTTCTTTCTTTTTTTCTTTTAAGACAGAGTTTTTCTGTGTAGCCTTGGTTATCTTGGACTTTCTCTGTAGACCAGGCTGGCCCCGAACTCACAGAGATCCGCCTGCCTCTGCCTCCTGAGTGCTAGGATTAAAGACATGTGCCACTACACCCTGTAGAATTTCAGCACCATGCTTTATCTGCAGGAAGGAGTTCAACCTTTAATGGCTGATACTAAGAATTTGGCTTCTAATACTCCATTGTTAAATTTTAGTGTGGATTTAGTTCTGTGGGATACTCAGTCAGGACTTGCTGTGACAGCAAGGAGCTTGATCTTTATAAATAAAACTGGTTTGATCTCCCAATGACAATATAAAGACAGCTATAGCATCATGTTTTGCCTTGTGTTCAGCAGGAGAAAGGAGACAAGATTGTGATTTGTGATGTTGTCCCCTGAGATGGGTTTTCAAGATTAATTAATTCTTACTTTGGTTGCAAATTTTTATTTGAAGTGAACTAAAAAGAAACATTCACGTAGTTCCACACATTAATTATCTCACAAGCAAATATTGATTGGTTAATTCATTTCAGAGAGGGGTATTTCTTTTATTAAAACTTGGACCTGTAAAAATTCACACTTGAGAAAAGTTAGAAGGGATACTGGATCACTATCAGAAGCTATCAAATTCTTCTTCCTATGATTTGTAGCAATTCGACACCCTTGTTGGAGAAGGAGGAGGCCAGATGAGTGGTGGTCAGAAACAAAGGGTGGCCATTGCTCGAGCCCTCATACGGAATCCCAAGATCCTACTTTTGGACATGGCTACCTCAGCACTAGACAATGAGAGTGAAGCCAGAGTACAAGGAGCATTGAATAAGGTTTGTGGAAAGCCAGTTTGCTTTACAGGCCCTTCAAGGAGAGAGCAGCTACAAGAAATTGTTGGCTATTTCTGATATATGCACAGCCTGTTTAAGGCTCTTCCTAGGGTCCAAAACTGACTTCTTTGTGGACTCAGGGATGGTGTGAAGGTTGGTGTTGGTTCTGTCTTATAAGACATGTCTACCATGTCTTCTTACAGATTCAACATGAGCACACCGTCATCTCAGTTTCCCATCGCCTATCAACAGTCAGAGCTGCAAATATGATCATTGGTTTTGAACATGGAGCAGCTGTGGAAAAGGGCACCCACGAAGAGCTATTAGAGAGAAAAGGTGTCTACTTCATGCTTGTTACCCTACAAAGCCAAGGAGATGAAGCCCACAAAGAAATGGGAGTAAAGGGTAAGTATCTTTTCCCTTTGACCTGTATATTATACTAAATAATTAATGTATATAGTGCTATTTATATGGTGAATTTATATGCTTGTGAATATGTATTGCTTATTCTCTCAAAGCCCTGCAGTCATTATGAGGTTGATAAGGAAAATAAATAAAACACAGAAAGCTAAATTATCTGATCAAGCCACAGAGCTAAACCCAAGGACTTTTGCTTTCAATTTTATAATTTTTTAAGTAGGACAAGCTTCCTAGATGAGTCAGGCATTTTATAGTCCTTATTGTTGCATGAATTATGGACTCATGAACAGCATTAGGCGTAAATATTGCATATATTTAACACATGAAACCTACATAAATTTTGAAAGTTTGCTAGTTGCACCAATGTGTGTGTGTATGTGTGTGAGAATTCTAGTGGGTTTTCATTAATTTTTAAAAACTCATACTCAAGGATTCTTATGTTTGTAGAAAGAACAGCAAGCACACATTTCACATGTCAGTCTTACTGAGAATTTTGAGATTATATATATATATATATTATATATACACACATACATATATATATATATATTACACACACACACACATTATTAGAATGTGTTGGACAAGTTTCAAGTTTTATTTATTGCAACAAGTTAACTGAATCTTTGGGTATCCAAATGCAGTAATTGCCTTCTAGGCACACAGAAAATTATTCTATATAAATGAGGCTTCTTCTGTGCTCTAAGGCATGGCTCATGTTGTATTAAATAGGAAAAGATGCAACCGAGGGCAGCACACTTGAGAGAAGTTTTACCAGAGGGAGCTACCGGGAGAGTTTAAGGTAAGCACAAGCCATTGATTTTGAAGTTTTTTGATATTTTCAGGAGCCTTCGACTCTTGTGATGCTTAGGCAATATCTTAGGTCCAAGAAGGAAGCCACATGGCAGACTTCAGGTCTTATGGTATCAGAATATGTCCATTTATTTAACTTGGTCTTTTCAATCTGTTGAGAGGAGGGCTATGGCTGGAAGGCTCTCCTGTTATTGAATTTAGAATAGAGATTTTTATTTTATTATGTTTTAATTTCAATTTTATGCATATGGCTGTTTTGCTTGCATGTATTTCTGTACATCATGTGTTTGCCTGGTGCCTACAGAAGCCAGAAGAGGGAATTGTATCCCCCAGGACTGGAGTTATGGAATGGTTGTGAGCCACCATGTAGGTGCTGGGAATTGAAATTTGGAGATCAGCCAGTGCTCTTACCCACTGAGCCATCTTTCCAGCCCCCTAGAATAGGGATTTTAAAAACTACTGTGTTAACTTGGTAATGCGATGCATACCCGAATACTTGGGAGGCTGAGGTAGGAAGATTACATGCTCAAGGCTAGCTTGGACTACAATATGAGGCCTTATCTTAGGAGAAAGCACATAAACAATTACAAACAAATAACCAACCAACCAAACAAACAAACAAACTGCCAGGCACCTAATCTTTCTCCACCAAACTTAACTATTGTCTGAAAAACTCTTATATGAAGGTTATCCTCACCCATTTAGCTCTGTTCTTTGTCCTTATTTAGAAGCAATTAAATTACTAACACTTTTGCTCCCAGAATAATACATTTAGACTCAAATCATTTCTTTACTTAATTTTATTTTGTGTGCATTGGTGTGAGAGTATCAGACTCCTTGGAACTAGAGTTCCAGACAATTGTGAGCTGCTAAGTGAGTGCTGGGAATTGAACCCAGGTCCTTTGGAAGAGCAGATCTGAACTACTAAGCCACTTTTCTAGACTCTCAAATCATTTCTTAACTTGGTGGAATAAAGTACATGTTTATGCTTTTTAAAGAGGATGTACCCAATGTGATATTTATTTTCCTGTGTTTACATCTATAGCTATTTACTTTCAAAACATATTTTGGAGTGTGTTGTTAGTGAGACTATAAATCATCATCTTTTATGTTGGTTTAAGAATTTTACTAAAAAAGTTTTCTGGTGTTAAAAGTTTAGGAATTCTGCCCATGAAAATATTGTTAAGACTTTTCTCCTTCAGTCAGAAAACTAGTAATACATCACGGTTGATGTATCTCTCCACCATGGGCCTTAACATTTCCAAGGCATTAAATGTAAGACTGTGCTCAGAGCAAAGACTCAAAGACTTGCTCTTTCAAGATGGCTGCTTGCTTCCTGAAAAGGAGTTAACATTGCTTAAAGTAGAGCAGTCTGATAATAACTTCACATAGCCAAAATTATTTTATTTATTGTTAATTTTCAAAGAGTAATTTACTAAAAAATATTTGCATTTATTTCAAATATACATAGATTTTTTATACTAACATATCTTATCTTTATAAAACTAAATTCTCAGACTTAGTTTTTTTTTTCTCTTTAGAAGAAAATCTACTAAAAAAAAGAAAGAATTTTAAAAAGTGTTAGCTGATTAAGCTGGAAAACAAAGCAATATCTTTGAATTAGTCTATATAGGAGAAGATATATTAAATTATCAGAACTATTAGATAAAATTTTATAGACATGTGGCACTATGTTTGATCATGGCAGCATGTTTAATCATGACTAAAATACATGAATCACAACTTGAGATAGAAACTACTTTCATGAGCACAAACAATGAGTGGGTGCCTCTCTTGGTCATTGGATTAAAATAATATGTACCTTGTGGTCATGACAGTAAGAAAGTACATATTTTATTTATTTTTAACAGCAAAATTCTGTCTGTTCTAAGCAGTTTATGATGAGAAACAAATAACCATTTTCACACAAGTGTCTTTTATTTGGCTACATTTCCCACAAATTTTACAGTTTAATGACTAGAACTAAAAAAATACAGAAAAGCAATCTACACACAAAAGTAGCTATTAACCTCCTGCAGAGAAAGATTTATAACTTTGAATAAAGAGTTCTATTTAAAATATCTCATTGTTTGAGCTGACAAGATCCTCTTCTAGAAAATGACTAAATGAAATGTTAATTTGTATCTTGTTTCTTAGGCTATGGTCTTTATAATAGCTGAGCCTTTGCTCAACAATATCTTTGAGGTTCAAAAACAAGATAATTGGCAACAAAAAATAATTTTCTAAATAATAATGCTCAGAAAGAGAGAAAGGACATTTATCCCCCAAATTAGCTGTTTTTCTTTGCTATGAAAAGTGGTATACACAACTTTTGACTATGTGAGGATTTCTTAAAGAGAGTATGGAATCAGTTCTGAAAAGTGTTGTGATGGACTCTGACCAGAGAGTTTATGATAAGCCAGACTGAGGGCCATACATCCGGATGTCTCCATACATCTAGAACTGGGTGTTGAGTATTAAATTCAATATTGACATCCTCTCCTTTCTCTCTCCTTTCTCTTATGCTCCTGCCTTGCTGTGAGTTTGGTTAGACCTTGCCCAGCACACTTACTGCTCATGGTCTTATAACAATATTCCAGTATAGTAGAGAGGTGGAAGAGTTTGCGTGAGGAATAAACAACAGCAGATTGCTCTTCAGGGGACGGTGCTTAGAGGCGCTCAGAATGGTCCAGTGTTTAACCTACTGTCTTGGCTCTTCTATGAGATTGTCTAAAACAA
The DNA here is from genome assembly GCA_907169655.1 of Acomys percivali. Taxonomy (NCBI): domain Eukaryota; kingdom Metazoa; phylum Chordata; class Mammalia; order Rodentia; family Muridae; genus Acomys; species Acomys percivali. The sequence goes on along the minus strand of OU015750.1, from coordinate 42,662,301 downwards.
AGAAGTACGCCAGCAGAGCCTCCGGTGGTTCCCTGTGTGCCAAGTGTGTTCGTGACAGGATCAAGTAGCCTTCCTTATTGAGGAGCAGAAGATCGTTGTGAAAGCGTTGAAGGCACAAGCACAGAGCCAGAAAGCAAAATGAATATGCAGGTTTTTAAAGTAGTAGTAGTAATAGTAATAGTAGTAGTAAAAGAAGTACAAGGTTAAGGTAGTAGAAACCTGAAGGAACGCAGAGAGAGGTCTCCATACATCTAGAACTGGCTGTTGAGTACTCAATTCAATACTGACCTTCCCTCCTCTCTCATATACTCCTGCCTGGGTGCCAATTGCTGTGAGTTTGGTTAGACCTCTGACTTTGAGTCTCACTCATAACACACGCCCCATGAGACTGTATGATCACCCTGCGAGCTCCAGGTGACACAGCCTGCACTTCACACTCTGACGATGTCCCAGCTTTAGTTACCTAGCCCACAGAAATAACTCTATACTCATCCTCTTCGTGCCACGCCGAGTGTGGAATCCATTCAATGTCCCAGAGGTTAGGTTGGGGACATGGGATAAGGTTTCAGGAGTGGTTTTGATCGTAATGAGGTATGGCAAGACTTTGAATGTGCCAGGTTGAAGAAGGAGGGTGAGCTCCGGTAAATGCGTAGTGTTGAATGTGGGTGACTAAGAGGGAGGCCATTCACACAGTGCTGGGAAGAGATTAGCATAACGAAGTTGACATGTTACTGATTTCTTAGGAAGTCTGGATGGTGACAGGCACCATCTTGGTGTTTGCTTTAGTCTAATTTCCCCTGCATACGAATAACAGGGCGTATGGAAATCATTCTATCTAGACTTAGAACAATTGTCATGGTCCCCTCACCTCCACCAGCTCTCCCTACATTGTACTACTTCAAATGAAGTCTCCAAAACACAGCTTTAATTATTGAAAATGTCTGCATAGCGCCCACCATACCTTCCCTATACCAGCTTTGACTGCATGCATTGTTCTCCTGTGGGGCTTAAATTCCTTGAGAAAGACGTCAGCAATTTGGCTAGTTTTTATGTTCCCACTAGCACCTAACATTGGATCTTTACATACCATAGCAACCTAGCATGCTTGTTATGCAGCTAAATAAACAAATGCATTAAGCTGAAGTATATTTCAACAAGATTGTTGTTGACTCATTTCTGTGGGCAATGCGTAACCTGGAGATAAGCCTCATCAAACCTAATTTGTAAGCTCCTAGGCCTGGTTACCACTTGACCTACAAAACCTGGGGAGAGTCTCACTAGGGACCCTATTTTTCTTTTTGTTATTTCACTTGTGTCCAGGTGATGTCACCCTAAAGGGGAGAAGGACAGGAAGAAGGTGAAAAAGAAGGAGAGAGAGAGAAAGAGAGAGGGGGGGGCACAGAGAGACCTAGAGACACAGACACAAAGAGAGACTAGAGACTATGCCCTGAAGCAGAAGTCTATGCAAGTGCTAAACCATCACCTTTGCCATGGTAACAGCTGGCAGAAAAATGTGGCCTCTGAGCACATTGGAGTCCTGAGCTGTTTTTAATAGGTCGATGAGAAACTTTGCTCCTTTCACCTTCTCCCTTCCTGGTTACACACTAAATCTGGATCCAGTAGTAACAGAGCTTGGGTTCAAGTGAAATGCATTTTATTCTGACCCAAGATAAACTTCATCAAATCTAACAGGAAGCTTCCTGCCCTAGGTGTCATGTGACCCACTAACCATTTCTGTTGATTTGATCTGGGATGTAAACTGGGACGCCAGCTGAGTCTATTGCTTGCCTGTCCTGTCTCGGTGTTATTTGTTTGTTTGTTTGTTTTTTTTTTTTACCCAGGGCTTCCATCCGGCAACGCTCCAAGTCTCAGATTTCCCTTCTGGCACACGAATCTCCACTGGCTATTGCTGATCACAAATCTGCTTACGAAGACAGCAAGGTCAGACACCCATTGCTCTGGGTTGGGGTTGGGGCATGGAAGAAATTCTTCCTAGGTGCCTCTTTTGTCTTTAGGTATTTATGCTTTTTAGGTGTACAGTAATGCCTTACTAAGTCAGACCAAATAGGGTACCATTAGGACCTAGTGAAAACTCCATATTTTACACACCCCACTCCGCAAAGAACACAGATTTATTAGTTAATTACTTCAAAGAACACTTACTAAATTAAAAGGAATTGTTAAGTGATAGCTACCAATTTTCAGATGAATAATCATAATAAACAGAGGAAATATGTTTCTTAAATGTGCATAGCAAATCATTTGTTTGAATGCATGTAACTTTTTAAAGTTTTAGAGAATACCCAAAATAGTTTTTTCTCAAAATTTAAAATTTCCTCTTCATTGGTGAAGTTATTTGATAAGACTAGACCTTATGCAAATTGTCACAGGTTTTAAATTTCAGAGGCACACTCATGAGAATGTGTCTATTCTGGTGTTGTGGATATTATCTTTTTTATAATGGACCATATATCAAACCCCAAGTCTCCCAGCCTTGGTGTGCTCACTTTTGATCTCCTACGCACCCTTTATTGGAACTCCTTCATGGAACTCTAAGGTTTGGAAGCCATACTGTCTCTTCTCACTACATTTTAGATTTCTTGGACTTCTTGACCCATCACATCTGTGTTGATGTGCTTTGCTCAGTGCCTTGTCTCCAGTAGGACTTCAGGAGGCTTTTGTTTATTGCTTTATATTCGCTGAGTCTTTCACAGATGCTCCTCATCACAGGATTGTCCCTCATCAAAGTAACCTAATATCTAGAATTGTAAACAGCACATTCAAGTGTCTTTTTTATAAACAACAGTGGTAACCAATAATGTTTTAAGAGCCACATCATCAGGATCCTGGTAATAAAGACACACTGATAATTAAAAAAAAAAAAAAAAAAAAGAGGTTTTTGTTTGTTTTAACTGAATGAAAAATAGTTTCTGTGATGAAGATGAAGCCCAAACTCTTCTATGTATCAAATCAAATAAGCCAAGACCTATTTTTAATTACAAGTACATCCATTATGCATGATGTAACTTCAAAATGTCTTTCAATAAGAATCCAACTTGTGAATCCATTAAGGCATACTTACAAACACTGGCTCACAAAGGAGAAATTCAGGGTGAATTCTTGAATGATATCCCTTAAGACCGTGTGAAAGATGGGCTGTTAAGACTCTTGACTCTATTGTTCTATTGACACTGAGTAGAGCTTTTAATGCTGAATAAATTCATTTCAATAATTATCTTAGAACCTTCTTTTCTCAGAATGAATCAGAATGAGGAAACAGGCATTTGTAAGGATGATTTCTCACTGTGTCTTGCCATTAAAGGTGCATCTCCTCGTTTGGTGCCAGAATTTACAATTTCATATATGCTCACTGCACTGGGAATAAAACAATTGAAATCATTTGGATGTTTCCCAGTACAACTTTTAAAAGACACCCTTTTATAATTTCTCCAGTAAAGGAGATGAAAATGAAAAACAAGAAAAAAAAATGTGTCACGACGACGCTGAAATTATGTTGTTCAAGCTCCAAAAGGAAATGATCTGTGAATTTCCTGATACTTCTTGTGCATACAGTGACTGTATCAGAGGCCTTTTGATTTGAAGAAAAATTTAAAGGAAACCAATTATAATGTAATTTGCTAATGGAATTTCCATTTCCTACTCTTTTTTTTTTTTTTTTTTTTTTTTTTTTTTTTTTTTGAGTAATATACTTTTGAATCCTAAGGAGCACTGTATGAGAAGGTGTGGCTTGGTTTTAGTATTTCAAAGTATTTTGCCACTTCACTAAGTCTACAAGGCCAAGCAGAAGTCTTGTTCTTTCCCATTATGATGGAGAAGGCAGGCCTCATCATCTGTGGTTTGGGAAACTGCAGTGTTGCTGAAGGGTCTACTTCCACAAAGCAATTACCTCCACCTTGTGGTCTCTTGGGGTATTGACAGAACACTGAGAAGGGCTGAGGCGAGTTAGAAGTCTGACTCCTCCAAAGGGTCAGCTAGTGACAGAGCTAAGCTGGTTCTCCTTCTCCAATCTGTGTTTTTAGCTTCCATGAGAGGGATCAGAGAGTAAATATCCTGATCAGGGCAAGTTTAGGATTAAAGAATTAAGGGATATCTACACAGTGGAAATTTCAGTCTCTAATATTTATGAATCTTTTCCAGTAAAATGAGAGGGAGAGAGACAGAGAGAGAGAGAGAGAGACAGAGAGACAGAGAGAGAGAGAGAGAGAGACAGAGACAGAGACAGAGACAGAGACAGAGAGAGAGAGAGAGACAGACAGACAGACAGACAGACAGACAGACAGACAGAGAGAGGATGTATATGAATCGAGTCAGGATGCGATATATTAGAATCTTGTAGTGTCATCACAGCTGACTTGAGGACTTATTCCTACATGAGAGATATAAAAGAGATAAGACAAAGACAGGGACTCATAAAAAATGGCTGTCCATGTTGACTCATCTGGAAAATCTTGGGTTTTTTTTTTTTTTTTTTTGGTCTTATGTACCATTTTATCATTAAATCTTAAAGCTATTATCAGATTGGAGACCCTTATATTTAGAATACAGAAATAGATGTAAGAAAGTATAGAAAGAAGGATACAAAACTCCAGTAGGAAGTTTGATCTTCCACTGGTCCACACAGGGGAATCAAAGAAAAAACAAAAACAAAAACAAAACTAGGAAAATCTTGTCAAGTATAAAACCATCTACATAAAACGTAGGATACCGCTGTGGTTTTTTAGTATTACTTCAGTTGTTTTATGTATATAAAATATATGCATACACATATATGCATACATATACTTTATATACATATAATATACATGTATATCATACATATATGTATATTATATAATATATAACACATTATATAGTATGCATGTATATATGTTATATGCAAAAATAATACACAGATACATATGTATATGACATATATATACACATAATATAGTATATATAATTCCTCTATTGTTCATTTAGATAACGTAATCTGTTATCTGAGGACAGGCTTTCTAAACCACTCAAGATGCTTTATGACAGTAGGATATAACTTTCTTTAAGGTCAATTTTTTTCTTCTTTAGTGGGAGATGCCAAAATTATTCAAGTTAACTATTTTTGTTTATTAATATGTTTTGATGTGAAAACTACATGGCAAAAATATTTCATATTGCGTTTAAATATCTCATTGTTTAAGGTTACAGACACTTTGCCATAAGAAAACTTGGAAAGATTCCATCTTGTCAGGCTATAAATGAAGTAACCATCCTATGGGATAACAGCGTTATTAGGGAACACGCAGAATTCAGAGACTGTTAGCGTGACATTTATGCATCTGTAACCATCCAGATCTGGACCTATAAAGACCAATTTTGCCATAGTGAAAGCCATCTAGTTAGTCTGACAAAATGCCGCGGGTGTGGGCAGAATCCACCTGAGTCCGAGATAAATACCGAGCTACTCAAAGCACTAGCAGTATCCGCAGTTTGTCATCTCATCTCTACACTGGTTCCCCAGCTCAATTCCCAGTTCTCACAAAGTGAGGCGAAGGGGGCTAGCTAACTTCACCTTGAAGTAAACTGTGTTACAGGAGAGGGCTCCCGGGCTCTGCGAGCCTGTCTTCTCTCTAGTGGCAGATAGGTTGAATGCCAGAGAAATATTCTCAAGCAAACAAGCAAGCAGCAAACAAACAAAAAACCTCAATGATCTGAACAAAGGTCATGATTGTCTTATGTGCAAAAACAGTATAGATAGATGCAACTCTTTTATTTTAATGAAATAGCCCTTATATTGGCCCGTATATTCTGCGGGCGGCCAGACAAAGCTCTCCCAAGAACTCCCTTTTTCCTCTGCCTGCTGCTCTCTGGTCCTTTCTTGAGCACCCTGCTCTGTAGCACTGATGGCATGAGTTAGTATGTTGAGATGAGAGGATGGAGCAGAAGGATTTTCTGCGTGAGTAGCAGTGACAAAGCGCAGGTGTTGAAGGTAGCCAAGAGAGAGCTCGGAAGGGAGATGATGACAAATTCATTACCAGCTCCAGGGTCAACTATAATGAGATGACTGTCACTCCAGACTTCCTTTAAATTGAACTGGTAATGTGGCCCTTGACTTTGTAAGAGAAGGGAAAGTTTTAAAGCTTTGTGCTATTTTCTGTTCCTGATATTTAGCTATCTGTAAGATAAGTTAACTTGTACTAGTAAAAAAAAAAAAAAAAAGAATATCCATTAATCATTGTAGTCAATTTTGCATAGATATTTTTAGTAGTGTTTTAGTAGAAAAAGTTTTTTAAAAACCAATACAAATCTGTATAAGGCACATAGAATCCTTTCTCAGGGTGAGTATTAAGTTTAACAAATCACCGAATCAATAGACAAAAAGATAAAAAATAAAGCAACAAGATTTTATACATAGTGCTTGCCCTCAAGGAGATGAACAAGTTACAAGCTGTGATATTTTAATACCAACTAAAATGATCATAATGGGAAAAATCCTGATGAATTTTCATTCTCTGTCGGGGGAAGTGTGCAATTTAGAAATGCAGATCGGTGTTGCTGGCTTGTGAGCACTCATTATGAGAAGCCTTGTTAACACAGATGCATGTTAAACATGTCTCCCCTCCGTTACTCTGGCCTGTCCCAGAGCTTCCACCAATTGCTAGCTTAGAGAACATTGCTTGATGTGTGTACTTCAAAACTTGCCCTCATTTTTAATGTGTAAATACACTTTGCAAAGTTACTTTTTTAAATGAGGACTTGTTTTCAAAGAGACAACACGATTATTACAGCTCAAGAGTTAGTCCATACGTCCCGTGATGAGCACTACCAACCCACCATTTAGTGAGCAGTCCGAACCAAGTCACCCATTACCACCTAGCCTGAGATTCTTAACCCTATGTGCACCAAAGGGCGTGTATATGTTTGAGTGACTAAGGTAACCCTCTCTTTCCCTAAGGACAAGGACAGGCTTGTGGAAGAGGTGGAACCTGCCCCAGTTAGAAGGATTCTGAAATTCAACCTTCCTGAATGGCACTACATGCTGGTAGGAGCTGTGAGTGCAGCAGTTAACGGGGCCATCACTCCCATCTACTCCTTTTTGTTCAGCCAGATCCTAGGGGTAAGCAAACAAATGGACTGACTTTACTCTGTTCGTAACCTCTTAAGTTACTGGCTAATACACTATCTGATCTAATACCTCTTTTCTTTAACACACTCAGCATTTTTTTAAATTTATTTTTATTTTTGGCTAGCTGTCCTGCCCACCCCATCCCCCACCTCCAACTTTAAACGATAAAAAAAATTTCAGAGTCTCCACCACACAGAAAGGAAAGTGACGTTGAGCACTCTTCATTTGGGCTGGCAAGGGCTCACCGTCATTGCACTATGAAAAAAATAAATAAACACAGCTACAGATGGAGGTTACAAGAGGGCTGACTTCCTGTATGGGAAGCGTGTATGTTGAATAATAATACAAAAGAATTTCAGGGTGATTTGTAATCTTGCTGGATCACTGAGGTACGACCTACCGGACTTAAAGAGCAGGTGATAATGTGTCCTGAGCAAGACTCTCTTCTGCTACTGAGTGCATTAACATGGAGATGTGGGAGGAACTGAGAGAAAAAAACAACAAAGTAAAAATACAGCTGGGAAAAGAATAAACTTATTTTAATTTCTTTGCTTCCTTGGTGTTTTACTCTTCTCTCTTCTCTCTTCTCTCTTCTCTCTTCTCTCTTCTCTCTCTCTCTCTCTCTCTCTCTCTCTCTCTCTCTCTCTCTCTCTCTCTCCTCTCTCTCTCTCTCCCTCTCTCTCTCTCTCTCTCTCTCTCTCTCTCTCTCTCTCTCTCAGTTCCTGATTACATGGTGCCAGTATTTCATGCTGCAAGTCTTTTAAAATAAGTAATGTATATTTCTTCATTCCCTAGTAGGTACAATACGCAAATATAAGCACGTGTTCTTTTCCCTACCCAACAAGCATGTGTGGACTTGATGCCACAGCACCACAGCCATGTTACTTTCCCTAGAAACTTTGTGGAAGTGAGGAAGGTGGGTCCTTAAACGGAAAGAAACAAGTAACACTCACCGTTCAACAAATATTTATCGATGGCTTGTTTGCTGGCCACCATTGCTGGTGCTGGCTTGGAATAAAGGTCAGGCCTTGCCTGACCTCTCCAGCTGGTGTTCCCGCAGAGAGGCTCCCGGTGGACCTCATGGAGCAAGGCAAACATAAGTTAGGAGAAAGAGGAGGGACAAATCTGAATATAGAAGCCTACACGGAGATGCTGGCTTGTGTTAAGGAAACCCAGAAATCTGACTGCTTTACTGATTTTCTTTTTATTTACTTATTTGTTTATTCTTTGACAATTTCGTACACACATATGGTATAGTTTGGTCACATCCTCCCTGTCATCCTCTCGTAACCTCCTCTCGTGCCCTTCGGAGTCTCTCTTTACAACAAGGATCCCCTTTTACTTTCATGCTTTGTTAAATGAGCCACTGAATTTAATTAAGGCTGCTTTGTGAGCAGGAGTGGGGCCTGTTTACTGAAGCATGGGTCACTTGCCCGTGGGTAACAACACTGAGAAAAATGACTCCCCCTCGCCAGCAGCCATTAAGTTGCCGATAGCTCATCAATCGGAAGTGAGATTTCATCGACCTCTCCCCCAGGCCGTACTGCGATGTTGACAAGCTTGATTTGTCGAGGTCAACACAGCTGCCAGGAGTCTATGACCTCAGTGGCCATGTCCATTTGGAGGACCCCATCTCACAGGACCTCTCCTGACCCTCCAGCTCTTACATGCTTTCTGCCCCCCCATCCCCCGTTCTATGATATCCTCTGAGCTCTATGTGTACAGAGGTGGGGAGAGGTGACATAGCCGAATAGAATCGCACTGTGTGCATGAACCACTTTTTCCACATCTGGGCTGACTCCATTTCCTAGCTATTGAAACTAGAGCTGCGCTGAGCGCAGTATACAAGTGGCTCTGCAGCAGGAACTTGAGTCCTTTGAGTCCATGCTGAGAGTGGTTATGTCTCGGCCTGTTTTTCTGTTTTACACCTTAGCAGAAGCAGAGCCAGGAAGATAGTCACTACGTTGTCCAGGTTATGTTAGCTACCATAATAGCTTCTTTAGTTCCAAGAGGCCCTTTCCCTAAAACTGGCTCTGCTACTTATTGTCCAGGTCCCTTGCATCCTGGAATCACATCATGACACTTCTCTGGGACTCGGTTTTAATCCATTATAAAATGGGGGTTGTGCAACAGTGACTTTGAAGACATGTTCTAGCTCTGTAACTGTGAGTTAGCTACATCAGGATTCAGCAAGGAGACCTGCCTGCCCTGAGTGCCCCCTCTGTCAACAATAGAGGCTTCATTCTCCCATGACTCTGTGACTCTTCCACTCAGCACTGGAAACCCTGGAATGGAGTTAGTGGGGCCAACGAAACTTTTGATTAAAGGTTCTATCATTGGAAAAGCAGGACGCGGCAGCTGGAACCCAACACTGGCTTACTGTTAGTGCTCTCAGAGGGTTACAGTCACCAAGAGAATAAGGCTGACCAAATCGCAATGTCTCCTCTGGCTAAGGAAGATTCTTTCTATTTGTCTCAACATAAATCTCACCCACCCACCATTACTCACAATGCATTTATCTCACTGGGTGAGTCCTGATACACTTAAAGGATATTGCTCTACGGCATGGCATAGTAGACCACCCTGAGAGATATATGCACATCAAATGACTATACACATTTGTATATAGTAGCAACAGAAACCTGGTTGCTAACCCGCCTCGGCCACCACAGCTAAAACATAATGTATTTGTTTCACTTTCCCTGGATCTGTATGGAATAGAAGATGTGGCAAGTATTCAAGCCACTGCAAGTCAGGTGTGGCATGTTGGAAAAGCCCACACACAGGAACCAGCCAGCCCGGGAAAGGCTTTATGTCTCTGTGTTATTTGTGTATAGTTCATTAATATGAAACAAGAAACCCACCTACTGGGTTGCTGTAAGAATCCTGTTTCTAAGGAAATCCTAATTTAAGATTGGTTACGCCACACATTTGATATCTGATACACTGCAAGAATTTAATAACTGCTTTCCTCCTTAAAAAAAAAAAGAAAAAAGAAAAAAATGTGTTTCTGAACCACAGCCAGTCTAAGAACAGAGGGTTCTAGGGATGGGTAGCCTATTGGGCTGCATTTCAAAACTAAGAGTGTGCAAGGGACCCAAGGAACAGGATTCTGTGCAAAGAGACTATGCGTAGATTGAAGGCTTCATCTTGAACTAAACAGTCATGTGGGTTTCAACATTAGCCAGCTACTCTGTCTGGATTAGGTGGATAATACCATAAGCCAAAGGGCACATGAAGAAGGAAAAGCTGTACCTGAGGCTGGAAACTGGAGATTTCTTTATTCAGGAATACCTCCTAGATGGATGGACTCAGGCAAACGTCTTGGTGTTTGTGCCCTTGGTTTTCTTTGAGACTTAAGTGGTTTTATCTGAAACCCATAGGTACAGTGGGTGACCTTTGTGGGGAGAGGTCATTGTTGCATAACAGTTTGAGATTTCGAGAATTTCTGTGTAGCTAATTTTTTAAAAATATCCTGAATTGTAAACTCTGTGAACTGGTTAGTTGCACAAGTCTAGCAATAATTACTGTGGTGTTTTAGAACCCGTTTTCTATAAAGTGTAAATGCAGTAGAAGCCAGGTGCGATGGCACACACCTGTAATTCCAGCACTTGGGAGACAGAGGCAGGTGGATCTCTGTGAGTTCAAAGCCAACCTAGTCTACAAAGTGAGTCTAGGACAGCCAAAGCTACATAGAGAAACCTTGTCTCAAAACAAACAAACAAACAAACAATCAAGCAAACAAAGGCTGTAGAAACTGCTCTAGAAATAGTAAAATCTCATTTATGTAGAACCCTTCCCCCGTTCCCTGCTTTGCAGTTTGTCTTCAATCCTGGAAAAAAACTTTCAATTTTTTTTCAACTTTATCTTTTTTTTTTTTAACCTTTTCTCATTTTATAATATATTTCAAAAAGTGTCATTACAGTTGCCTTAAGCTGCTCTGTAAGACAGGGTGTTGAGGGAACGAAAAACAAAATCAAAACAAACCAACAACTCTTTGAGCACACAAAGTCAGGCAGAAATAATGACCTGAACTGAACCATTACTACCAAAGCATTACAGGTTTTTAACTAAGATGTGATAATGCAAAATAAAATGAAAATTTGTTAAGCTTGTAACCTTTGCGTTTCTAGTGAAGAAAAGGAGATGGTTTTGTTTCCTTTTTTAACACATTTAAATTCTGGCCTCAAGTACCATAATCACTAAAACAATGTGTGTCCTGTGGAAAAAATAGAAACAGATTATTTTGTTTCACAGAAAATGTTTACTTATGCAATATTCTACATATTGTTTTTGAGAGCTGTATAGACGTAGACAGAAACAGAGAGATAAAGAGAGAATAAATGAGAACATATTAGTCATCTCTCCAGTCCATACTTTTCCTGGGTTCTCCTAGTTACTTCATTTAGTCTGAATTACAACGGTTTTGTTGTGACTACCTTTGCCATCAGAAGACACCCTGTTTACTCTGTTTTCTTATTGCGACAGCTTGGCTCTCCACTAGGAGCTTAAGTAACTGTCAGTAAATTCATCACATATTTAAGAATATCATTTACTAATCAAAATAGACCTTAAAGATGTTGGTCACAATCTCCATGGACTTTGAGGAGAGAATAGCTCCAGTTTCTTGTAGGGCAACGACAACAGCAGCTCAGATTTCACTCTCTTTGTTTTTTTTTCCCTAGGCTAGGTATAGTTGTGCAACAGCTGGTTGCTTTAAAAATGAATATATACACATAATACTTTATACTCATAAACTAGTTTATATGTATATGACTATACATGTAGTATACTATACATACATATAGTAAAATAAAGAATATCTGAGTCTAAAATATCATTTTATAGTGTCTATTATTTGAGCAAAATAAGAGTTGAAATAATAAGCATTTTTTTCCCACAGACTGACATTCTCAAATTCTCAATAATGTCTTTCTGTCCTCCACTCCCTTCTTTTTTTCCCTGCCCTTTCTTCTTTCTTCCCTCTTTTTCTCCCTTATTTCTTAAAGGATAACTTGGGGGCGGGCACTCTTTTCTTCCATCTTTGTAAGAAAAAAGCTAACACTACTGCTTAAATCTACCCAACTCGTGTGTGTGTGTGTGTGTGTGTGTGTGTGTGTCTGTCTGTCTGTCTGTCTGTCTGTCTGTCTGTGTGTGCATGCATACTCGCATGTCTGTAATTGTTGCTTTTGGTTTAAATTTTCCAGGAACCCTGCCACATAGAAGATTTAAAATGCATTGTAATGTTCATCACTAACTTTGGTTTAAAAACTAGTGTGTTCAAAGCGAAGCCATTTTAAAAACTTTTTTGTCTTTTTTTTTTTAAGGCAATATAGTTTTACATAAAAATTAAGAGGAAGTTTCAGAGATTTCCCATGTATCCTTGTCAGCTTCCATCATCAGCATCCTTGGCTGGTTCAGGGCTTTCAGAACAGCTGCTGCTCTGCACTGACACACTATGAACTTTTATATTGATATTGAGGGTCACGTTTACTGAACATTCTGTGAGACTGAACAAATGTGAAAATTTAACTGAACATATTCAAATGTATTTATTTTGTTATTCTTTATAGTAACATACTTTATCCCCTACTTATTGTCTTCCAAAGACTTTTTCACTACCCGACAAAGAAGAACAAAGGACAGAGATTTACAACATGTGTGTATTTTTTGTCATCCTGGGCTGTGTATCCATTTTCACACAGTTTCTGCAGGTAAGTTTAGTTTTCATTAAGTGACTTGCCTATTTCCCTCTATTTTCATGTAAAAATCTCACCAAAGTTTCCTTCTTTATGTTTTAGGGTTACACTTTTGCCAAATCTGGGGAACTCCTCACAAAGAGGCTGCGTAAATTTGGTTTCAAGGCAATGTTAGGGCAAGACATCGGCTGGTTTGATGATCTGAGAAATAACCCTGGAGTACTGACAACTAGGCTAGCTACAGATGCCTCCCAGGTTCAAGGGGTAAGCCTTGGGAGCACCTTCATCCATCTAGGATGCTCTAACAAAATATCTTAGACAAAGCAATAACAGGCATTTTTCTCATACTCTGTAGGTTGGGAAGTTTAAGATCAAGGCAGGTTACATCTGATAAAGGTGTGTTCTCTCTGACTCAAAGATGACACCTTCTTCCTCCATCTTCCTGTGGTGAACGTTAGAGGGGCTACCATGCGGGTCCTGGGAATTGAACCTGGGTCCTTTGGAAGAGCAGCTAATGCTCTTAACCACTGAGCTATCTCTCCAGCCCCCCTTTTGATTCTCTTATCTTTTATATGCGGGCATGTTTTTCATAGACTTGGAAGCACTGTACATAGGCCATTTCCACCTTTTTTGTTCCCCTAAAAATTCTGATGGGAGTATATTTTCATCATTATAAATTACATTGTTTTAAAAAACAATGTAAAACATAATTTGAATGAACTATCACTTTTTATTGCTATTTTAAACATAAGTTAATTATATGTATTAATGGGATCCTCATGCATATATCATACATTAATCATGTCCCTCCACCTTTCATCTGCCTTAACCCACAACACTCAGCAATTTTCCCATTCCTTTGCAAGGCAAGTTGCGTGTGTGCATGTGTGTGTGTGTGCACACACACTTCTTTCTTAGTGTCCACATATGAGAAAGGACATGAAAGTACATCTAGTGTCTAGCTTATTTCACTTAGCAGGATGTCCTAATTCTATCTGTTTTGCTGCAGATGATAGGATTTTTTTTTAATGTATGAATGATATTCTATTTTATGAATATACCATGTTTTCTTTATGTGTTAATTTACTGTTGCGTACCCATATTTTAACTATTGTGATTAGCTCTCCATAAACATAGACATGCAGATTTAAACATTTATCCAAGAGTGGGATGACCAGATCCTCTGAGAATGCCATTTTTAGTCTTTGTGTGTGTGAGTTTGTGTTTGTTTTTTGAGGAACTTCTAGTTGTTTGCCATAATAGCTCTTTCCATAATACTTGTCTTACATAATAGATTCTTCTTCTTTTTGTTTTTTTCCTTAATTTACTTGTTTACTTATTCACTTTACATCCCAATCAGTCCCTCCCTCCTCTCCTCCTGGTCCCACCCTCCTCCCTTTTTCCCCCTTCTCCTCAGAAGTGGGGAGATCCCCAGGCAGGACCAACCCAGCACACCAAGTCTCATCACTACTAAGTTTGTCCTCTTCCACTGAGGCCAGACAAGGCAGCCCAGCTAGGGGAACGTGATCCAAGAGCAGGCAACAGAAGCCACGTCAGAGATAGTGCCAACTCCGATTGCTAGATGACCCTCATGAACACCAATGTAGCCCATCAGCTACATATGTGTAGGGAGCTTAGGTCCAGCACATGATTATATATAATTCAGCTTCTGAAAGCCCTGGTTGACGTAGGTTAGTTGACTCTGTTGGTTTTTTTATGGAGTTCTTTGTCCCCTTTGATTGCTCTATCCTTGCCCCATCCTTCCACAAGACTTCCTGAGCTCCACCTACGGTTTGGCTGTGGCTATCAGTATCTGTTTTGATCTGCTGCTGGATGGAGCCTCTCAGTGGCCAGGAATGCTAGGCTCCTGTCTCAAGCACTGCAGAGTATCATTAGTAGTGTCAAGGGTTGGCTCTCTCCCATTGGGTGGGTCTCAGCTTGGGCTATTTGGGCTTCTTTGGCCATTCCTCAATCTCTGCTAAATCTTTATCCCTACACATTTTGTAGGCAGGGTAAACTTTGGGCCGAAGGTTTTATGGGTGGTTTGGTGTCCCCCTCTGTCCACTGAATGTCCTGGCTGACTATAGAAGGTAGCCATTTCAGTCTTCATGGCTGTTTTTTTGTTTTGTTTTTCAAGATAGGGGGACACTATGTAGCTCTGGCTATCCTAGAACTCACTATGTAGATCAGGCTGGCCTTGAATTCATAAAGATCTAACTGCCTCTGCCTCTCCACTACTGAGATTAAAGGCATATGCCACCACTCCCAGATTTTCAATCTTATTTGAGATTACTCTTCAAACAGGGCTTATACTTTTACATGCTGTCTTGCAAATTATCTTTCTTCCACTTCTGGATGTAAAACTCCATTAAGCATCTTTTATAGAGCTAGTCTGATAGCCATAAATTCCCTTTGTTCTTCAGAATTATAATATTCACTTATTTGTATATTCATGCATGCATGTATGCATACGTGGGAGTCAAAGGACGAATTTCAGGGATTGGTTCTCTCCTTCCACCATGTGGGTCCTAAGGGACTGACATACTTGACAGCAAGCACTGTTACCAGCTGAGCTATCTTGTCAGCCCAGAATACCCTTAGTTTTGGACTAAGGTAGACAGCCATCATTTTGCCTTTGATTCTGAAGGGTTTCCTTTTTGGATGTGGTTATCTATATTCACACTAATTTTCTTCCCAGACTTAAAGTACACCATTCCATGCTCTCCTATTCTATAGAGTTTCTGCTCTTAGTCTAATATGGTTGGCCTTAACTAAGAGTTTGTGCTTCTCTTTTGGAGAGTTTAGAATTCTTTGTTCTGATTGTTTTCTGCTAGTCTGACTATGTTGGGTGAAAAATCTTTTCTGGTTGTTTCCCTATGGGCCTCTATAGGTATCCTAATCTAGCATGTTCATGTCTTTCCCAAGGTTAAGAAAGTTTTCTGATTTTGTTTTATTGAATACATTTTTAATGCTTATAACCTTTGTTTACTTCATGTCAAGCAATGTTGTAGACATTTGATCTTTTAATGGTGTCCCAAAGATCTTGTAAGCTCTCTGCATTTTCTGTTTTTCTTTATTTTTGTTTAAATACGATATTTTAAGAGAACCTTTACTCAGTCCTTAATATTCTTTTTCTACTTGGTGTAGTCTGTTAACAAATTTCTATAACTTATTTTCTCTTCATTTTCAGAACTTTTGACGATCATTTTTCAAAATTATTATTTATAACAGTCGAAAGGACTCAACATCCCACTGTTTGATAAATTGATTAAAAAAAAACATTGTCTATACATTCAACAGTATGTTTATCCTTTCAACAGGAATGAAATTATGAAATGTACCACAATGTAGATGAGTCCTGAAAAGACCTTATGCTTAGCAAAATAACCCAGACACATAAGCATGAATATTGTATAACTTTACTTCTATGAGATATCTAAAGAAGATACATTCATACATAGAGCAGAATAGAAATTACCAGTGGCTCATGTAGGCTTTCATCTTTTTAAAAACCTAATTTATTTGTTTTTTTAAATGCATATATCTACCTTCCAACATACCACCCCAGATAGGCGAGAAAGAAGATTAATAGAGGCAGAAGAGGTAGACCTTTGTAGATTCAGTTCCTTGGGGCGATTCCACTCTTCTTTGTCAGGATTCCAACAGACTCATTAAATAGCAAACCAGCAATCCAGGAAAAATGACAGCAACCACATCAGCAGGAATCCCGAAATGTTCTCTCAAGTGTTTCTCCTAGGAGTGTCTCGAAGTGAAGAGATGCAAAGCAAAGAAACAAAGAGATGCAAAGTGGTGCAAAAGTTATTGAGATTTGTTTGGGGGGCTATCTATATTCTCTCATAGTTTGTACAGAATGTTTTTCAACTGGCAAAGACCGTTCCCTCACATGAGGCAGTTCCTTTTCTAGCAGACAAATATCACTGACCCTCACACTAGACAGTTTCAGATCCCATACTTGGGATCAAAACAAAAGCATGTTTACATCCACCACAGGCTCAGGGTAGAAAGGTGAGGTAATCAGTTGATGAATAAAGAAACTTTAAAGATGGAGAAGCTGAGAAAAATTGAGTACAGATGTGATGTCTACACAGTATTGTGAGCACTTTTTGTTTGTTTATGATTTTAATGTCCCCGAGTTACATACTTATGAATGACTAAAAAAAAACCCCTAAATATTGTCATGTATATTTTATCACAATAAAAAAGAATCTCTCTTTTGGTATAAAATAGTTTTTCACATAATGGTGTCTGGCAAAAGAGACCCTGTCTGAGATGGGCTGGCTGCTTTTGCTTTGCAGGCTGCTGGCTCTCAAGTTGGGATGATGGTCAATTCCATCACTAACATCATTGTGGCCATGATCATTGCATTCTTGTTCAGCTGGAAGCTCAGTCTCGTTGTAGCATGCTTCTTCCCCTTCTTGGCTTTGTCAGGAGCCTTACAGACCAAAATGTTGACAGAATTTGCATCTCAAGACAAGCAAGCTCTGGAGAAGGCTGGCCAGGTAATCTTATAGACCTCATTTTTCCTCTTATTGCTGGGTGGTTTGTCAAGTAAACTGTTTAAAATGAGAAGTGCAGAGAGACACATGTGTCTCTGCCTGAAGGCTTTGACAATAAAGCTTTGATTCATCAGCTTGATCAGGCAAGGAGAAAGTGTGGTAAACATAGAAGCTTATATGTTTGATTTCCTCTTCCTATTCATCCTCCACTTTCTATATTTTCACTTGCAGAGGTGGACAGTTCTGTTATAGTTGTCGTTTTCTAAGCTTAATAATTACCCCTAGTCCTTCCATCCATATAGTAAACATACTTTAAACTTTCACACCTTAGCTTTTGCTAAGCTAATGGCAAATGTCTTTCTTAAATATAATCATGAGCTATGGTGTAGAATGCAAATATATTTAGGTTTTAGGCATGCAGTTTTTAAAAAGTTTATTCTAATTAATATTCAAACACAAGGAAAAATTGAGAGGATAATGGTATAGATATTTGTCAATTGAAAAAAACACACACACATGCTGGGCATGGTGGCACAGCCTGCAATGATCCCAGAACTTGAGAGTGGAGGTGAAAGGATTGGAAGTTCACGGTTAGCTTCAGCTACATAGTGAATTAGAGTCTATCCTGGTAACTTGAGATGCTATCTCAAACAACAAAACATACTCGAAGGGCAGGAGGGATCAATCACACATAACATGCCTTCTTTTTGGTTTTGCTTTTTGATACTAGAGACTGAACATAGAGTTTACTGAGCCCAGAGTTTACTAATTTTACTAATGTGAGCTCTTTAGAACTGACTTATACCTCAATCCTTTTATTTACTCTTTTTAAAAAACAATATTGAGACAGGGTCTCACCAAGTTCCCAGATAGCCTTGAATTCAGACTGGAGGCCAAGCAGGTCTTGAACTTAGGATCCTCCTACCTTAGTCTCCCAAGCATTGGTATATTCCGGGCTTTTACTACCAGGCCTGAGTCACACACTCATGCTTCATAAACTCACTCATAATTATATTCTGTCACTTTTAAGACAGAGAATATGATGCTGTCCAAGTAGCCAAAGCATTTCAGATGCCAGTGTAGAAAATAAGATCTCTAGTGAGGAAGTACCCCCAATTCATTAACGGTGGACCTTAAACTGTGTATTTAAAAACATACGCTTACCATGTTGACCAGAGATGAACTCATGCTTAACTAAGAATATTCAGTTAGATGTTTTTAGAAGGGATGGTTTCCTAGGCAGCAACTTTTTAGAAAATTGTGGTTTAAAATTGTATTAAGTCATTTTGTTCCAGAGACATTCCAAGACAGCATTTTAGACATTTCAAATGAATTAGCAGAAAAAATTTTAAAGCTTGTCCATGACAAGCGTGGGAGACTTTGTCTAGCATTGTCTCTTCCCCCAGCAAGTGGAGGCAATGAAGCTATGCAAGACCTAGGTAGAGACTGAGTCTAAGTGACAAGTGGCCCTATGGTCTGGTTTAGTCGACCCCCAGCAATTTCTCTATGCTATTTTCTGCTATTTGTGACGAGTCTAATATGTGCAACGACTGGAATGTCGTGAAACAAGATAGTCCTACCTTTCGACTCCTCAGACTCTTTCCCTTTGCAGATCACCAGTGAAGCCCTTGGCAGCATCCGCACAGTTGCTGGCATTGGAGTGGAGAGGAGATTTGTTAAAGAATTTGAGGTCGAGCTGGAAATGTCATACCGGACAGCTGTTAGAAAGGCAAATATCTATGGGCTCTGCTATGCATTTTCCCAGGGGTTATCATATCTTGCAAACTCTTCTGCCTATAGATATGGAGGTTACTTAATGGCCCAGGAGGAGCTGCACTTCAGCTATGTTTTCAGGTGAGGAATCTCCAAAGTGGTCGTATGATATTAACACTCCAAGAGGATTTTGCCCGGTTCCGTCACTTAGCTTTCTCACTACCCTGCAGACTATCTCCTCTTAAAGCATTCCTTTTTTTT
>OU015750.1:42618725-42642981 GCA_907169655.1 Acomys percivali | reverse complement strand
CTTTCTAATAATCTCAATTTTCTCAATTTCATATATATATATGAAATGTGTGAGCTGTACTTATCTATAGATATAAAGATGAATATTTAGAAAGCAGTTGGAACACTATAGGACTTTAAAAATATGGTAGTAGTAGGTCCTCCTCTAAGGTTCTCAAGCCATGAGGATTTTCTTTTTTGGCTAGGTTTACAGTACCAGGTATGATTTCCTTCCAGTTGTGCATGAATTCAGTACAATTGGCTAGCTGTTGGTTTTCCCCAAAATACAAGTGCCACTATTGCACCAAGGAGTGAATGGTGTTGATCCTGACACTGTTGTGGTTTTGGGGCATTACAGCTGGGTAAGGTTGTTGATAACTTCTCCCTTGGTAGCTAGAATAGTATTGTCCCACAGAATGAGAGGCCTTGGAGAGACCAGTGCTGGGTTGATTTCTTTTCGTCTTACAACAAAAAATATGGTGTCTTCAGCAATAGAGTTTTGTCTTTGTATTCTGTCAGGTAACCAAGAGCACAATGGCAATAACCTGTATTATTGGGGGCGGGTGTCTCTTGGAAATGCCTGGCCAACAACTCATAGGGAAATATCCCATGCCTAGCTCTGGGTTTTCTATTATATAGATAGCCTATGGCTTCTGAAGGGAGCATTATGCTATTATGTGGGATAACTACATTAAAACAATACATATAAGTATATATTTTAAGGTATGCTTATAGAATAATTGGTTTCTCTATAGCTTTTTCAAATATCCTTGATGTTACATATATCTTTTGCCCCGCTCTTTATTACCCGCTCTCTTCCATCCCCAAATTCAGAGCCACTCCCAATTTTCATCTTTCCTCCTTTATAGCAGCTATAGCCTGCTATTATCCTCTTAGATCCTGGCATTCTCCTCTTTAGAGCTCCTTCTCACCCTCCCCTCAGTGGTCTTTCTCTACTCTCATGGCTTCTGTGGTTACCCCAGTATAATTACCTCCTTTTAAGAACCATCCAGGTCTCCCAAAATGATTCATTCTGAGAGCAATGACATCAATGGTCTATACCACTTCTTAGCATCACCACACCAGGGTCCACATATAAACCCATGTGAGATACGCCCCATAAAAACCATAGCCTTGACCGATGCTGATTTTATATAATACAAAACACATAGTTCCTGAGTGAGTGAAGACACATTTATGAAGACACACACAGAGAGACAGACACGACATGTCTAGTCATTCTTTCTATTGATGTTTTGGTGTAAAACAAAAAGGCTAGGTCTTTTTGTCCAGCAATACTGATTCGATGCATGTTCATCTGGGTTCAACTTTTAGTTCATGTGAATTACAGAAAATTAGTTAATATTAAACAAAACATCCTTCTTTTACTTTATTTAATCCCCAAGGAACTTTTAATCTTCCCTGCCCATTAAAAACAATCTCCATATGTTTAGGAGAGCAAAACACCAATGAAGCTAAGCTAAATTATGAAATTTTTGGTCAAGTGACATTTTTGCTTTGGCTTGATCGAATTATTCTCTGTAAATGTTTACCTATTCCTAGAGTTCATAATTCAGATGGCATTTTAAATTAATTTTTATGTTATCATGTGAACTAATAAAGTTTGTCATTGTATTTACATACATTTGCATCATATTACTTTATGTACATTTGTTCCCCTCTCTCATTTCCTCCTCTCCCCAGTCATGCTTCTCTGGGCCCTCAAATTTAGGTTTTACATATAAGAAAAAAACATAGTGTTTATCTTTCTGAATCTGGCTTATTTTGCTCAATGCAATGATTTATAGTTCCCTTCATTTTCCTGAGGATATCATTTTTTTAGGGCTACATAAAATTGTACTATGTATAGATTCTTTATGAAGTTATTTGTTGATGGATAGCTAGGCTGGCAAAGTGAATCCAAGAACTGAAAAATAGAATTACATGACATTAAGAAGCTTCTGCACAAAAGGAAACAATCCCAGGGTAAAGGAACTACAGAGTGGGCAGAAAAAAATTTCCAAGTATACATCAGATAAAGGATTAATAGTTAGGATCTAAAAAGAACCATAAACATCAAACTCCCCAAACTAAATCATGTAAACAATAAATGGGTTTAAAAGTTAACTCAATAGTCCCCAGAAGAAAAATATACAAATGTCAAAACACACGTCACAAAAATTGACAGCCCCAGCCACGAGAAAAATGTAAATTAAAGATGCTTTGAAAGACCATATCGCCCCAATCAGAATGGCCATCACCAAGAAAACAAATGACAGCAAACGCTAGCGATGATGGGGAGGGAAAGAGGAATCCTTATTCATTACTGATAAGAATGTAAACTTGTGCAGCCACTGTAGAAATCAGGATGTTTCATTTTTTTTAAAAAAAATGAAAATAGGCCTACCATATGATTTAATCTATACCATTCTTGGATATAAACATACCTGAAGCCAAAATACTACAGAGGCACGTTCAAATCCATGTTTATTATGGCACTAGTCACAATAGATAGGAAATGGAATTATCTTAAATGTCCACAAGATAGTTTAAAACACACTAAAATATTCATCTTTATGGCACAGACTCCAAACAACTTCATTTTTAACTCAATATTTTAAAGAACAGTGTTATAACAAAGAATTGTAGTGCATAAACTTTTGCTATTCTCTTCCATCTTTAGTATAAAGGAATAGGTCATAAGATATAAATGTTTTTATTTCCTCAGAGGAGTGTATAGGAATGAAAGCCATACCCAAGCTTTACTAATACATGGCTTGGGCTGAGGCCAGAGTGTTTCTATCTAAATATCCCTAGGCCTAGGAATGTTTTCATGACTTACTGCTGAGTAAATTCACCCTGTCTCTTTTGGAACTCTAATTGCCTGGTTCAACTCAGCTATTCTGACTCAAAACTCCTCTCGAAGCTGACTGATTCAAACTGGCTTCTCTCAGCTTTTGACTGAATTCCTCTGCTTGGGAAAACTGTCTCTGAACTCCATGAACTGAACTGTACTAACTTAGCTGAACTCAACTAAACTCAACTGAACGACACCAAAGAGTACTCTACTGAACTGTTTGTATATCCGAGCTCTAGTGTACTGTACTGCACTTGCTCCACTGTACTGTACTGTCTGCATAACTCACTTTCTGCACTGCTCTAGAGAGAGAGAGACAGACAGACAGAGACAGAGACAGAGAGTTGAGCATATCCTATCTCTGACTCATTCTGTCAAATCTTTCTCTGATTCATCACTTTGTCTTCCCCTCAATTAGGTGTACTAAAGGCATGTCTGTATTCCAGCCAAAGGGATGAAACTAAGGGCGTGTCTGAATTCCAGCTGGGTCACACAGACCTAGATCTTTGGATGTGATCCTTTGCCAGAGTAACCAGGTTGCTGGATTAAAATTCTTCTACAATAGGGAAATGCCTTTAGTTCGGAATGGGATTAGGAAATCAAATGTCTTTACTTTCCTTGTCTTTCTTTATTCTACACCTTCCAGCATTGGGAAGAAAATGTTATTTTTTGTGGTGTTTGTTTGCTTGCTGTTTTGAAGCAGAATCTTCCTGTGTAGCTCAGGCTGGCCTCTAGTCTTCCTGCCTCAACTTCCTGCCTCAACTTCCAGGCTGCTGGGATGACTGTCCTGTAGCACTGTACCTGACTAGAATGTCACCCACTGAAGTTGCTGTTTCTATAATGCGTAATTTCATACCACTGCATACAGGCAGGTACTTTTCCTGTGTTCTAGGCTCCAGTAGGAACATGTGTAATTGCAGTCCTCTCATTCCAGGACAACTTCCAAGGGAAGATTGATTTTATTGACTGCAAATTTACATATCCTTCTCGGCCTGATTCCTCAGTTCTGAACGGTCTCTCAGTGTCTGTGAACCCGGGACAGACACTAGCCTTTGTTGGAAGCAGTGGGTGTGGTAAGAGCACCAGCATTCAGCTGTTGGAACGGTTCTATGACCCTGATCAGGGGAAGGTGGTAAGTGGCACAGATGCTTTTGAGAATGTTTTCCATATAAGCTCTGCCCCCTACATGGTCCCCAAGGCTGCGCCTTGCCAGACTGAAATGTTTGCCTTGGACACTTACCCCTGTGGATGTTTTCATTTCTATCATCTGCTGGCTGACTTGATTCTGCCCCACAGCTTCTTCTAACATCAGATTCTTCCCAGATCCAGATGGCCTGCTGACCAACTTAGGAAAGAAAATTGGGCACACCGGAGATCAGTGCATTTGAGAGATGTTTGTTTACCCGTAAATGGAGCAGATAGTGCAGACTAATCAGGAAACTAGTGGCGGGGGGGGGGGGGGGGGGGGGGGGGGAAAAGGCGGGGTGACAAGGGACATGGTGATAAGTGAGCAAGACAGGGAGCAAGCATGAAAACACTTGGGACAATCCTGGTCCAAGAAGCTTACACCTAACTAATAGACACACTCAAATTGATAAAGACTTGGCAAGGATAGTCAAAACATTGGTGGACTGCTTTACTACTTATTCTTTGAAGTACTTCTTCCCTTTTCCTTTTTTAAATTAAAAAAAAATTTCCCCTTCTTCTCAGGCAACATATTTACCAAACTATACAATCAAATAATGAATATCTTAAGGACAAGTAACATTCCTTTGTGCTTCTTTGCTCAAAGACAACTCTCTTCACCACTTCCTGTCTTGAGCTCTCCCAATGATTGTTACTTCCGTGTCCCTAACTCTCTGTTGGCATGACTTAACTAACTCAGAGGCTCTGTGATTTATTTCTAAGATGTGAACAGTTAGCTGTCAGGACTCTTCTGCCTTTTACTTGCTCTCCCCAAACACACCCCAGGACCTTGAAATGCTCCTGAATGGTGTGATCTTCACTGCCATGGGGACAGGTGACACTGTGACATACAGCAAAGAAAAGAAGCAAGCAGGTACCAGCAGGACCCAGGAGGGTATGGAAATACGGAGTAGGAGTTGCTTGCCTGTGCTTTATGAGCGTTGCCATTATTGATTTCAGATGTGGAGATTTTAATTTATTTGAAAGGGCTTGGTGACTGATGAACCTAGGAAGTACGTTGCCCTAGAGGTCAAATCTGTCCAAGGGAAATAGCTCAGTTTTCCAAAGCTTCATCTCTGTCACATCTATTGTCCAGGTAGAGCATGAGGTGCTGCAGCGTGGATTCACCATGTGTGAGCTCTCCAGCATGAGCATGTCTACTGAGTATGTTTCCCTGTGTGCACACACTGAATGCTTTGGTCACGGGAAGGAAGCAATCATTTTATGATCTCTTCCATTTAAGAGGCACCATACATTTTGCAAACTCATTGCAAAATGTATCCATGAACACTATAAATAGGACAATACTGCTTTACTAAATGTAAATATCCTCTTTGCTTTTAGACAAGCTGACAGTATAGGTAGAGTATGTTCAATATTTAATTAGGTAGCTGTGATGTGTCCAGTACTGTCTATGGGACATGGGATGTATCTTTTATTTCTTAGATGGTTATAATATATCACATAAACAGGAACTAGCAAAAAGTTCAATTTCTGACAAACTTTTAAGTTGTGATTTGCAGAAATGGGTACTATGAGAAATGTCTCAGACTGAGTAAGAACTAACTCTTAGCGAGGTCTGCCTTGTTCTGTTTCCCCCTTTAAAATAGTGTTTGCTTTTTCCATTGCTTAGAAATTTTGTAAAATATATCCCGTTCACATTATTTGAAATAGTCTTTTTTTTCTGAATTCATATAGTCAAGTACTTTATAGCTAATATGTTAGACTTGTTACGTCTTTGCAATAGACTCTTTGGAATCTTTTTTAAGTGAGCCAACTTAAATAGTGCATGTTTTGTAGCTGAACTTCCTTGACTTCTGCACTGTGAGCTCTTAGGAAACAGGCATTGTGCCTCATCATACAGTGAACAGAAACTGTTTGTGATGTGCCTCTTGGCAGATGCTTCCATGTGGGATTGTGACCAAGTGACTGAATACATATTTCCCTGGACTTATTATCTCAGCTGTCCAGAGAATAATGAAATAAAACCAAGGACATAGGCTTGATCTTCATGTTATCCAATAGCATCAGTCTGTCTCTCTCCCTGACCCCAAACCCCTCCTTCTCCCTCTCCTTTAGGTGGCTCACAAAGCCTCAGAATACACAAAGTCTGCATAGATGTACAGATTAAGTTATGCTAAGCTATAAGGGGAATTCCTTTTTTCTTAACTAAATACTATGCTGAGACTCTTTCTCATTTATATAATACCTCTGGAGCTAGAGTTTGGGGGAAAAACAGCATCAAAACAACCAAGTAGTCAATGTCAACTTTGATGGCATGCCAGTCAGAAACAAGTTCCAGGGGCCACAGGCAATATGGTTTATTTCCCCAGGGCCCTGGGGGTGGCCCCTCTCATGCAGAACAGATGCACCGTAAAGCACCTCACTCCATGATGGAACTCTCATCACTGCCGGAACGCTAAAACTTCATGTCCTCTCTGTTGGCAGATGATAGATGGTCATGACAGCAAAAAAGTCAATATTCAGTTCCTCCGTTCAAACATTGGGATTGTCTCCCAGGAGCCAGTGCTCTTTGACTGTAGCATAATGGACAACATCAAGTATGGGGACAACACCAAAGAAATCTCCACGGAGAGAGTCATAGCTGCTGCAAAGCAGGCTCAGCTGCACGACTTCATCATGGCACTCCCAGAGGTGGGCATGAGTCTCGCTCCTTACACAACCACAGGGCTGTGGGGAGGTGGGCTACCCAAGAAGTATCAGGACTGTGGCTCGGGGAGAGCGTCAACGTCAACACAATTCATCTCCCGTTATCCTGTATTGCCTTGGTCTTTCAAGCCAAACAAATGTTCTCCATCACTTTCAGACAGTATATTGTCAAACAAAACAAATGATGTAAAATTTGCTACATATTGAATAACCATAGAGCATTAACGTAGCCTGGCAAGAAAGAAATCCAGAGGTTTAATATGGGGTTTGAACGTAAGCTTTCTTAATTACTACCTGAGTGTGTAATTTGGGGATACTTACTTATCCAATTTGATATTGTCTATTCCATTTACAAAATGCAAAGAAATCCCAACACTTTAAAGGAGGGGCATAGAGGTCAAAGGTTAGGGATGTAGCTTATTGGTAGAGCTCTTGCCTAGCGTGCATGAAACCCTGGCTTCAAAAATTAAATAGCTGCACAAAGAGAGCTGCTGTACAATTGATGTCCATCCTTTGCTCACAGCATGTGCGTGGTGGGGATAAGTTGCATCTGTCTTGGTGCCTTGTATTTCCCAGAGCCAAAAGTCTGAATTTGGCCATCTCCACTATGAATTTTTCCCCTATTTACTGAGTATCCTTCTTGGTTGTTGTTTAGCTACAAGAAAAATTAAAATGTGCAATCTTAGTTGTAAGCTGTAGTCTTTTTTCCACTCCAGTTTTTAAAATACCATTTGGAATTCCTTTTCTTTGTCAGTTGTTAAGTTTGCCAACTGTGGCCTTGTGGTGCACATGTTTGTTTGCTTGCTTTTTTCTTAGGCTCATGCTCTGCTTCTAAGCTGGGCAACCTAACTAGCAAGCATATTGACATCACTAAATTGAAAAGCAAAAGACTACTTTGAGTACCTGTGTTTGTTTGCTAGCATGTCTAAAAGCAAAGAAGAGTTTTAAAAAGTGTTTATTAATGCACTATTTTCCAGCTCAAAGTGCTCTTCAACACTTTACAATGTGATAACACAATGTACTGTGCCCAGGAAATGCAAGAAATCAATGATATTTCTTAGGCCTCTCCTGGCTTAGGTGAACTTTTTTTAGGAGGCAGGAAGGTTAGAGTAATGGACAAGAGCGGAGGACCAGAAACTAGATACGTCAGCACGTAGCCTTCACACTTGCTGTTTACTGCTTATCTGTCTTCGTGCAATTGTCTTGCTGCTCTATGCCTCAGTTTTATAACCTATAAAATCCACAGAAGATCATTTGTGTGGCTATAACAAGGTTACTCTTCTCAGAAGAATTAGCTAGCTGTGGTGGTGAAGAGACAGGCAGATCTCTGTGAGTTAGAGGCCAGCCTGTTTTATGTAGAGAATTCCAGGGTAGACAGGGCTACCCAGTGAGACCTTGTCACCCTGCCTTTAAAAAAGAAGAGGGGGCAGGAATGATGAAGTAGAGGTGGTGGAGGAAGAACACAATTCTTGATGGGAAATAAATACTATATGCATGCTACTATTTTTAAATTAGCTATCCTGGGCATCTAGCTAGACATTATATTTCCCAGTTTCATTTTTAAAAGCACAGGAAATCTGTGTGCTGGGTACTAACATTGCATTTTGTATGCACGTTTGTGGCTCAAAGACATTTAAATAAGTTGTTGATATTCACAACGCTAGTGAGCCTTCAGTAATACTTTGAGTCGTGCCTTGCATCCCAGCACATCTTTCCTTTCAAGGGAAGGAGCCAACCAGAAAGGTTTTGAAGGCATCTCTACCCCTGGGATCATCCCATCTTACAGAAGATCTTTGGATGCCAGTCTAGAAATCAGAAATTTCAAACCAAGAAAGACCACCTATGTGGGGTCTTAGTTGGATACAGGAAGAGACCAAAAATATAACCCTTAAAGAAATGTATAGATGGGAGTAATGTCCCTCATTACCCAGAAAAAACTTCAGACATTGAGTATTCTAGCCACATTCGATATATTTTATTGGATTCAGTCACTGTTTCTAAGTGAAAAAAAAAAAAAAAGGAAAATTTTGAGTTCACAGAAAAGTCATTGCTATAGGCTCCAAAGAGTGTAGGAGAAATGCCTGTCTTTAGTTCTCAAACTTGCTGTACTTTTTCTAGAAATATGAAACTACTGTTGGGACCCAGGGCTCTAAACTTTCTCGAGGGGAAAAACAACGCATTGCTATTGCTCGGGCCATTGTACGAGATCCTAAAATCTTGCTGCTAGATGAAGCCACATCTGCCCTGGACACAGAAAGTGAAAAGGTGTGTGTTTCTTTTCTAAAGTCTCCAGTTACTACAGATGAATCTTTGCTGGAAGGTTTGTGCATATAAAATGACACAATTTTCTGTTGTCTTATTCATTTATGGTAGAAACACAATATTTTTCTTTGGAAGCAAAAGACAATGATCTACAAATAATAGTCTGACAGGGCTACTGCCAATTAAAAACCTTTACTTTAAATAATTGTTCTATAAGGCTATTTAGGCTAAATGACATTTTTCAAAGGCAAATTAGTTTTTTAAATAAATCAAGACAATTCAGGTTATCTGTGAAACAACGTGTTTTATAGTTTTTAAAACCTAAAAGGAGAGGGTAGCCATGTAGAATTTGCACAATAGAACACATAATTGGGAAAAGAACAGCAATGAAATTCGTAATTTATGATCTATGCTTTCAAACTCGAGATTCCACTTTGGAGAGAGCTAAGGTGTCCTTGGAAAGAAGGAGTATCAGAAATGACTAACCGTTCCCAGCTTTGTTCGTCGATGTCTTCTTAGTAAACAAGACAGTTTGGCATTGTGAAACTGCATAGCGACAGAGCATTTGGCTCCTTCTCATTTCACTGAACTTTCTCAGCCCATGAGCTGCAATTTACATAAAGTATAGTTGCACTGTATGAGCAGCCACTTGCTTAACCTCCTCCAGTGTTCGATCACTGGAGTTGGTACTCAGGTGGTATCTGAAATGGACCCTCACAACGATGGGCTGCGAACAACCCTATGTCTTTACGTTGACTTTCTATCTCCTTTCTACAGACAGTGCAGATTGCTCTGGACAAAGCCAGAGAGGGTCGGACCTGTATTGTCATTGCCCATCGCTTGTCTACCATTCAGAACTCAGACATCATCGCTGTCATGTCACAAGGAGTAGTAATTGAAAAGGGGACCCATGAGGAACTGATGGCTCAGAAGGGAGCCTACTACAAGCTGGTCATCACTGGAGCCCCCATCAGTTGATCCGGCTGGAGACCTTCACACACTGATAATGATGCATCGAGTACAGGAGGGATGGGAGTTGTTGTGGCTAAACAGAGAACTATTAATGCTTTACAGACGTAGTCATCCACTGGGATCCAGGCTCATTTTGAGTGACCTTCAGTACTAATTACAGTTTTGAAATGTCTATGTAGAAAGGAGAGAATCCAGAGTCAAAGTGAATCAGAGGTCCAAGGCCAAGTAGCTACCTGCCCACCACCCAGTGCTGCTCTGGGTAGGAGCTAACCGCTGCCACCATCTAGGACTTGGTGAGAGGACATGGAGTGCTCCTTTAGGACGGAGGGTTACCTTTTGCATTTGTGAAAGCTCCTTGTATGCTGAACCTGCTCTGTAATCTGCATCCAACTATTGTTTGAGCCAGATCAAGGTCAAGAGCTAAGGACATAGGGCTACTGGTATTTCTTAATAAAGTTGCGTTTGTTTTCTACATGGAAACAAATTCATTTGCCTCTAAACGTGTGAGCAGGGAAAGGAGCGCTTTGACATTCTGGCATCTCCCAGGCTCAGGGAGGGCAAAGGTAAGATGGAGTAACAGAGGTTGCCCGTCAAGCGCATTGATTTAGACTGAAGGCACGGGGTGCTGGCGTCACCACGCACTATAGTTGGATCTGCCAGTGTGGAGCAGGGACTCTCCCCAGGACTTCTACTTTTCATTCTCTGCCCGTGTGTCACCTAATGTCCCTTACTCCTATGAGATCCTATTCACGAGATGAAAAATGTATCAGCTTCCTAAGTTGTTACTTAAAAATCTAGTAAAAACATAGTAGAAAACATTTATGTTTGTCATTTCCTTCAGAAAACCACTAAATGCTACTTCTTATGGTATAAAAGAAGGCATGCAGGCTCAGGAATAAAGAAAATTTCAAAATAGTGCCAGAAAAAAAAAAGTGTGAGCTAAATTTGTGACAATGCTTTTCAAAGACAAGAGAAAACTGATGTGTAATCTGTTAGTCAGACAAAGCCCATAGGGTTCCCATTTCCTACCACAGACCCCCTGGATGCAAAGCCTCAGGGGCCTGAGGGACAGATGGGCCCAAAGTTAGAAGACAGGGCTGAGAACCCATGTAGGTTTTTTGGGTGCACAGCCCGCTCCTGCAGCAGACTGGCAGCCCTTTCCTGGTTCCAGAAGAACAGTAGTTACTGTTTCTCTTGCCCAGCTAACAGGGTGATCCATGTACAAGAGATGAACAGAAAATCTTGCAGCCACCCTCATCTGACAGGGGATTAAAGAGTGACTCTCTGGCTGGACAATTGATCAATAGAAAAAGAGAGATGGTCTGATGTTAAGGAGATATCAAGGAAAATACCCCAACCATACACCACCCTACCATGAAGTTCAACAACACGCACCCACTCAGTCTGCACTATGAAACTGAGCACACACACACATGCGTGATGCACACACATTAAATATGCACAAAAAAATCTCACGATGAAAGAAATATATATATAAAAAACGAATACCAGGATGGCTCAGGGCCTGGTTCCCACAGGCCCTACTGTCATCTCAACATCTCCTCACCTTCTTCCTTCTTCCTCCCAGGTCCATCCCACTCATAACTTCATCATCTCATGCCCAACAGGTGAATATCTGCCTACAGAGAAAGACTGAGCTATGTGTATCTTGAAATATATCATTGTTGCTGCTGTTATTTGTCATTCAGAGTTTCCTGGTAAATAACTGCAAAGGTGGGTTAGAGGGTTAACCTGCAAGGTGCAGAATTGCTGAAAGCTGCTATGTTGAGGAGGCAAGACGTGGAGGAATGCCTCTAGTGGTGGAATAGAACAGGAGCAAGTCACAGAATAAGTGACTGCTAATGGGGAGCTAAGTCCTGTAGTAAATGCATGCTCATCCTCAACTCTTGAATAAGGAAGGATACGACTAGGTTTGCATCTCAGAGGGCGAGGGTGGGCTGTTTGCTGGGAGATTGCAGTTGCCTATTTCCTAGGAAGACTTTTGTGGAGTGTGCAAGGGGAATGAATTAAGGTTGCCTTTTAAAATAAAGTAATTCTAAGTAATTGATGAGAGGGAAATAGACTGACTGAATAAGTCACTTCTGGTGGTGGTGTTTACCACAGCAATAGAATCCTGCAGATTCTTCTGTATGAAAGCGCTCTGGATCTGCCCTGCATGTGCGTGGAATAAAGCGCCGCAGAGAAAGGGCACCTGGAACTTAGAGCTGCCTACAACTTTCGGCAATGGGGTACTCATTTAGAAATGGGGAGCCTGGAATATTTGACACTGTGTCCTAGTAGAGAAAAATACATGAAATCCTAACAGTCTCACATTTACCTAAGGGTTTGGTTGATTATATATGCATATATTACATTCTTATGCATGCAAATCTTTCTGTAATCAGGCCACAGGAAGATGTCAGCAGAGATTTTTTTAAAGAGCTGTGAATCTCATTGCAGTTGCCAAGCACACTTTGAGATCAATTTGCATATTCACAGGCACCTCTGTAAAATAGGCATTATGTTCATTTGTGTTTTTCTGAATTTTGAGAGCAAGTGAATAACCTCACCTGCATATGAGATGGAAAGTGAAAGGAACTTCAATAAATAACTAAACCCAATTTCAATTTCTTTCAAACTGTGTTCAATTAAATGCCCAATTAATTTAAATGGATAGACTGTAAATAAAATAATGCACATGATTATCATCTAATTAGCACTGGCCAGCATTAAAATGAGCTCATTAGTGAGTTGTATGGTATCCTAAGGCTCATAATTAGTAATCAGGGTGTACGTGATTGGCATGGATAGCTGCCGAACGTAGCTACTCAACCCAATAAATCCGAGTTAGGATGAAATGGGCCTTATAAAAGGAAAGAAGAATACACAGCCAACTGGAAAACTGGCAGTTTTCTCTTTTCTATAATTCAGGTGTAACTTCTACTCCCAGACACAAAGAAATAAATCTAAGAACAATAGAACATCTGTAGAAAAAGAGAAATTTGCACTCAAGATGAAACAGGAAAAACCCCAATAGTTACCATGAAAGAATACACAGAAACAAACAAAACCCAAAACACCTTTGTGCTCATTAGCTGAGAGAATTGGTTCTATTATATGAGCTATAGACTCAAAGTGAAGAAAAACAAGGCCTTAAATTCTCACGAAAGCTGAAAATTCCAATAATCATTTTAATATGGCTGTAAAGCATTCTGTAAATTAGGGAGTCCTTGCCTTTATAATTTCAGTGTATTAATGTGAAGTCTGCAGGTTACAGAGGACAGACACAGTGGAAGCTTCGCTCCTTGTCATGCATACGAAGCCATCATAGCAGGGGCCACTGATTAGGTAGTGCTGTTTCCCTCTATTTCCTTTCCTCCTTAACTTTTCAGAATCTTTTGCAGCTACAGAAGGTCAAGGCATCCCATCAGGCTTATGAAGCACAGGCACTCGGCTCTGTGTGGGTTTCCCCTTCCCAAATCAAGCCTAGGCAGTGAAAACAGCTGCTTCCCTTCTTGCCTGGATTCAAGAAGCCACACTGTGATCATTAGGACAAAGGCTATGGTACATCCTGCTGGAAGAGCAAGAAGATTCATCCCAAGAACCCAAGGTTCATCTGCCTTGGCTACTTTGCTAAAGGAGGAAAAGGCACATTTTGCTTGCATAAGGCCCTGGGCTATTTTGCTGTGATATTAAGCATGAACAAGCATAGCTTTTAAACAGATTTTTATTAATAAGAATATTGAGGAATAAGTAAGCAGAAACTAAGCTAATGTATTGCTTAACTGACCTCCAGATATGACCTTTATATCAAGAGATATTCTAAAATGATTTTTGCTTCTGTTTGTGTTTTTGGAGGCAGGTTCTGACTATTTGGCTAAGTCTAGCTGGGAACTGTCTACATAACTAAGATGACCTCAACTCAAGATCCTCTTCTCTTAACCCCCAAGTGCTGGGATTATTAAGTGTGTGTTAGCATGTCTCATTATTAGAGAGATCTCAAAGTTAGTAAGTTATAGGAAGAGCCAGGTCATCTCTTTACAAATTACTACTATGAAGAGGACGATGGAAGTTCCTGTAGCTTATTTTAGTGGCTTTTTGAAAATATTTTACTTCCCCTGCTTTAAATAAAGGAAGCTTTTAGTTAGGTCCTTCCCACAATGTGTTGGGACTACACCAGTTATGTGCTCTATCCCCCATTAAGTGTATTGAGTTTACACTGGAAACATCTGGATTCCATCTAAGTGTTATAAAAATCAAAAAGAAAGTATATAAAGGGGAGGACAGAATTGAATGGATAGCCTAGAGAGAAGGGAAAGCACATCACCAGCCGGTTATGGTCTTAACTCAGTTCTCTCAAGTCCACAAGCTAGAGCTTTTCCTAGGATCTCTTCAGAGCTACAGCAGATATCCAGGAGCCAATGCGACCTTCCCCAGCGCACAGCACATGCCCTCATCCCTACACCTCTATAAAAGGCACTTATTAATGTCAAGAGGATAGTTGAAGAGTTAGAAAAGAAAAGCCCAAGCCAGGCAGTGGTGGTGCACACCTTTAATCCCAGCACTAGAGAGGCAGAGGCAGGCACATCTCTGTGAGTTCAAGGCCAGCCTGGTCTACAGAGCTAGTTCTAGGCCAGCCAGCCCTACATAGAGGAAACCCTATCTTGAAAAAAGAAAAAGAAAAGAAAAGAAAAGAAAAGCCCTATTTGATCTTTGAACAGTTTTTGTAACTGTTTCCTAATATTTCTTTACGTGACCGTCCTCAAATATCTTGGCATCATGTGGTTACCTGGTAGAGTTCCATTACCCAAAAGCATGTTTCAACAGCATGAAAACTTAGAATATGACTTTGTTTTTCACTTTTTGAGATATTATTAAATCACTTCCCTCCTTTCTTTCCTTCATCCAAACCCTTCCATATATACCCCCAACTCTCTTTCAAACTCACGATTTTTCCATTAATTGTTGCTATATACATGTGTATTATTTATGTATATTCCTAAATATATAAGTATATACTTCTCAGTTTATATATTGTTAGCTGTGTGTATGTTTTCAGGGATGAACAATTGGTATTGATAACCAATTGGCTGAGAGATATATAATCTGTAAACTGAAGACACAGGCTCAAACATAGAGTCACCTTCCTCACACAGCAAGCATCTTCAACCCCACCTCGCCGCCAAAACCTCCTCTTCTCACTGAGCCAAGTATTTTCTATATCTGCTAAGTATCCCTTTTAGCAAGAATACATTTTAGATGTCAAGAAAGAATAGAATTGGTAATTTAATTATAAGAACAATCAGCAAGCATGAATATGGATACCAATCATTTTGCCTCATTATATCAGTTGAATTATTTCACATCTTCATGTATTTCCTTTCATAACCATAAAACTTGAATTTTAATTGGGATAGAATGTTTTGAAGGCCAAAATGCACTTTGCATATCCAAAATTGTTTAACAAAGGAGCAAATTTCAAGTTGGATTACAGTCCTTTTTAGAATTTATAGCCTTGTTCATCTCATTAAGTAAGATTAAAACAGTTTCTATGAAACACATTAGCCACAGCCATTCATATCATCTCTCTTGGTCCTTTTTACTGAGAAATGAACAATTCCTCTGTAAGTCTTCCACCAAGACAGAGCTTCCCAAGAGCAAACAAAAGAGGAATTTGAGAAAGTGTTACAGTTTGATCTAAAATGTCCTCCATAAGATCAGTTTGTAGAGTTTTGAGGTATGTGTGTTGGGGGAGAAACGGGATTATAGAACCTTTAGGAGATGGACCCTCACTGGAAAGAGTAGGTAATGGGCAGCTGAGTAAGGGTGGTCTTTGAGGTTGACAGCCAGGGCTATTTTCCTATCACCTCACTGCATCCTGAGTCACAAAAACTAAGCAAGCAGCTGCCATGAGCTCTCGCCATCCTGGATCCACTTACTTTCCCCACTGAGATGCCCTGTATGCCCTGAGATGCCCTCAAACCAGGAAGCAAGAAGTCTTTCCTCCCTTAAGTTGGTTCTTGTTAGGTTTTTTGTTGCAGCGTTGAGAAGTCACTTATCCAGAGAGCCAGAGAACATCCTTTTTGACTGTGAACCTGAGTCAGAGTTGGAATGAACTTTCTAGTCTTAGTCTGTGTTATATGTCTTAGTTAAGAATTTAGGCTGGGTGTGGTGGCGCACACCTGTAACCCCAGCACTCGGGGAGGCAGAGGCAGGCAGATCTCTGTGAGTTCAAGGCCAACCTGGTCTACAAAGCAAGTTTAGGACAACTCTGTCTCGAAAACAAACAAACAAACAAACAAACAAACAAACAATTAGTCTGTTTAATGGATAAAGTATCAAATCACCCTCTAACTTCCTATCTCTCTGTCCCCAGATTAGCTTCCTTCTCAGACTTCAGAAGAGAAGCTTTTTGTGCAGTGTTAGTGACTAGTACAGAAACTCACAGCTGGCCTAAATGCAGAGAGCAAGTGACCGTGGCGTGCTCAGCCACAAATGATATCTACTGTAAGCCGCTCCTCCCCCAAAACCCAGGGGCCATCGAGGAAGAAGAGGTAGATAGACTGTGAGAGCCAGACATTGAGGAGGACTAGGGCGAAACGATGTTTTCTGGCCATGACGACAGGTCTGTTGTGGTCATGAACTGACGGCAGGTGTGGCTGCCTGTGCAGAATCAAGCCAGTCAACCAGTCAACATCTGGCAGGAAGGGGTATGATATGTGGGTTGCCCCCCCCCCTGGGGTCTATGGTCAGTTTATTCTTTCTAAGTCAAGAAAAGTCATCTTTTCTTTAAGGCTGGGGGGGCACTGGTAGGTTGACTCCCCCTACCTAATAGGGATGGCTCCACACTCAGGAGTGTAGGGGCAGCACAGACTGGACTCACTCAATGGGTGTCCTAGTTTTCTGTCACTGTGGTAAACCACTGGCAAAAGCCAGATGCGGGTTGGGGAGGACTGACTTGGCTTCCAGGTTACAGTCCATCGTTGGGGAAGCCAGGGTCAAGGCAGCTTGGGGAGGAGCTTAGGGTCAGGGCATGAATAAATCCACGTGGTGGTTTGAGTGAGAAAGGACCCCATAGGCTCAACTTTGAACGCTTGGTCTAAAGTTGGTGGAATTGTTTAGGGAGAGTTAGGTGTGGCTTTGTTGGAGGTATGTTACTTACCGAAGGTCCGTTTTGAAGTGTCAAACGCCTATGGCCTTCCCCCTCTAGTGTTCCAATCTCTCTGCTTCACCTCTAGTTTTTTCCACCTCTCTCTCTGCCTCACGTCTGTGGGATCTGATATAAGTTCTGAACTACAGCTCCAGCACCATGTTTGCCTGCCTGCTGCCATGTTTCCCATCATGAAGTCCATAGACTCTCACCTTCTAGAACCATGAGCCCCTAAATGAAGACATTTTCTTTTATAGGTTGGTTTGGTCATGGTGTCTCTTCACAGCAAGAGAAAAATAACTAAGACAGAAGTATGATAAATACATTATATGAAGTCCTCAAAGAATAAAAGTATTTTTTTTTGTATTTAGTAAACTTGTGCAACCTATTAAATGGCCCCTCAGAATGACTGTCTAGAGCCAGATTGGAACGTAAGACTGATGATGCTTGTCCAAGATCATAACTGATAAACCTCATGACGTCCTTTGTACATCTACTGCCTTTGAATTTTCTGGCATCTACCCACTGTATTCTAATGTAACTGAGCCTCCTGATTGGCCAGGATGGGAAAGGCATGAACACCCTAAAGCTAAGAGAATAAGATATACAGTAACACCTCGGGACAGACAGAATACTCGCTTCTCCTTCGTTAAGTCAATCCTGTCTTTAGATAGGAAGATAGTGACAGCTCCACTTCTCTCATCTGCCCACAGTTTCTAATGACAGAGCTTGGAATATTATGAGGATATATATATAAAGCACTGCTCATTTTTAATGCGGAGTTGCTGCTAAATAGAGAGATGTCAGTGTTTGCTATAGGTGGTAGTGGGTAAAACACCATCCAATAAAAGCAGGTCATGTGCTCATGGAAGGCAGCCTGGGCAGTACTGTTTAGAAAACAAGCCCAGCATTAGAAAGCCAGGGTTAGAGTGAGAGTCAGAGTGTGACTGTGTGCTGTGGTAGGTAAGAGCTAGATGAGAGGCTGGTTCCTTCACTGGAGGCTGGGTTCGTCCTCAGATACTTGTGTCACCTGCTCTTCCTTCCTGGTACCCAGATGAGCCATGAGGATGTGTTCAGCCTCAGCTGGCCTGGCACTGGAAATGAAGTGATGGGCCGTGGAAGCCACTGTAACCCCCTGGTTGTGCCACAAACCTAATCCAGAACGACCCTAGCTGCCACACCTATTCACCACCCTGCCCTGTGCTGGCTGCATCTCTGAGGAAGCAACACAGTCTTTGAACTGAAGACGGAGTCTCTTATTATAGACCACCTGGCAAAATGTTGGAGGAAAAGGAAAGATCCTAAGAAATTAAAAAGTTTATGATGGAGCAGAATTAATTGCTTCATACTAACTTATATACCTCAGTCTTGGAGTTTTCTCCCTACTTTAGGGAGATTGCATCTGTGCTGCCTAAAGAAATGAGATGTGGTTTCTTTTAAATCCTTGTTGCTAACTCCATCAAAGGACCGCAAAGACAGTAATTAGTACTCTTCACAAGCCAGCCTCACAGTTGACATAAGCTGCATTTGTCCTTTGCGCATCCCCAAATGAAGCATTCATTCTTAGACTTTTTCTCATGGGTTTGTCTCTGGAGTTGCTTCTCTATCTTTTTACCATTGGCGCTCTTTTCCTGGGAACAGGATGAGGATCTTAACAAAGTGGCACCCCCTGACCTCATGGGGCATCATCAGATCACACATTAAAGATGAGGGAAAGGTTAAGGTGGCTCTTTAGTTCCTTGGCAACATTAGATCCAGGTATTCATGGGAAAAAATAAAAGCTATTCACAAGGAGACCAGGCCCATGGTTGAGGGCAGTCTTCAGGGCAACCAGACTTTTGTAACTAGTTTCTGAATGACCACAGAAGCGCTAGCATCAGACAGACATCTACGCTAAACTAAAACAGATCAGGAAAACTTGGCCCAAAGTCATGTGGTTATCATGAATACGGCCATGGATTGTGCATGAAACCCACAGTTTCGTTGCCTTTAGGCAACACGGTACAGGGAGGATGAACCCAGACTCCTCCATTTGGAGCAGCAAAGCTGAGTTCAGGGAGACCAAGGTGGCCAGAGCCTACGGGATGGATCCTGGGAGAAGGGGATGACACATCTGATGAGCTATCTCTGGAAAGCGCTGCAGGGCCCAACAGTGACCTGCTACACACCATCCCTCTCCACTATTGGGATAGGAGACCATATAAGTTTTGTTTTTTAAGTAAAAGCGCTGTGGGGTTGGACTTATAATACCCAGCTCAGTAGCTGCTCAACACATATTTAAACTTACTAAGGCTAACTAACATTTATAATACCCTTCCTTAGTTGTATTAGCTGCATTTTTAGAGTTTAATAGTCAATACAGCAGCAAATACTCTAAATCACTCTAAAAAGTCCAGTTAAAAAACTACTGGGGGGAAAGTAGTTTGAATGTATTAAATGAATTAAATTTTTTAAAATTATTTTTCTTTTACCAAGAATTCTTTCGTATGTGTCCATTTGATCTAAAATTTTATGTTTAAATTTTGGATCTGTAACATTTAGAGCTATACTCTTGGATTTCAAGGACATCTTATGACATTTTTAAGTTATTTGTTGTAAGGACAAGCACACAGAGATGGCACCTGCTTCACCATCTAAGGGAAGGCCGATCAATGGGCTGCCAAAAGAAAGTGACTCCGTGTTCTTCTTGGTGGCTAGTTTGAGCAATAATAAACTCGTTTGCATTTCTTCTCAAATGTGTGGTTGATTGGGACGGCTTCCCGATCCACCTGTCTAGACTGCATCATCCTGGAAGTGCATGATATTGGCATTTTTCTCTTGAATACGCAGATGCATAGACGCTTTGACTAGATAGATAGTGTAAGTCAAACGAGCTCAATTCTGCTTATTTCTTGTGAAAAAATCGAAAGCCGAAGTCCTCCCCATCCTGATTAAAATCAGGCGTTTTCTCCAAGGCCTCACAGAGCTGTTTCTCTTGCTGCCTAAGCTATTTCAATCACAAAAGCAAATTGCCTCCATATGGATTCCTCCAGGAGACTTCAACTAGATAGAAAGAAAAATCTCCTCGCGAGGGGCCTCTGAGGCTTCATGGTAGGCGGGGTAGAGACGTTGGAGATTAATTATTGAAAATAAGCCGTGCCTCATTCCATTTCCCCCCTGAGGATCACACATCATCTTACAGACAGCCGTGTAGAGTAGCTGAAGGAAGCTCCTGTACCTGAACCTACAGGGAACACGGGGTAGGGTAGGGCCGGTCCAACAGCAGAAACTCCTGGCTATTGATGGCCCCTCCAGTCCCCTCAGGGTCAGGTGAGTGTAGGCTCAGAAGGATTCAAGGTGAGCATTATTGACTCTACGGGAAATGGGAAACGCTGAAAAAGGCTCAGAGGGAAGCAGACCTCTTACATTTGCAGAAGATGTGACTGGGCAGACAAAACGTTGTGTGCTGAGGACTATGGTGTGGGGCTGGGGCAAGGAACACTGAAGACATAACAAAGTACCATGCTCTGCTACTTCTTTCACTCTCATCCCCCAGTCAATATGGGATGGATTTATTCTGACGTAAAAGCTTCTTTTAAACCCTCAGGTTTTTTGTTTTGCTTTTGCTTAGGAATCAATTGCCTTTTTAAAAAGAACAGTAGTTAAAGTGTCTTACAGAAAGCAACAGTACATTTTCTATAAATACACTTGGAAAGCAACCAATAATTAGCTGTTAGAGATGTTATTTTCCATGACTACTATAAAATAACCTTCCCTCCAACTGGTTTGTTTTCATATATATACATATATGGCCTATTTAGTATATAGTCACCCAAAGTCACTCATGTATAATACACTTGAGAAGAATTGCATTGCAGTAAACCACAGGCTGTCAATGTGTAGCCAGATAAGACTCACAATCACTGAGCTTGATCAGAAAGTCATAGCTATCAGCTGAAAGTCTAGAATTTCAAACGAAGAAGAAGAAAAAAAAAAACCTTAGCAAGAAGTTGTCAGTGTAGTAGCAATAGCCCCCAAACAATAATTTTTTTTAAGGTACAGCACAGAGACTAGTCCAACAAACCAATGCACATGCATTTAATAGTTTTTCTGAGGTAGAAGAATTTAACTTTCCTGATTTTGAAAGACTTGACTTCTCAAAGTAAAACCTGGGGATGCCCCCAGTGATGAGATGAGGCTTTTCTGGTAAATAGTAATCCAGTGGGTTGATTTCAGCAGGGTTTGTTGAAACGCTGCCAAGTGTGACTATGAAGCAGAGTCCATCAGTTGAGAGGTCCAGGTCCAGACAGGAGCGTGCTCTGCTCGTGTGCCCTGGATATACTCCCGTGTCACAAACACAGTCATTGCTGGCCTGAAAAAGACCCTGTGCTCTGGGCATAAGTCAATGTGGCATTTCAATGCCATTTCTGAAAAAGATGGGTGTACTACATGGTCACCATAGAGTCTAAATACATACACTTGCTCTTACTGATTTTTAAAAAACTCCTTAGAAATAAAGAAATAAAGCATCGCTACAGACATATGTATCAGAAGTCTGGAGTTCTAATTCTGGTTCCAAAACGGCTTCATTACAGGCAAGTTACTTGATCCTAATGAAACTCTATTTCCTTATCTGATACATGAGGATTTTGAAAGATTTGACTCCTCAAAGTAAACCATAGCACTGCCCCGGGAAAGATAGGTTTTGACTGGGGACACTTCTAAAAGGCCCACAGGGGCCCGAAGCAACCAGGCCTTAAAATGATAGAGGCATCAGACCCTGGGTGATCTGTTGAGTGCTAAAGATTATGATAAAAAGGAAAATCTTTCTGCTTATGGGGAACAGTCAGCATTCAGGCCCTGTCAACTGTCTTTACATGGGTTACGTCAACTCTATGTTGCTATATCGTAAGGCTTGTTAAGGAAATGGATGTGACTGTTTCTGGTCATATACTGCTATTTTTAAATGCCACCTGGAAAGCAGATTAAATTTATGTCTGTGGATGTAGCAGGACCTGTGGCTACTATGTTGTGACCTCTGCTCTATAGTTCTATTGAGGAATGCAAGAAGTAGGTGATCCGGGGACCATAGGGCACTGTAGGCATCGCTCTATTTAATCTTCTTCTCACCGGGTCTCATTAACACATGTACACAATAGGGAGTTAGAGCCACCATGGTCAGTGGAATGGATGCACTTTTACAGAAAGACAGCAGATAAAACAAATGTTCCCCATGAGTCAGGATCTTGATGAAGTGATAAAGTTGCACCGTGGTCAGTGAGGTCAGAGCACAGAGCAACCGGAAGCTCAGCTTGTAACCGTTTTCTCCCTGGCAGCTCAGAAGGAACATTTCTGAGTTGATGGCAAAACCCAAGCCAAAGAGGACCTCAAGGTTTCTCACAGGTCCAGCAAAAGGCGTGCTGTCAATGTGGATCCAGTCTGGGTTGGCACACCACTTTTTAGCTATGGGCACAGACCACAGCAGGTCAATACCAAGCAGTCTGAGGAGCAGATAATAGCCAAGAGCGAATAGGAAGAGGAAGCCGTTGATCTTCAGGTACACACTCAAGCCGGTCATGAGGATTCCTGGAGTGTGTTCAAAGGCCTTTGCTACCAGCATCCCTAGGAACTAGAAAGAGACACTGAACTGAGTGTGCCATCCTGAGCCCTTCTCCTCTGCACTTGGGAGGGTTTTAGATACCCACCCGGGTTCTAACAATTTCCTAAAGTGTTTTCAGACATAAACTGGAAACAGATTAGTCCCACAGTCTTTCAACTACCTGCATTGGCCAAGAAGGATCAGTCAAAAGTCAGTAGCACTTGTTTGGTTACAGGCATTCTTGGGTTCCAACCTGCTGCAGGGTGTGGCTGGCATACCCCGCCCTCTACCCTAGCCCAGGGACGGGGCTTCCCCCATCCCAGAGGCTCTTCATTATATAATCCAGACATTCTGGTTTTCCTCTCTCCTCTGCTTTCTTTTTTCTGTATCTCTCCTCTTCTCCTCTTTCTCTCTCTCTCTTCTCTCTGTATGCACTTTCTCCCCTTCCCCCAAACATGGCGGCTGAGAGCCGCTCCCAATAAACCTGTATTTATTTACATATAACTTCAGTCTTGCCATTAACTCATTCCGTTATTTCAATCAGCACTGGGTGACAAATCATTTTGCAGGCAGAACACTAAACAATACAAA
The DNA here is from genome assembly GCA_907169655.1 of Acomys percivali. Classification (NCBI taxonomy): domain Eukaryota; kingdom Metazoa; phylum Chordata; class Mammalia; order Rodentia; family Muridae; genus Acomys; species Acomys percivali. The sequence continues at coordinate 42,619,738 of OU015750.1, read as the reverse complement.
GCAGCCACTAGGTGAGGTTAAGCCATGCAATAAGAACTTAGACAACTCAGACAGACTTTCTTGGTTGTGGGTTGCAGGGTCTTTATGAAGTGCCCGCAATAGAAGATGGAAATACAGTGTCTGACATGATGTTTAGAAGATCAACATCACATCACTTACACCTCAGGAAAGTCTTTCTCTCACCATGCAGTTTTCCTTTCACATCACCAAGACAGATTGTGTCAGCATGTGCCCAGAGGCTCATGAGAGAAGAAATCACCTATGCCCCCTTGGTAGCATTTGTGTTAGTGACTTGAATAGATCTACCTCTGAAACCAGAGAACTAATGACACCACCACGTGGCAGACAAAGCAAAGGTGAAATAGCACGACTAAACACAAGGGACCATATTTACCACGAGTCACTCCAAGAATGATCTGATGAGGGAAATGTGTTGCTATGAATATTCTGGAGAAGCAGACGCTGATTTGAACCAACCAGAAAACCTTCCAAAGAAAGGACCAGGTCAGCCTGCGATTGGAGAATGGATACAAGTGTGAATAGCAAAGAAATCAAGACACCTCTAAAATTAGGCAGGTGGCTCCTGATGGTCCTCCTTATAGGATCCTCCAGGTATGACATAAAACAACTCTAGAGCCTTTCTTCTTCAACATGCTTTTCATGTCTTTCATAGGATTCAAAAGCTGTCACACGGGATTTCACATTCTGCAGTGCTAGCTCCTAAGATTTTAATAAAGTTTGAAAGGAAAACATTTAGTCAAAATCCCAGCCTAAGGGGGGAGCAGGTAACATGAAGTGCTGCTTCAACAGAGGAGCTAATGACATTTGATGGTGGAAGAGTTAGGTGTCTTTTGTTGATTACTTGTTTTTTAAGGAATGTGACACCTGGTTGATCAACAATGTGTGGTAATTCAGGCTCCACACAATTTGCTCTTTGTTAAGTATAAGAAAAAGACACATACACATGAGAGAGAGAGAGAGAGAGAGAGAGAGAGAGAGAGAGAGAGAGAGAG
>OU015750.1:42533679-42615810 GCA_907169655.1 Acomys percivali | reverse complement strand
CACACACACACACACACACACACACACACACACACACACACACACACTCTTCTCCAGATTTTCAAGCTGATTGAATTCTGCAAATCAATACATTCAAACATAATTAAGAGCACTGGCAGTTACACCCAAATCTAACACAATCTTACTCATTCTTCATACATTGTTTTCAATTGACAAGAAAATTAAGGTACTTATTCTGGATCCTGAATCAATTTATTTTCCTCAAGCCGACGGGCTATCATTACTCTGCTTGTGGTTTACTGATTGACTTACAAGCAACTGCTGTGTGTATGCAGAAAGCAGAATATGCATACTGTGGCCACTGCCGTGAGAATCTTCGCCAAACAATGGAGAATCCAATCCACAAAGACACTAAAGGGGGATGTGAATCTTGACAAAAAATACGTGCCATCAGGCCTCTCTTACTACCAGAATGGAGGCCGGTCCAATACTGTTTTATTTTAACCACTTCACTTAGATGTGGGACATACCTTTTCTTCTAGCAGTAAGTCACTCGGGTTAAATACTAGACTATATTGGAAAGCAAAGCACCAGTCACTTTTTTGGTTAAATATAGAATTCACTGTAGGAACTCTTTCTCTCTCACCCCATACCCTGTGACAAACAGTTCACAATACAGATGTTAGGAAGTTCTAGGATAGAGCAAAAGGCTATTTCAACCACCTCCAAGGTTATCCATTGATTCATCCCCTACTTATCACATATTTGACTATACCATTATGAAATACATTAAATCCTTGGCTAGTAGGGCATACAGTCTGAGCAGCCAGATATTTAAAAAATTAACTGTGATATTGTGAATGCTGTGATAGATGTATATATACTTTTATGGGAGCTTAAGAAGATATTTGGAAAACTCATACATTTAGGGTTTGTTTCCAAAGACTGTCTAATGAGAAGAATTTTACAACTATGATGTGGCACCAGACAATTCTTTATATATATATATATATATATATATATATATATATATATATATATACTTTTTACACTCTTAAAGTCAACTTTTACAATATAGATATTGTAGTTAATACAGCATCTTGTAAGTTAGAAGGAGCCTAAGAAGCCCTACTAACATGCTACACAATTAATACCATATGATTATAGGATGCTAGTCATGCATGAAGACTCAGAATCATGTCAGTAAAGTGAGGTTTCTTTAATTGCTTGCCTAGGCCCGTTTCGCATGTAGTAGGAAACTGTTCAAGACATGGGCTTGAGTGATTTGGGTAAATCTGAGTTTCTTGGATCCACCAGTAAGGATGATGACCAAAAAATATACTGTGAATAAATGCATATGAGTTTCATGTGTGCTTAAATACAACAGTTGACTAAGTGGAGATTTGTGACTCTTGTAAAAAAAAGACTCAAAGAGTCAAGGGGGAAAGCTGCTAATTAAAATACTCTGAAATAACTTGGGTTCTGGTCTCTCATCATTACAGAAGATGGTAGTATGAGGCATTTTGGAACCCTTGCCTCCCATAAACTGGGAAGTCCTGTGGGTGCCTTAGATACTTAAACTGGAATGATCAAATTGGTCATTTAATAATCAATATCACCATTGCACTGCTGACTTCTTGGTTAATCATAGCATATGTGTTATAAGGGGTTTGGAACCACTTATGATTCAAAGTATATGCTTCTGTGCTCTTTTGTAAGTACTATTCATGGTGTTTCAAAGTAACTAGTTTGTTTGGAAGATACTCCAGGTTGAAGTATTGACCCCTGAAACTTGATCATTAAGCTAAAATTACAAATTGAAGAATACATTTTAGGAAAGATAAAACAAAGCAGTGATCATACCATTTAAATATAAGATTGAACCAGTCCCCTACGACTGCCATCCATACCATCTTGGTTCCCACTGTTGAATTCAGTTGAAACCAAAGTGAAAAGTAAATAGAAAAGATATTTCAGGGTCTCCAACACTGGACATAACATTTAGAAAATCACAGTAAGCCTGGTAGTGTCTCTGCAAATGCTGAACCGTGAGCATGCCACTCCGATGAAGGCACTCCACCATCAAACACTGCAGTTCTAAACCTGAAGCAACTGGAGCCACAGGGCTCTGCATCCAGCTATCTTTATATGGTACCTAGGGGATGCGTTGAGCTGCTTCCATGACTTGTGATGCTGACCATCTGTGGAAAAAGCATGATGGCCTTCCTGCCCCGAAAAGCTCATCTGTTTATGTCTTTAACTGGTGGGAAAGAAGTGCAGTACATGCTGATCTGGGGCAACTTGGGGAGAGGCAAAATGAGTTTCTTCTGCATCCTCCCTCTGAATGAACAGTTGGATCACGTTTGCTTAAAAATTTTCACACAGCTCATTTCCTACAAGAGGAGACATTAACAATCACTGTGCTTGGCTAGCACACTACACGGATAATTATTCCACGTCAAATCAGCCTCAAAGCTGTGCATTTTAATTTCAGATAGTCTGTGGCTTTTGGACTGCTCTACTTGGTCTTTCAGGAGAATATTAAAGTGAATTTTTTTTATTTGAAAATTTTATATGACTTGACAGATTAATTTCTGATCATAGGTTTTAAAAACACATGACTGGATAGATCATCACTATAAAAGAATTTCAGGATATACATGGAACAGAAGAGGAAACAGGGAGCGCATGAACTCAGGGTGCAAATGTGTTGGTTACTGTGAGGGAATAAAAGCAGACTTCTTTGACTTACTTGGGTAATAGAAATGTGTTGGGACTAAACTGTTGTTGTTGTTGTTGTCATTTTTATTATGATGATGTGTGTATGCCTGTGTATCACTGGGTGCACAACATAGCACAGCGTATTTGTAGAGGTCAGAGGACAACTTTCAGGAGTCAGTTCTCACTTTGCACTGGGGTGCGGCTCCCCGGAGTGAGCCCAGGTCAACAGGCTTGTGGAGCTCAAGCATCTTTACCGCCATGGAAAAAGCCATCTCTCAGGCTCTGTATTGTTTTTAACTGACTGGAGAATACAGTGAAGAGGTTTGGAAAACAGTGCTTGTGACAAAGATAGAAATCAACTACAAAGAGCTTCCCGCCGGTCAGGAATTTTCAACCCCTTGGTTTGTTGAAACTGTTCGTTAGAAGTAATTGGGCAGCACCCAAACAAACACGTTACTTGAGATGGAGAGAGTCCAACATGGACACCTAGGAGCTGATGCTTGGGCTACGAGGGCTGATGAGGCGTCAAAGCCCTCCAGATGCCAAAGATGCAGCTAGTACCGCGCTTGTCATCTGCCATTCGGACAGCTGTCTTTGGTACTGGTTACTGTCTTCGTTGGCTACAGCCACCACCATGAAGCTCTTCTGGAGTTGTCCCATCATCCTACAGCAGCGGGTCTCAACCTTGCCAATGTCGCGACCCTTTCATAGAGGTCCTTATGTTGTAGTGTTCCCCTCCCCCACCCGTAAAATGACTTCACTGCTATCCCATATCTGGAATTTTCCTATTATTATGAACTGTAATGTAAATAGCTGTTATACAACTCCCAGGGGGCCATGCCCCACAAGTTGGGAACCACTGTTCTATAGCATTAGTGTTATAGGCATGCAGTTCCTATGGTTGCTTCCCTTGGAAGAAATGGATTGATTGGTCATTAAAATATTTGAGTGCTCTTTACAGAGAGCATACTTCTTTCAATAAGGGGATAAATTGGCCTGTTTCTAATATACATGGATTTAATAGACTTGTTCTTAACTGACAGTTAGATACCTAAAATTATCTTGTGCAATGACCTTGTCTTATCTTTGACCTTCTGAATTCTTGGTGGTGGCATCTGGGCATTGCTCATATAAGAATACTCCAAGTAATTCCAATGTAGAATCCAGGCTTAGAAAGATTGAGCTCAAACAATTCATATTTGGCATTTCCCTTGACCAATGAAAGTCTATGACTCCAGGCTTTTTTTTGTTTTGCATATTCATGTTCTTTAATTTCCATAATTTCTTTAATGAGCCATGAGGAAGGACATAACTTCCCTTTATTCCTTTTCTAAGAAGTGTTTGAGCTACATAATTCATGATATTCATTTTCTTTAGAAATGTCTTTTGTCCTTAAATCAGGGTGTAAATTATATCAAATGCGTTTTGTCTTACAATTAAAAATTAAACTTCATGCTCATTCAACATTTTGGAGTCTATGGACTGTGATGAAGTTGAGTGCACATGGGCCTTTCATCTTAGGTAGTTAATTTCAACAGATTGTCTCTGAGGGCTCCAGTTCTGTAGATTATAAGATAATTAACTGAAGCAAAAGTATCTCAGTGTCCTTTTCCCTTTAATACAATCTGCTAAGTCTCCTTATTCCATCATAGTTTGCTAAGTCTTTTCGTGTTTTAGCTCAGCTCACTTTCTCAGCACTTCCTTATCTGACCAGATCCTCATCATTCGCAAACATTCTTTCTAGGGCACCACATTCCTTTCCTAAGGCTCACATCAGAGCATTAGACTGGGTGGCTAATATAGGATACATTTATTTTCTCTTAATTATGGAATATAGAAGTCTATGATGAAGATATCAATATGGCTATAGTCCTCTGTGGGCCCTCCTTGCCCTGAGGATGGCTGCCACCATCTCCATGTGTCCTTACCTGGTGTTCCCTCTGTACCTGTCCCCATCCTATTCTTGTTCATTTCCTTTTCTGTCTTTGTGTTTCTCAATTACTCTTTCTCCCCAGGTTTCTCTTCCCTCAGTCTCACCCCTTTTTCACACTGATTGTGAGATTTAATTACCTAAGTTTATCATTATTGTTGTCTTTTAAGACAGAGTCTTATGTGATCTAGGTTGACCTTCAATCTCCAGTTCTAGGGTTACAGGTGTACCCTCTCACATCTGGCATTATCTGGGCCTTCAAATCAGTCCTTATCTTCACACTTTCTATCCAAAGAGCAAAGGCATCTTTTTTTTTTGTTGTTTTGTTTTTTTTTTTGTTTTTTTCTTTTCTTTTCTTTCCTTTTATTTATTTATTTATTTATTTATTTTTATTTTTGAAATTCACAAGAAACCAATACATTTTTTAATAAGAAAAGGGAAATCAATAATAATCTTTAGATGATTACAATTAAAGTTTACCCTAACAAAACAACACATATGCTTAAAACCACAGTTTTAATGGGATTCTTATAATATTTTATATCATACAAGTTAACAACACACATACATACACACACACCATGTTTATATTGGGTCAAATTAACTTAAATTCTTTTATACAATTTTTGTTTTATATTTGTTTATCAAAAGTGTCTTATTAAATAAGAAAAGAACCTAAGATCAGAGTGAAACTATAAATGTATATTATGATTACATTATAAAAATTAACAATCAGGTATAGGATTATTCATTATAATTAGGCAAGTGCAGTGGTTTCAGGATAAGCCAAACGTGACTTACTTGCTTATGTTTGGGGATACATGCATGGAATGTCATAGAGCAGGAGCTAAAAGTTGCTGATGGAGGGCCAAGTGATGTCACTGACACAGACTGCTACATTAATGGGATGAGCAAAGGCATCTTTAAGACAGCCACAACAAACATGATTTGTCCAATACTGAATTTTAAAAAAAAAATCAAGTCAAGGCCTATGAGATAGCTCAACAGCTACGAACACTTGCTACCAAGCCTGGCAACCTAAATTCAAGTTCAGGAACGCACAGAGCAGAAGGAGAGAGGGGACTCCCTTCACTGTGGCATGTACACTCATGCACATACGTACCAACACAAAACTCTCCTATAGAAGGCAACGGGTACTCAAAGTACACCGCCAAGCACCGTTCCCTTCGGAGTCTTTCCATTCTCTTCTTGCTGCAGGATACTTCTCTGTTTGATACTTCAATGCTTCCAACAACTAGAATTCTGCTATACCAGAAAAGCATTTTTGTGCGGAAAGAAAGATCTTTCTTTGTATGTGATTTCTTAGTATGTAGGTCCAGTCTTGGCCAACTCTTTTCAGTCACCAGGCAGCCCTTCATCTGTAATTTACTTAGAGATCACTGAACTTCCCCAAATCACATGCAAAATGTCTGTTCTTATGCAGTTTTTCAAAGAAGTCCACGGCTTTCAGCAGATTATCAGCGGAAGCCCTGGCCCAAGCATATAAAGTGCAGCAGGAAGCTCACTAGCATGCCCTATACTGTCATGTGCCTCTTCCCAGGATCCCTCTGTGGCTGGCCCTTGCTACTTTGCGAGGTCTTCTTTTTCCCACCTTTTATGCCCTTGGTTTCATCCCCTATCACTAGATAGGAGAAAAAGAAGGATAGAGGGGAGAGAGGGAGATAGACATCTCCGAATCTAATTTCTTTCTTATTTGAGCATGACCACTAGCAAACTGCAACAAACCTCCCCAAATGACCAACAGCCACCATCCCCACTTCTTGGGTCACTCACATTTATATACCCTCTGAAAAGTTCCCAGAATTCCAAACATCACACAATCGCAGACATTACCTGCAGTTGGCAAGGCCCATGCTTCTGCTAGAGCACGAGGCAAATCATGGTCAGCTACTGAGGACAGTGTGAAGCAGCCCCACAGCCCCATACCTAGGATTAAAACCAAAGCACGTTCTTATAATATGTCTGTGTTTTTGAAAGAAACCAAAATTCCAGAATTCTCACTACATCCCTCCTTCCCCTGTTGCCTTGGAGACAACTTCAGTACTCCATTCTCTCCAGCACGCCTGGCTTGTGTTAATGATTTCTTACTCTTTAAAAAAATATATTTTAAAAATAATTTGTTCAGATTACATCCCAATTGCTATCACCTTACCTGTATCTTCCTGTTCTCCCTTCCCTCCCTCTCACCCTATTCCCCTCCCCTAGGTCTGTGAGAGAAGGGGACCTCCTCCCCCACCATATGATCACAGCCTATCATGTCTCATCCTGATAACCTGCTTCCCCTTCCTCTGAGTGCCACCAGGCCTCCCCACCAAGGGGAAGTGGTCAAATAGGGGGCACCAGAGTTCATGTTAGAGGCAGTCCCTGCTCTTCTCACACCATGGAGAATGAGCTATCTAGTGAGGGGGTGTCTAGGTTTACTGTGTTCATTGTCCTTGGTTAGTGTAACAATTTGTGCAGGCTCCCTAGATCTGCCAGCCTTGATGGTCTCTTTGTGGGGTTCCTGGACACTCTGGGTCCTTCTATCTCCCCATTCTTCCTATCACTCTCACCTGGAGTCCAAATGCGAGCCCCAGCATCTGTTCTGATCCCATGCTGAGTGAAGACTCTCAGAGGACATCCATGTTGGGCTAATATGCAATTATAAGTGAGTATATATCATGTGTGTCTTTCTGGATCTGAGTTATCTCACTCAGGCAACTCTATATCTGACAAAGAGCTAATATCCAAAATATATAAAGAACTCAAGAAATTAAACACCACCAAACCAAATAACCCAATTAGGAAATGGGGTTCAGAGCAAAAAGAGTATTCTCAACAGAGGAATATCGAATGGCTGAGAAATGCTCCACAACCTTAGTCATCAGGGAAATGCAAATCAAAACAACTCAGAGATTCTATCTTACACCCATCAGAATGGCTAAGATAAAAAAACTCAAGTCATAGCACATGTTGGCCAGATATGGAGAAAGAGTAACACTCCTCCATTGGTGATGGGAGTGCAAACTTGTACAACCACTTTGAAAATCTATCTGGTGCTTTCTCAGAAAATTGAGAATAGCCCTACCTCAAGACTCAGCTATTCCATTCACCTGAAAGATGCTCCACCTCACAATAAGGACATTTACTCAACTATGTTCACAGCAGCTTTATTTGTAATAGCCAGAATCTGTAAACAGCCTGGATGTCCTTCAGTTGAAGAATGAAGAAAATGGGGTACATTTACACTATGGAATACTAATCAGCTATTAAAGACAAGGAAATCTTGAAATTTGCAGGCAAATGGATGGATTTCCTTACTCTTAATGACAGTGTGGGTGTGTTTTCTTTCCCTAATGTAGCCAGTCTCAAAACTCTCTACTATTGCTCTGTTTAGACATTAGCTCTTGTAATTAAATACTTTCAACTCTCTCCAAAATATTTTCATTCTGGCTTATTTAAACTTTCCCTGGGTTTTAAGTAAGCCTTGGTTGTTTTAGAATGCAATATGGCCAGAATTTTTTTCAGTACGTTTTCCTACAGCAAATATTTAAAAAAACCACAAAGTGTATTGTCATAAAATGAACTATTTGTCTCTGAGTTATAGTTCTAGTTGCAATTCAGCACCATTTAGACATGTTTAACTTTGGTTAGTACTGCTCATACATTGGCAGCAAACAAAAAAAAAAAAAAAAAAAAAAAAAAGAGCTTTAGGTTGGGCCAGTCATTGGTTGTTGGACATTCTCTCAATCTCTGCTCTATCTTTATTCCTGCACATCTTGTAGGCAGGGTAAATTTTGAGTGGAAGTTTTTGTGGGTGGGTTGTGGTTCCCTTCCATCCACTAGAAGTTCTGGCTGGCTGGAAGGTAATCTCTTTAGTCTCCATGACCCCCACTACTAGGAGTCTTAGCTAGAGTCACCCCACATCCTCCCAGGAGACCACCCTGTTGCAGGTCTCCAGTTTGTCTCAGAGATGGCATTGTCCTCGGTTTCTCTTCTCTCTCCAAACCCTCTGGGCTTCAGCCTCTGCTTTCCTCACATCTCATCCCCATCCTTATTTCCCTCCCCACTCCCTATCCTAGTCTGTCCCCTCTCTTTACTCAGGATGATCTTTTCTAGTCCATCCATTTGCCTGCAAATCGCATGATTTCCTTGCTTTTAATAGCTGAGTAGTATTCCATTGGGTAAATATACCACAGTTTCTTTATCCATTCTTCAGTTGAGGGACATGTTGGTTTTTCCAGTTTCTGGCTTTTATGAATAAAGCTGCTATGAACATAGTTGAGCAAATGTCCTTGTTGTGTAGTGGAGCATCTTTTGGGTTTATGCTCAGAAGTGATATTGCTGGGTCTTGAGGTAGGGCTATTCCCAATTTTACGAGAAAACACCAGATTGATTCTACCCTGCTATGCTTGCAGAATGGGAGCCTAACATAGCTGTCCTCTGAGAGGCTCCACCCAGCAACTGATTGAAACAGATGCTGAGACTCAAAGCCAAACTTTAAGCAGAGTTCAAGGAGCCTTGTGGAAGGGGGATGGGAGGAGGATAGAAGGACCCAGAGGGAACAAGAATTCCACAAGAAGTCCAACAGATTCAAATAACCTGGCCCAGGGAGGCTTACAGAGACCGAAGTGCCAATCAAGAACCATGCATGGCCCCCTAAGACATACATAGTTGCTGATTGGCAGCTTGGTCTTCATGTGGGTCCCCTAGTTAAGGGGAGCAGGGGCTGTCTCTGATGCCGACTCTGTTGCCTGCTTTTTGATCTTGACCCCCTGGTAGGACTGCCTTTCCTGGGCTCAGTGAAGAGGATGTGCTCAGTTCTGATGATACTTGCTTGATATGCTGGGGTGAGTTGCAGGGGAGGGTTCCCCTGTTTTGAGGAGTAGGGAAGGGGGGATAAGGGAAGAGAAAGGGATGTTGAGACTAGCAGGAGAGGAGGGAGGTGGATATGATCAGGATGTAAAGTGAATAAATAAAAATTTCAAAAATTGACCTTTAATGTCTTCATGGCCATTATCCTTTCTAGCAAACTTATCTGCCTTTTCTCAAATAAATCATGTTCGAGAACTCTCCAGTGTCACTTGAATTTATTTCAGACTCTAGAGTTTAGGCTCTAGTGCCTTTTAGAAAATAATTACCTCCAGTCTGGCTAGCGTCCCAGGAATACTGACATTCCATAGTGACACCATTACAAATTATCTTGCCACAGCCTTCAGGTACCTCTTCCATTAGTCACATTAAGAGCTCTTCTCTATAAATGATCATGATTATACATCCATAAGCTGATGCTTACGTCACCGTCACCAACAAAGTTGCTCATGGAATAGTGTTATTCATTTTCTTCTCAGTGGAGTTAAGGTGTTACACAGCTGAATCCACACCACAGATGGCAGAGGGAGCGCTTCCTCTGTCCTTAGTTTGCATCCTGCTCACTGGGAGGGCATGTTAAAATGAAGATCTCAAGTCTCTTCTTGGTAACCTGCTGTAATCCCCCTCAGGAACAGTCATAGGGGAGGGGAATAAGGGGAAAATGGGAGGGAGGGAAGAATGGGAGGATACAAGGGATGGGATAACCACTGAGATGTAACAAGAATAAATTAATAAAAAAAAATTTAAGAAAAAGTGGAAGGAGAAAAAAAAAGAAAATCTCAGGTACTTGTTTCCAGAGTCTTAGATACAGTAGGAATCCAGCAGGGCCTGCGAGCTTACGTAGACTCCCAGACAATGGTGGTAATTATTGGGTCATGAATCTTAGTTTTGGGAAGCCCTGATAGAAGGCTTTGATTTTTACCTGTGCTGGCTAGGACAGAGGTAGGAATCTTGGGCTGGTAGAAGATGTGATATATTTGCATAAATAACAGTGCTGTGCCCTTAAGCTTGAACAGAGAGAGGAAATGAAACTGGACAAGGGCAGCCATAACTGTCCCTCTATGAGATGGAGATTAGGAACTTTTGTGGAAGAGGCATCATGTGACTAGGCCTTCATATGTAAAATAATCATAAATACAAATGGACAGGGAAAAGTCATTTCAGCATGCAATGGAGATGATGCTATCAAGGTAAAATATTTGCATTAGTTAATTAGCACATTGCAATTAAAAGCTGTAGAAATAAACACCAGGCTCCTTCTTTCCTCTCCGTCCATCCCTCCTTTCCTTTATTTCGAGACTCAGTCTCACGTTATAACTCAGACTCGCTTGGAACTCACTATGTAGCCCATGTGGGCCTGAAACTCGCGACCGCCATCTTTCCCCTACTTCCTGAATAGAGGGGCTAAAGACAAGAACCACCATGCCCAGCTTCAAATCACCATGTTCCACATTGATGAGACAATTAAAAACTTTAACCCAGAATGACCAGGTCTTTGTTGTTGTTGTTGTTATTGTTATTGTTGTTGTTGTTGTTGTTGTAGTACTGGTGACTGAAGCCATGACCTCACACATGCCAGGCACTCGACCTCTGAGTTACACTGTTAGTCAAGGCAATTCTTCTCATCCTCCTTTTCTAGAACACAGAATTGCTTTCTGGCCTCAAACTCATAGCAATCCTCCTGCCTCAGTCTCCCTAGTACTGGGAATGGGTACAAACCATCATGGCTGACTATCGACCAATTTATTTATTTATTTATTTTTATTTTTATTTTTTTATCGACCAATTTAGAGAGAGAAAGTAGAAGAGTGACTGCCAGTGCCCAGGGGAGGGGGAATGGCACGTCCTGTTTGGTGGACACAGAGTGTGAGTTTTGCAGGTGAAAACAGTTGTAAGGTATGAGTTACATTAGTGGTGGCACAATAGCTTAATGCTTAAAAAGAGTTAAGGTTGTAAATAATATGTTATATGTGTTTTTCCACAATTTCCAAAAATGGAGTATTTTTCCTTTGGCACTGAACATCTTCCTGAGTATTGAGAAAGGTCCCATCCTCTGCCCCCTCCACCCATCCCCGACACTCTGATAGAGTTCATCCTTACTTTATTTTTTTTTTAAGTTTTGCAACTTTATTGAATAATTTATGAGAGTAGTTGTTTTATGCACACAATTCAGTGGTTTTTAGTAAAAGTATAGGAAAGCACCCATGTTCTAGTTTTAGAACATTTTAGAACAGTTCTGTCACCTGGAAGGCTACTGTGTGTTCTTTGACAGTCTACAGCTGCCCCTGCTGGTGCCCCCACAATCACCCAACTGTCCTCTGTGTGAACCTCCTTTTCTGATCATGTCACATAAACAAGATAACATGATATATACTCCTTTGCATTTAGCTAATTTCATGAAGCATAATGTTTTTTAGGAAGCCCTTTCCCCTAAATAAAGTTTGCTGTAAGCCTTTCATTCAATTTCTAGGGCTATGAAATGGCTGTTCTTTTTATAACTTTCAATGTTTCTTTGGTAGGGGAGAATTCTTAATGACTTCATCAAATTAACATCTGAGCTGGAAGGCTCAAAAAATCCTTCGTTTTATTTACTTTTTAACACAGAATATGAAAGAGCCTAATGAAAGTGTGTGTGTGCTGAGACAGGGTCTCTCTATGTAATACTGGCTGATCTGGAACTCATTATGGAAACCAGGCTGGACTTGAACTCATAAAGATGCCCTTGCTTCCTAAGTGCTAGGCATGTGGCATGATGCCTGGTAATAAGTCCTCTTTATGGTTGACATTCTATTCTGTTGATTTTGTTCCTCTGGAGAACCCTGACTAGTCCACGGAGCAAGGCTCCTTCAAACTGCTCCAATGAAACACCCTCAGACTAGAAGATATAAAAATCTATCTTCTCACACCATCCTGAAAAAAACTCTACCTGGGTCACAGACCATATATATGCCAGAGAAAGCAGTGCTCAGTCCAAGACATAACATAATAGTCACAATAAATCCTACTTGGGTTGAAATGAATGACATATAAATATAGTGACAAAGACAATGACAATGTTTGTGAGTGGTGACAGAAGAGCTTTGCTTTCTCCTTTCAAAGACTCAGAAAGCTATTCTTTGTGATACATGGCAGGGTATGGGGGGTGGCAATTTTTCTCTACCCAGTATTTCAGATATAAAATATTTGACAGATGATAGCAATTTCTTTCTCATTCCCCAGTTGAAAAGGAGCCTGGACAGACAGTGGTTGTGGCTAGGAGTAATTATGGTCACACACAAATCTCAAGCAAAGGAAGGCTAGAGATCAAGACCAGAAGCCTGGGCTACTCAGGAGGCTGAGGCATGAGGATTACAAGTTTTGAGGTGAGCCTGAGCAACATAGTAAGACTGTCTTAAAATTAAAAGGGGGTGGGGGGCTGGGAATATGGGGTAGACTGTTTGCCTGGAATGTGCCAGGCTATAGGTCCAAAACTGAGCAAAAATATAAAGAGATGGCATGAGAGGGTTGTGGGGAGGGAGAGAGATATCAAAGCTAGCCGAGACTACACAATAAGAGCAAATAAAGAAATGACCCAGTCTTCCTAACTCCCACCCCTTCAAAGAAAGCAATGGTCATCCTAGGGTTGGTCACTTTGAAACTTTATATTGCTAAGGGCAATATCTTTCTCAGTCCAAAGTCCAGAGAGATCTAGAATCATCACTCAGTGGCCAAATTTAAGACCATCGTAAAGGTAAGAAGAAACAGGGCTTCAATTAGCAACCTGCCTTGATTCTTAACTGCCTGTGGAAAATCTAGAAAGAGCATCATCACTCATTCAGCTGAAGAGCTAAGATGCCCAAAATATAAAATGTTTGGTGTGGTGGTTTGAATAGGCATGGCCCCCACAGACTCATTGAATGCTCAGCCAGCCCATAGAGAATGGCACTATTAGGAGGTGCGGTCTTGTTGGAGTGGGTGTGGCCTTGTTGGATGAGGTGTGTCACATGAGGTGGGCCTTGAGGTCTTCTAGGCTTAACGTCTGGCCTGATATAGAAGTCTAGTCTCCTCTTAGCTGCCTTTGGATCGAGATGTAGACTCCTTGGCTCTTCCAGCACCATGTCTGCCCGCATGCTGCCATACTTCTTGCCATGATGATAATGGACTAAACCTCCGAAACTGTAAGCCAGCCCCAATTAAACATTCGTCTTTATAAGAGTTGTCATGGTTATGCTGTCTCTTCACAGCAATAAAACCCTAACGAAGACGTAAGGTAAATGCTATCAGTTTTCTAAGACCAGCAGTCACTGCATACACACTCAAAATTAAAGACTCGTCACAGCAAAATATAGGTCTAATGTTAAAATCTTTAAAAGAATTTATCATAAAAAATGTGTTTGTGGGCTGGAGAGATAGTTCAGTGGCTAAGGCCACTGACTGCACTTCCAGACTACTGAGTTCAATTCCCAGCACCCACATGGTGACTGCCAAGGGTACTAGGTATTCACCTGGCACACAGACATATATCCAGGTAAAACATCTGTACACATGAAATAACCAAGTAAGTACGTAAGTAAAAATTGTGTTTGTGGGGGAGAAGTATGTACATGTGAGTATAGGTGCCCATGGAGACATGTGGGTGCTAGAAATCCAACCCAGGTCCTCTGCAAAAGTGGCATGTGTTTTCCAGCCCTGTACATGACCAAATGTGTTAGGATCCAGGAAGAAACTGAGTATCAGATACACTGTGATGTGCTGAGTGATGATGATGATGATGATGATGATGACGACGACGACGATGATGATGACAACAACAAAATGACAACTACAGTGATAACTTCTCCTAATTTCTTAAGTCATGGTTTTTAGTTCTGGGGGATAAAACAGCCAAAGTCTGTTAACCTAATCTTATAGTTGGTGTTTGGATACTTATAGGCAATCAAAGGAAATGATAGGGTAGTGAAGACGGTTATTTTCAGAAACAATATCATACTATAATCAAAGATGAACATAACAATAAACTGATCTTTCGATGCTGACCATCTCTAGGTCCCTTTCTTTAGAGGGCATATTCTCAATTCCCTGTTTCTAAGCTTTACAGAGAAGGATGCAAATAGCAAGTCAGTTTCATCTGTAAAGTGTGCTTCTACACTCCTTGTTAGCTTACAACACATTCTAGTTTAAAATAGTTATTATTATTTTAAAATTATGTATTTTAAAATAGCTTGGTGCCTCCTACCCTATCTATTGTTGAGTTCTAGGTAGAAGCTGAGAAAACTCACTAGAAACGCAGAAGCTGAAAATGAAAGCTTTATTTTCTGAGCTCAGGGGTGTGGCCAGTTTGGAATCTGAATCATGTCCTTTAAGGGAAATGGTATTGCATATTTAAGAGTGAAAACTGCAATTAGCTCACATGAGGAATGGGTGGACGATGGAACAGGGTGGTCAGCTCTGACTCAAGTTATTTTGCTAACAAGGGGTTCTAGCTAACTTTGAAAGTGTGCCTGGCAGTTGGGGGCAGCTGGGCTTGTTGTGGTTGGGGAATTTTTGTTGATTAATAAGGCCATAGGCTTAATCATAGCCATAATAAGGCTAATCATAAACAGTAGTCTGTGGTCAATTTGACCCAGGATAGGGATTTTTTCTGAGAGCTAAAGCTATAAACATTTATTTCTCAAAACATAAACATCATTTTTTATCCAGTCTTATGGTCAGCTTGACCTTGTCTAAGAATGTCATACTCTGTCTCAGAACTACGAATCCCAGAATGCCCTGCTTCAGACTTGTCCGCGAGAATTCCGCAGGCCGATATCAACCAATCCTTGCACGGAGAGCCCGCGCTATCAGCCAATCAGAAGACGAATTGACTGGCGGGTAGCCGTCGGCCCCGAGTTTGAAATCGAAAGTCGGCGCGGCTGAGGCTGGGCGAGGCGGACTGAGGAGCAGTGGGCAGGTTTCTGTTAGAAGTATCCGGGTTTGCTGAAGACGGCTACGTTTCTGGCTGCCACGGTCCGGGAGCCTTGTGAAGGGCTGTGGGGCTCGCGCGCTCGGTGAGGGAAGCCGGTGTGGGCCCGCGGGCCCGCGGCGCCTAGAACGCGGGCCTGCGCTGTTAGCCGCGGGGTTCGGGTTCCCGCACCGGTCCAGCCCCCACCCCGTCCCCAGGCGCCAGTGGGAAAAGCGGCCCGGGTCTAGTGCAGAAAACCGAGTCCATCGGCTACTCAGCTTCTTAGGGTCTCCGACTCCCTGCCTTCGCGCAGGTCCTTAGGAGGACAAGCTGACTGACACCTGGGTCCTGTTAAAACATGATTTGGAAGTTTCGTAGGATGCACTTTGATCATAGGCTTTTCCCTCCCCCGCCTCCCTCCGTAACATTCCTCTCAGTATAGATTGGTGCCCTTTCGCCACAGTGAAGTCCAAGTGGCTTGAATTATTATTTTGCCAACTACTGCACTATCCCTTGAACTCACAGAAATCCTCCTGCAGGGACTAAAGGCGTACACTACCCCGCCCTGTTGTTTTTAATTTATTTACAAATGGTCACCTGTATTTCTGGCTGAGGATTACCTTTATCTCAGAGTCTCCTGTCCCCAGCTTCCAAATGCTGGAATTAAAGTTGGCCTTTCTGTTGGCTGAATTGCTGACATATTAACCATTCTGTAGCAAAGGCAAATTTCGGACATTAATTTGATTAGAATATGTGGCTTATTTGATGTCAATGACAAAATACAGTGTGTGTTTGTGTGTTCTGTTCGGCAGCGTCTTACACAATGGTCGAAGACGAACTGGCACTCTTCGATAAAAGCATAAATGAATTTGGAGATAAGTTCAGAAACAGCCTCAGCGATAATCGGAGTCAGGTGCTGGGGCTCAGAGATGCCTTCAAGGACTCCCTTAGAGCTCTCTCAGGTACTGCTCTCAACTTCTAACTTGCTAGTTTTTCTCTTCTTGTTTACTTTCTGTTACCATAACGGGATTGAAACTTTTCTTGAAATTTGTCTTTCAGAAAAGCTGTCTTTGAAATTAAAGGAAGAAGAGAGGATGGTTGAGATGTTTCTGGAATATCAAAATCGTATGTGAAAAACTGTGAATCCGTTTTTAAGTTGCATGTCTTTATCGTGGACTGTTAAGTAAGCCAGTGAATGAGTGTCCATGAGTTCGCACACATGCATACAGAATGCACACATGCATACAGAATGCACACATGCATACAGAATGCACACATGCATACAGAATCAGTGTTCTGTTCCTGTCACCACGCAGCTTCAAGCTGAATGTGTCCTTACGCCTTCTAGAACTGGAAATATAGTTTCAGTATTATTTCTGAATGCTACCTGAATGGCATGTTTTTATAATATATCCTGTCTTTTAAATTAAGTAATATATGTGTATGCTTATGTGTAAAGGCCAGCCTTTTAAAAAAAAAAGTATGCTTTGACATTGGAAATCCTAGCCAAGGAACCTGGAGTTTCTCAGGACCTTCGGGTCTGGTTAATAGTCTAACAATCCTATTTTTGCCACCATTCTTCCCCTCTCATTTCTACAGCTCTCCGGATACTTCAATACTGGGTCTGCATCTTTTATTGAATTCTCACACATAAGCCATAAGCCTGGAGCCATGGGTCGACTATAGATAGAGACATTTTGTTTAGGGGCACCATGTTTTAAACACTGTTACACTGGAATACCCTGGCAACACACACACACACACAC
The DNA here is from genome assembly GCA_907169655.1 of Acomys percivali. NCBI lineage: Eukaryota > Metazoa > Chordata > Mammalia > Rodentia > Muridae > Acomys > Acomys percivali. The sequence goes on along the minus strand of OU015750.1, from coordinate 42,598,640 downwards.
ACACACACACACACACACACACAAATGGTTGAGTAGAAATAACAGTTTATTCAAGTTCAATGAATCTTTGATTGCCCTTGCCCTAGAGTCAGGAAACAGTACATAAGGTACGGTAGAGATAAAGACAGGGAAACCATAACTAAAATATACTGTATAACTTGTTGTAATAATGGAATGCATGCCATGTGGGTGGAGACTCCAGGGGGCTGGATTCAGTGAGTTGCAGAATATTTAATAACTAATCCTTAATTCCATAGTCCAAGCTACTTGCACATTTTGACACAGTCCTCACAACTCTAAGACGCATAGGTTCTCTTGTTTGTTTATTGTGTGTGTGTGTGTGTGTGTGTATGTGTGGCCTTACTTTGTTGTTTTGGGTGACTGAGGTAGGGTATCACTTTCTTTATAGCCCAGGCTGGCCTGGGACTTGTGTTCCTCCTATCTTATAGCCTCAGCTTTCTGCATGGATTGGTTCTTAGTGCTTCACTAGGATCAAGTGTGTCCACAGAGAGTGTGTATCTTACAGGACAGTCCTTGTTAGTCTCACCTGCGTATTGTCAGGAGGCTTTACTGTTTATTCTCCTTAGACTGCCTGGGGCTCACTCCCCGCTGCCTGTGCGCCTGCAGTAGTGTCTAGGCTCTGAGAAGTACTGACGCCTTAGTAGTGTTTAGAAGAACACAGTGCCCCCAGAATCCAACTCAGCTGTGTGGTTCAGGCGAGTAGTGTGTTTTCCCTACAGAGCCTGCCTTCTTGACGCCTCCTTAAAGATGATGCGTTGTAACTGTCATTGTAAAAAGACACTGTATACATCTAGTCTAAGAAATAGAAACAGAGCTGCCACAGAGGCACATACTTACACTACTTGGAAGGCTGTTGCAGGAGCATCAAAAGTTCAAGGCCAGTTTGAGCAGCTCAGTAATATCCTTGTCACAGGATAAAAAGTTTTAAAGTGCTAAGAGGTGTAGTTTGATGGTATGGTAGTATTTGGTTAGCATATGTGAGGGCCTGGGTTTAATCCCTGCTACCATACATAATCTCAGTATGAAGAGTAAGTACTAAATGTAATGCTTTCCTAACCCTAATCCACTCAGAATACAATTTACTAATATTTTTATCTACATTGTATCTAACCATATTTGTGTTTTGCGGATTTTTAAAGGATTTTTAAAAAAATGTGTATGAGTTTATTTACTACATGTATCTGTGTCATGCATACAATCCTTGTAGGTCAGAAGAGGGCATTGAATCCCCTGGAAATAGAGTTAGAAAAAGTTCTTAGCCTCCGTGTATAGGTGCTGAGAACTGAACCTGGGTCCTCTGCAAGATCATCGGATGCTCTCAGCCCCTAACCCATCTTTCTAGGCCCCTAGATTTGTTCTTTTTTAAATTTCTTTGAGAGTTTTGTATGCGTGTTTTGGTCATATTCATCCCCTAACCCAACTCTTCTCACATCCATACTTCCTTCCCTCCCCACCTACACATGTATACATACTGTGGTACATGTCAGAGGTCAAAGGACAATTTACAGGAATTGGTTCCTTTTCTACCATGTGGAATTGAACTCAAGTCATCAGGCTCGGCAGCAAGCTCCTTTACTGAGTCATCTTGTTGATCCTGTCACCATATTTTTAAATAAAATTAGCATATATGGCTGTCAGTGAGTAGAGACATGGTAATGTCTGTTGTGTTTTAGTTTCAGAATTATACTAATTTTGTAAGATTTGTCAATCCTATCACCATTTTTTTTTCTGTCTTTAATATGTCCCAGAAAAGCTTACGAAGCATTAGCTTTCTTCAAAGTGCTGTGAAAAGCTGTCTTGTAGAGCTGGATTGTCCTGTCATGTGCCTTACTGATGTACTTATTAAGAGCTACAGCGGGATCATAATCACCCTTAGTTTCTATTTCATGTACTAGCTTGGGTTTTTTTTTTTTTTCAATTTTAGAATCATTTTTTATTTTAAAGATGAATAATGAAGCAAAATCTCTTTTAATATTTATGATTTGTGAGTCATTAGAATGTGTGGGGTGCACGCCTTTAATCCCAGCACTAGGGAAGCAGAGGCAGGCGAATTGCTGTGAGTTCGAAGCCAACCTCTTCTACAAAGCAAGTCCAGGACAGCCAAGGCTACACAGAGGAAAACCTGTCTCAAAAAAGGAGGGAAAAAAACCAACCAAACCTCAAAACGTTTGTCAATCATAGGGGCCAAAGAATTGTGAGTTTGAGGCCAGCCTGGGTTTATGTAGGCTCTGTCTTCAAAACAAAACACAAAAATAATTTTATTAGTCTTAGGAAATTGGTGATTTTTGTGTTTTTCTTAATCACATGTCAGAGAGTGGGGCATATGTATTTAATGCTGTGTGTTTTTTGCAGAGCTCTGTAAGCAGAATAAAGTCATTCAAGAAAAGAAAGATAATTTATTAAAGATGATTGCTGAAGTAAAAGGCAAAAAGCAAGAATTGGAAGTGCTCACTGCAAATATACAGGATCTCAAGGAAGAATATTCTAGGAAAAAAGAAAGTAAGTTTCTGGTTTTGTTTAAAATAATTGACTTGGGCTGGAGAGATGGCTCAGCAGTTAAGAGCACTGCTTGCTCTTCCTGGAGGTCCTGAGTTCAATTCCCAGCAACCACATGGTGGCTCACAACCATCTATAATGTGATATAATGCCCTCTTCTGGCCTATAGGAGTACACACAGAGTTCTGTATACATAGTAAATAAATAAATAAATCTCTTAAAAAATAAATAAAATAATTGACTAAATTTCAAAGGCATAATGGTTCATAGTTGTGTGCATTTTGCTGGTTCTATTTTATGGCTAAAGTAGATAACACTTCAGGGCATAGCCAGACTGGCATCTTTGCTAGGTGTCACATAAGTCAACCAAGTGGGCTTGCTGTTCTTTTTGTGGTTATTGTTTTGCTTAAAAGATTTTATCTAATTTCAGTTACAACCAGACCCTTGTGTCATTATTACTCTGGTTGTAACTGGAACTGGACAGTGTTTTAGTAGTCTGAGGTAGGCTGGGCTGGTCTCCAGCTTGTAACTAAGGATGCCTTTGAGCTTCTGGTCTTCCTGCTTCTACCTCCTGAGTGCTGGGATTATAGGTGTGCATCACCATGCCATAATTGTGTTGAAGAATCCTTTTAAGGACTTATAAACATTTATTGACCATAAAATCTCTGCCAGGCAGTCAATGCACAGACTCACAACTGGTCAAAGTACAGAGAATACATGGCTGCAGTGCTCACCTCTAAAAGGGGCATCTGTATCACACATCTCCCTCCTGCCAAGGCTCAAGGAGCATCACAGAAGAGCAGCGGGAAGACTAAGAGCCAGAGCTTCGGGGGGAGTGTTGTGAAACTGTGTCTTTTGGGTGTGACATGGCCAGTGTGCTCATGGACTCTCAGCAGCTGGGGTTGCCTGCGTACATTTGAGCCAATTAGTATATGACAGGAAGAAGAGCCCATGATACCCCCTCCAACACTATTGACAGTGTTGCTGTCTTCAGTAGTATAGCTGCTGATAATAAGTTGCTCATCCCTCAGTACATAAATTCCCTTCCTTGCTCCTCCAGGAAACTCAATGGGCTAAAACTCAGGGAGTGAATCACACAGAGGACATGGAAGTAGGAGAGGGAAGAGCCCCTGTTGGGGAGAAGCAGGGTTTCAGGAGGAGAAAGGGGGCATCAGACAGGGTAATAGGGAAAAAGAATGATGAAAGATTCCTAATCTTTGTCTGGTTTAGAAACATGCTCATGCTATAAAGGCCCTACCTATGCAGACTTTCATATTGAAATGAATGTTTTATTTACAGACGAGACTCACTGCCCACAAACTAACTGCTTCTTCAGAGCTCTTGAAGTAGCAGTTTCTTTGGTTGATGCTTCTCTTACAGAGTTTGTATCCAAGACTAAATTGTGAATTTATGCTTCTCATCTGCCATGAGTTAGGATTAGTCATTAGCTTTAGAATAATTGTAAACCGGCATGAAATAAGCCTGGGAAGCAGGTATGCTGAGAGGAGTAAAGTATTTTTCCCACGAAGTAATTAGTATATATTTGTCTAGCCAGCAAGATGATGATGGTGATGATGATGATGATGATGATGATGACACCTATTTCTAGGCTAGTTATGCAAATCCCAGGCCTAATTATCTGTATCTCAAGCATTTTTTTCTTTCATCGTGAACAGAATCCCTTCTTGTTATTTGTTAGAGTTAGGACTGAATAAATATAAACAGATTGAAATGGCTGGCAGAATTTTTTAGTACTTTTCAAGTTTTCTAAAATTAATTGAATAAGCCTTAAAGTGAGAATTACCCGAAATGTTCAACACTGCTTTAAAATTGTAGCCATTTCCACTGCTAACAAAGCTAATGAAGAGAGACTGAAACGGCTGCAGAAATCAGCGGACTTGTATAGAGATCGCCTTGGACTAGAAATTAGAAAGATTCATGGTAAGTTTATTACTCTAACTGCTATGTAGGAGATTAGAAAGGGCGTATCCAGAGAAAAGAACTAAGGTATTTTCAACTAGACACTGGGGTTTTAGAAAATAGGCCAATGTCCTATCTTTTTAATCATGTAAACATGAGTGTTGTTGCTTTTTTTATTCAGTATTCTAATGAAAATAGACATGGTTGTCAAAAAAAAGCAAACACAGTTCTTGGTTTTCACTGGCATTTGTATCATCTCCTGTTGCATTAAGGTTGGTGATTTATGACTGCTGGTATAATTTCTCTTTCTGTTAATGTACTATGATTTACTCCGTCTTTTATCAGTTGGGTTGCTAAGAGCAATTGCATTGTATCTGCTCTCTAGCTTTAGAAATACTGCATACACTTGGGAGGATCCTTTCTCGGAGGGGGGGTTCTAGGTTAAAAAGCACATGAATATTTTTACAGTTATTATATACATATATGTTGGTTGGTTATAAGGGATAATGTTTTGGGACTTCCCAAGGTCAGTCTTATGCTTAGTGAGCCACTGGGAAGACTTGGTGGATGTACTGTCTTCCTCAATTCATGGGGAATATATTTTAAGACATTCAGTGGATGCCTGAAGCAGTTAGTAATGAACCCTATCTATATTTCTCTGCATGTGGATACTTACCATAGATTATTTATTTATTGCAATTAAAAACTCATTTATTTCGTGTGTGTTTGTATGAGTGCATGTGTGCCTTGCACTCTTACGGAGTTCAGAGAACAGCTTGGCAGAATTGGTTCTTCCATCAAGTGGGTTCTAGGGAGGTCATCAGGCTTAGTGGCAAGCTCCCTTACCTGCTAGCCATCTCCCATCACCCCTCCCCGTTAGCTGTGCTCCGCTATTGTTAGTGTGTGGTTATCACGGTGGGAAGGGCACAGTGTGTGTGGAACCAAGTAGCATCCTATATCATAAACCGCCAAACATAAAGTGTTTCCCTGACTTGTGAGAGCTGCTTAAGCAGATCAACCGAGCCAGAGGAGTAGTTGGTAGCAACCTGCTGTCTCTAAGTATAGAGTGTGACAACTGAACTAGATAGAAGAGTGACAGGCTGATGTTTGATGCAGAACTGGTAGGTGGCTTGGTGCCAGGGAGGGGAGCCATAGCCCTCAATGGTACCCTTTGCCAAGTGTGAGTGAGAGGACAGCTCTCTGCTCTTTTGTGTACTCAGTGGAAGAGAAAACCCCAAAGCAAACCTTTCATTTTCTTTATTGAGTGTATTCCCAAATCATTCCTGGCTGTGCGCATTCTTCCCAGAACTATTAACAGTCTGAAATCTCCTGTACTGATACTTATTTCACTTTGTACCTGGGCACAAGTTCCCTTTTACAGCTGTAAGAATTTTAAATAATGGCTGCTTAATTTTTATATGCTATAGAAGAAACTAAATGTGTCAAAATTTATGCTTTGTGGCAGCAAACTTGAATTTCTACCAGGCCTGCCTTCCTTCCTTCCTCCCTCCCTCCCTCCCTCCCTCCCTCCCTCCCTCCCTCCCTCCCCTCCTCCCTTCCTCCCTCCCCCCTTCCTTTTTTTTTAAATTTTATACTTTTATTTCTTTGGAAGCATTTCAAGGTTTTTTGGAAAATAAAGTAACTAGAAAAATACAAAATGAAATAAATCATTTAACAGTATGGGTTTATTGTAATAAAAAATATATAATGTAAAACAAAGCTGTTTTAATTATTTTAAAGTATATAATAAATGACAATAATTATATCTGTAGTGTTGTGTGACCATCATGAACCACTGTGGATTTCTAAAGTTTATTATCACCCCAAACAGAAAGTTTGTAATAACTTGCCGTTCATGCTTTTTTTTCTTTAAGTTCTTAATAGCCTTGAATTTATTTTTTATTTATTTTTTGTTTCTGTGAATTTATCTTTATCAGTTCTTGCTATTTTATAGTGGAATTAGGCAATATTTGTTCTTGTGCATTTTCACATATTTCTAAGGTTTGTCCATACTGTAGTTGTGTATGAGAGTTTCATTCCTTTTTGTGTCTGGGCAGTGTGTGTATGTGTGTATATATGTACATATATGTGTATAGTGATGCTGGTGTGTTTAACTGTTCATCTATTGCAGGGCGGGGGGATACACTAGATTGTTTCCACTTCTTGTTACTGTGAAGGTAACTATTTTGAACATCAACATACAATGACCTGCTTAAATTTCAGCTTTTGTGTTCTCCAATTGTAGTTTTAAACGTATATTTTGCTCTTTCAAGCCTTAGTGGGTATTTGATTTATATTTTTTCCCATTTTGTGAGATGTCCTCATTTTCTTGATAATATCATTTGGAAGGGGAAAAAAAGTTTAATGTGGGTGATGTCCAGTTCATCTGTTCTTCCTTTGTCGTCTACTTTTAATATCATTTATACTAACTTGTAAGTTCTGTATTTGGATACTGGTTAAATGGATACACGGCCATGCACATTCTTATCAAAGGCAGGTTTTGTGTGTGTGTGTGTGTGTGTGTGTGTGTGTGTGAAAGTTTATCTTCACTAAGAGCTTTGACTCTGTATTCTCATATTAATTGGTTTGTAATTTGTTTCAGGTGATAAGTTGCAGTTTATATTCACTAGTATTGACCCCAAGAATCCCGAGAGCCCCTATATGTTTTCCCTGAGCCTAAATGAAGCTAGGGAATATGAAGGTGTGTATTCTTCTCTCTTGTGTTTAAGGCCAGTGCTTTTAACTGTCATTTGACTCATAAAATAAGGAAAGAAGTGTTTGCGCAAAGTGTTTCCTTTCAGTGTTGCTTCCTGAGGTACCACCTCTAAGGGATGTCTTTAGGGGCTCTAATAAGTAACATATCTCTAGGATGACACAGCATTATGGGGGCTGGAAACTCTGAGACCAAAGTTCATTGTATTTCATGTGCAGCTTTGATTACCCTTGCGGAGAACTTAAAGCTAAATGTGAATAGTTTATTCATTGTCACTTTGTATAAAATACTCAAAATATGACTTTCCCCCAAATATTTTTTTAAAGCTTTTCATCTTGAAAATCCCCATACATTCACAATGCAAGTTAGTTGCTGGTTCTGCAGCTGGTCAGAGAGCCTTTAACTTATAGGGAATGTATGTAATGCTAACAATGAGAACGTGAGGCAAGTAGAAATATGTTTGTGCCTTTTTAATTCTTCTAATCCCTTATATAGGTAAACTTTGTTTTGTTGGAATTCATAAAAATGATTCTTGAGTCATTACACCTGTGATACCATTTTAAAGCATTTATAGCTGGCAAATTAAGGCTCAGGATGTTGGTTGGTTCTCTAAGGCCCTGGTGATTTACTGTCTTCCTGTTCAGATTTTGAGAAGCTCCATCTACAAAATTTGAGGATCTTCTCTTTAGTAATTGTGTTTCAATCAACTGAATACTATATTAAAAAGCAAACTTCTAAAACCTCTTACCTAGTTGTTTCAGTTTTCTCTAAATTGTATATTATTGGTCCACCTCTGTTTGTGATGGCTAGTGTTAATTGTCACCTTGACACCTGCATGCTGTGAGTTATTATGTTGACTGTGTTGATTGAGGCAGGAAGACCTTACAGTGAGTGATGCTGTTTTCTGGTGGGGACCCTGGACAGTATAAATAGAGAGGGGATGCTGAGCAGGAGTATGCATGCATTGATTTCACTTCCTGATCATGGGTACAAGGTGACTAACTGCTTCAAGCTCCTACTGCCTTGGCTTCCCTAAGACACTCACAGTGTTTTATATTAAAATAATACTCACTGAATAAATTTTGAACCAAGTACTCCACTATTTCTCTCTTGTGGTCCTGTCCAATCAATCTCTACCAAAGCCAGAAAGCTGATATAGTCAAGCTCTTTCTCTTAAACAAAGTAAATGATTGTTGGTGGAAAGAGCTGATTTTCTTTTGGCAGCTCTCACTGGAGATTTGTTGAGTTGTAGCAGCGTGTGCAGCTGACACGGGGACCACTGTAACCTGTGGCTTTTGTCCTGTGTAACTAGTGGCCATTGTAAGTACCACTCTTGAACAGTAACCACATTTCCACCAACTTCCATTGCACTTATGAAATCTTGGATATTTTGTTCCAAAATTTTAAATTATCAAGAGTTGGCATTGAGGCCAGGGGTGGTGGTTCTTGCCTTTGCTCCCAGCACTTCACAGGCAGAAGCAGATGGATCTCTGTGAGTTCAAAGCTAGTTTGATCTACATAAAGAGTTCTAAGCCAGCCAGACCTAAATAGTGAGACCCTGTCTCAAAAAGAACTGGTACTGACAGTTATGCCTTTTTTTGTATTGTGGCAAGAAACTAGATATCACACCAAAGTTTTGCATAAAAAATGACTTTTAATAGTTAAAATGTACATATGAAAGATGATGGAAATAGCACTCTGTCACTCATCTTCCAGTCCTTCGGATAATCTGTGTAAAGTGGGACTGTAGTACTTACAATTTGAATATTTAGGGATTAAGCAAAGGAAAGGGCCGAAAGATAAATGTGAATTCAAGTACATTAATTTATGCTCTCAGCATTTCAGTAAAGTATAATTGTCATGAGAGCTTAAGTGGAAACACTTCTACACACACACACACAACCCCTCACTTAAATTATCTTCTTTGTTTTTCTCTTAGTGTCTGACTGTTCGCCTCATCTTGAATGCCTAGCAGAATTTCAGGAGAAAGTCAGGAAGACCAACAACTTTTCTGCATTTCTTGCCAATGTTCGGAAAGCTTTTATAGCTACGGTTCATAATTGAGGTAGAGGTAGTAGGAATTCTCATCTCCTGCCCCTGTCACTCATTCTTCAGGGTTTTTGTGTTGCATCACAGAAACTAGAATATATCATCCCAAACCTGCCCCTTTGACATAATATTTTTGAGCTGAAAACAGTTAAACAGAGGTAGAGTTAGAAAAACTCCAATTTGCCTAAACACGGGACCTGAAGTTATAACGGTGTCTTAGCCTCATAGCCACATAGAAATACAGAAGTTAATCACTTCTTCCCACTTTAGACATGGCACCAGAGGAATTGACAAGCCTTGATCATAAGTTTATTCCTGTAAATTCATTCTCCATAATTCCCCATCTGTAGAAGCCAAAAGCCAAACCTGCTCTCTGTCTTGTGTCTGTAAAATCCTACTGTTCTTTTGAAGATGCTGTGTAAACCTGAGTTCTCTTCTGTTGGGGACCTCCGTACAGTGTACACTGCATATGTTAATAAACTCTCTTGGTTTTCTCTTGTGAACCAGTCTTTGTGACTGTCTCTTCATTATGAGGACTGAAGTGAAATGGTTTCTCCCCCACAGGTATATTTCTGTAATTATTTTTATTAAAATCTTAGGGGGAAATTGATATAGTAAAACATGCCCTTTAAAAAGCAAAGCAAGATAAGATCAAAAGTTCAAGTGACACCACATGCTGGCGAGGATGTGGAGAGAGAGAACACTCCTTCATTGCTAGTGGGAATGCAAACTTGTACAACCACTTTGGAAATCTGTCTGGCGCTTTCTCAGAAAACTGGGAATAGGGCTTCCTTAAGACTCAGCTATTCCACTCCTTGGAATATACCCAGAAAATGCTCCAGCACACAACAAAGACATATGCTCAACCATATTTATAGCAGCCTTATTCATAATAGCTAGAAGAACCTGGAAACAGCCTAAGAGACAGGACATTCTCTACACAGTGGAGAACAGGGACTGACTCTGACGTGAACTCTGGAAGCTTATGTCCTGATCCCCAGGCGGCAGGAAGGAGGGGTAGGTGTGTGTGTGAGAGAGAGAATACGAATGAGATTAGGCTTCTGAAACATCAAAGCCCACCCTGAGTGGTACATCACCAACAAGGCCATGCCACCTAATCCTTCCTAAATTGTGAACCTAGGGGGTGCCCTTCTCTATCAAACCACATGTGGGAAAATTATAGTTCTCTGAACAGAAAATGAGCTTAGGTAACTGGCATAACAAAATAGGAGTCTTTCTGTACCAATTTCTATGGGCCCAGTATTTCTAAGCCCTTTCTGTAATCTGCTCACCAGTATTTTCTCAACTTGTGAGATAGACACCATTAACCTTATTCTGAGATAAGAAATCAAATGGAAGTTTAAGTTTACGTAACTCCAAGTCACATAACTCTTAAGTATAAGAATGGGGATTGAAACTCAGATGACAACCGAATCCATCAGCTCTACCTTGACTATACCACATGGCTTTATGTGACCACAAAGTTGTCAACAGATTCAAACAAATTTAGACTTACAATTCAGTTTTCATGCTTCTGTAGCTACGTAAGAGTTAAGAAAATGAGTACTGGGCAGTGGTGGCATATGCCTTTAATCCCAGCGCTTAGGAGGCAGAGGCTGGCAGATCACTTAGTTTGAGGCCATCCTGGTCTACAGCCACAGCTATGTAGAGAAACCCTGTCTAGAAAAGCAAACAAAACCAAGGAGTAAGCTGTGAACATAGGGCACTATGTCTAGGTTCTTTGGAAATAGGATTAAAATGATAAAGCAGCTGGTTTCAGAACCTGGGTGACTGAGAACCTCACCAGGCTGTCAAATGGAGCCATCCACTCAGGTGACGTGCAAAGGGCTCCTGCCTTCTGCTCTGTTCCTACACTCTGGTCCAAGTCTGAGTTCCTGCTTCCTGTTCCTCTCTCCTCCTCTGACTTGCATGTCCCTTCCACATGGACAATAGGCTGTGCTGTATTGATTCCAGGGGGCTTTTATTACTTCCATCAAGCTTGTTGCCCCTGCAGATCATCAAGGTGCTGAGAAGGAGTGATTTCATATTGCTGAAGAAAATAACTCAGTTGTCTTTAAGCTATCAGTTAAAGGCTTCTACTTCTGTACAATAAAATGTACTCCCAACTGAGTATGAGACCGACTTTGATGGCTCATCATAAAGCCCTTTAAGTGATTAAAATTCTTGTCACTATGAATATTAATTATGTGTTACGGAAAATGAAAGAAAGAAATTATATATCTTTGTGTTTGATGATGTGACAGACAGATCAGCTTCTGCTCTATTAATAGATTACATAAAAATCTATGTGGTCAGTGAAGAGCTGGCTCTGATCTCTGTGCTTCATATTTCAGGTTATTAGTGGTACTAAAAACTTCTGATATATCAAGTATGTACATATATTCCACTGCTTAGTGAAATATAATTATTGAAAGTCTAGTACAGTTTAAGAGCATTAGTATTAAAACTTTGTATTTTATACAAAATATTTACATGTATTGTTAATTTCTCCCTAATGTTCTCTTAATTTTATCCTAAATCTAAGAGGTCCACCCAATCTATGTCTGACTGGAAATTCTTGCCCTGCTAAAAATATATTGAAACAGTCTACCATAGCAAACTACATTTGTACTTTTTTAGTTTACAGATATAGTATTTCAAAGGAGCGGGCTGAACCCAGACTCGTACACATGCCTCATACAGCATTTCTTTGAAAGTTACACACGTTACAAAGTTACATAGATTTCAGAGTCCATATTCCGTGAACCATGACATGAATCTCAGATACAGATTTAAAAGGAGAGTCTGAACAGCTGAGCAGCCACTCTTTCTCCTTCAGCATCAATGAGGAGCCTGAGCCCAGACAGGTATGGGACCTGACCAGTGAGGAGCCGTGGAAGCAGGAACTGAGCCTGGAGCTCAGGGTCCCAGGACACTACCCTCCCTCAGGTTGTCTGCATGATACTTTTTTAAAAGCCAGAGGAAAGGGAGTATACTAAAGTGGGGGGCGGGCTGAGAGCTTAAAAAATTACATATCCCAGGCTTAATATTATTTTTCAGCAGCATTCCCCAACAAGAAAACCATGAGCTGGTTTCAATGCAGAATTCTACCAGACCTTCAAGGATGTGCTAATACCGATACTCTTCAAGCTACTCCAAAAGATAGAAAGGGATGGAACATTACCAAATTCATCCTATGAGGCCATAGTCACATTGATACCTAAACCTCACAAAGACCCAACAAAGAAAGAGAATTTCAGACCAATTTCTCTTATGAACATTGAAGTGAAAATACTCAATAAAATACTTGCAAAATGAATACAAGAATACATCAAAGATATCATTCACCATGACCAGGTAGGCTTCATTCCAGGCATGCAGAAATGGTGTAATATACGGAAATCCATCAATGTAATCCACCATATAAACAAACTGAAAATAAAAAGCCACATGATCGTCTCCTTAGATGCAGAGAAAGCATTTGATAAAATCCAACACCCATTCATGTTTAAAGTTTTGGAGAGATCGGGGATACAAGGCACATACCTCAACATAATAAAGGCTATATACAGCAAGCCAATAGCCAAAATCAAATTAAATGGTGAGATACTCAAGGAAATTCCTCTAAAATCGGGAACAAGGCAAGGCTGCCCACTCTTTCTCTATCTCTTCAATATAGTACTGGAAGTTCTAGCCAGAGCAATAAGATAATAAAAGGAGATCAAGGGGATCCAAATGGGAAAGGAGGAAGTCAAATTATCCCTATTTGCAGATGATATGATAGTCTACATAAGTGACCCCGAAAATTCCACCAGAGAACTACTATAGCTAATAAACACCTTCAGCAAATTGGCTGGATACAAAACTAACTCAAAAAACTCAAAAAAGTATAGCCTTCCTATACACAAATGACAAGCATGCAGAGGAAGAAATTAGGAAAACTACACCCTACACATTAGCCACAAGCAATATAAAATATTTGGGAGTTACTCTAACCAAGCAAGTAAAGGACATGTTTGAAAAAAAATTTCAAAACTCTGAAGAAAGAGATTGAAGATGACATGAAAAGATGGAATGATCTTCCTTGCTCATGGATTGGGAGAATTAACATAGTAAAAATGGCCATCTTACCAAAAGCAATCTACAGATTCAATGCAATCCCTATCAAAATACCTACACAATTTTTTAAAGACCTTGAAAGTTCAATTCTGAACTTCATATGGAAAAACAAAAAACTCAGAATAGCTAAAACAATCTTGTACAATAAAAGATCCTCCGGAGGAATCTCCATACCTGTTCTCAAACTGTACTATAAAGCAATAGTAATTAAAACAGCATGGTACTGGCACAGCAATAGGCTGGTTGATCAGTGGAATCGAATAGAAGACCCAGATATGAATCCACACACATATGGTCACTTGATTTTTGACAAAGAAGCCAGATCTATTCAATGGAAAAAGGATAGCATCTTCAACACATGGTGCTGGTCTAACTGGATGTCTACGTGTAAAAAAAATGCAATTGGACCCATATTTGTCACCATGCACAAAACTCAAATCCAAGTGGATCAAAGATCTCAACATAAAAACAGACACTAAGTCAGTTAGAAGAAAAAGTGGGGAAGAGCCTGGAACACATTGGCATAGGAGACAACTTCCTGGACAACAGCCCAGGCCTTAATGTCAACATTTAATAAATGGGACCTCATGAGGCTGAGAAGCTTCTGTAAGGCAGGATACACTGTCAGGAGAACAAAGCAACAGCCTACAGACTGGGAAAAGATCTTCACCAACCCTAAATCTGACAAAGGTCTAATATCCAAAATATATAAAGAACTCAAGAAATTAAACACTACCAAACCAAATAACCTAATTGAGAAATGGGCCTCAGAACTAAACAGAATTCTCAACAGAGGAATATCGAATGGCTGAGAAACACCTAAAGAAATGCTCAACCTCCTTAGTCATCAGGGAAACGCAAATCAAAACAGCTCTGAGATTCCATCTTACACCCATCAGAATGACAAAGATAAAAAATTCAAGTGACACCACATGCTGGCGAGATGTGGAGAGAGAGGAACACTCCTTCATTGCTGGTGGGAATGCAAACTAGTACAGCCACTTTGGAAATCTATCTGGTGCTATCTCAGAAATCTGGGAATAGGGCTTCCCGCAAGACCCAGCTATTCCACTCCTTGGAATATAACCAGAAAAGGCTCCACCACACAACAAGAAAATTTGCTCAACCATGTTCATAGCAGCCTTATTCATAATAGCCAGATCATGGAAACAGCCTAAGTGTCCCTCAGTAGAAGAATGGATAAAGAAACTGTGGTACATTTACACTATGGAATACTACTCAGCTATTAAAAACAAGGAATTCCCAAAATTTGTGGACAAATGGATTGAGCTAGAAATGATCATAATGAGTGAGCTAACCCAGAAGCAGATAGAGTCAAATGGTATATACTCACTTATATCTGGACACTAGCCCAAGGGGCATGTCCCATGAAAGTCTTCACTTACCAGGAAAGTGGGTCAGAGGGGAGGACATCCTATTGGGACTCTAGGTGAGAGAAACATGGGAGAATAGAAGGATCCAGAGGGTCCTAGAAACCTACAAGAAGAACATTATGATGGGCGGATCTGGGCCCAGGAGTCCTGCTCAAACTATGGCACCAGCCAAGGACAATACGTGCAGTAAACTTTGAACCCCTACCCAGATCTAGGCAATGGACAGGACATTCTCCACAGTTGAGTGGAGAGTGGGTACTGACTTTCACACAAACTCTGATGCCCCATATTTGACCACGTCCCCTGGATGGGGAGGCCCGGTGGCACTCAGAGGAAGGATAGCAGGCTACCCAGAAGAGACTTGATACCCTATGAGCATATACAGGGGCAGGAAGTCCCCCTCAGTCACAGTCATAGGGGAAGGGAGTAAGGGGAAAATGGGAGGGAGGGAGGAATGGGAGGATACAAGGGATGGGATAACCATTGAGATGTAATATGAATAAATCAATAAAATAAAATAAAAAAAGAAAACCATCAGCTTTCTCACAAAGCACTACTGATTAACAAAGAGAGGTCCCTTTCTGACAATTTCACTCCAAACCATCATTATCATCACTTCCTATGTACAAAATAATCTAGTCCACAGTCAATTGCTATACCTTTTTTTTTTTTTTAATCCATCAAAGCTCAGTAGAGTGAAGTGGGATGCAAAAAAGAATATGAATTCAATTGCCTTATGGCCTATTACTATTCAGCCAACTTCCTGCACCCTGACAACTGTCTAGTGTGCCATTAGCGATTGAAACTCTGTGCAGTTTCTTCTCCTTTCTTCATGGTATACTTACTGAGGAAGTGCTAACTAGCCGCTCAGGAGACAAAGGCAGGCAGGGCAGATCTCTGAGTTTGAGATCAGCCTGGTCTACAAAGAGAGTTCCACGACAGCCTGAACTACACAGAGAAACCCTGTACAAACAAACAAACAAACAAACAAAAACACCAAGGGGGTGGGGAAGGGCTGAATGCAGGGAATGAACATGTGCTATGAGACAGGATGTAAAGCTAATTGTTTCCTAGTTCTAACTCTGTCGGAGGCCCTTGCATTGGGTGGTGGATAAATGCATAAAACACACTTGATAATGAAAGTGTAAAATTTAACTGCTGAGCTGTACAGACTTTGGGTCTGGTTACTTTTTGCGTGTGATTTTTCATTTACTTGCAAGTTTTTTGAATAATAGAGTGTCTTAGTTAGGGTTCCATTGCTGTGAAGAGACACTATAACTAAAGCAAGTCTTTTAAAAGCTATCATTTAGTTGGGGCTGGCTTTAGTCCATATCAGCATGGGGGGGGGGGAGCATGGCAGCACACAGGCAGGCATGGTGCTGGAGAAGGAGCTGAGAGTTCTATATCTGGATCCAAAGGCAGCAGAAAGGGACTGTGTGTGGAGGTAGCTTGAGCATAAGAGACCTCAAAGCTCACCCCCACAGTGACACACTTCCTCCATCAAGGCCACTCCTCCTAACAGTGCCACTTCCGATAGGCTAAGCATTCAAATACATGAGTCTGTGGGGGCCATACCTGTTCAAACCACCACATAAAGTTTATTAAAAACAAAAGCAAAGAACAACTTTGAGCTGTTCTTCTAGATTTTAAGTTATAGTTCACATAACAAATTTTACTTGAATTCCTGTATCAAATATTACTATGTCAGTTATGTCCTAGCTAGGAGTGTAATGACACAACATTGACAATTGATGGTCCCTGATTTGAAATTTTCCATTTTAGAAAAATGGTGAATTAAAGAAAAAAAGGAGGGCATAGGAAAATAATGAGAGGATTAAAAAAAAGATGTATTTATTATGTATACAGTGCGCATCAGATCACATTATAGATGGTTGTGAGCCACTAACTATGTGGTTGTTGGGAGTTGAACTCAGGACCTCTGGAAGAGCAGTTGGTGCTCTTAACCACTGAGCCATCTCTCCAGCCCCTAATGAGAGAATTTTAATGAATGTAAATACAGAGGTTCTGAGGGTCTTGCTATTTGGCAGAGAAGTAAAGTTGTCTTAATATCACCATCAGCACCGTCTCTTGCATTCACTTGAATGTGTGGTCTGCATTTTCTGCAAACTGCTGCCATAACATCTCCATGATGCACTGCCGCCTTTAGGGGAGTTTGCTTTCATTCTCAAGTTTTTTTCTTATTAAAGGGCATTTGAGGAAGCTGCTTGAATGTCCCATTTTGCCCTCTAATCCCAGAACTTGGGAGGTTGAATCAGAGGCAGACAGATCTCTACAAGTTCAAGGCCAGACTGATCTGCATAGTAAGTTTCAGATAAGCTAGGGCTGCATAATGAGACACACACACACACACACACACACACACACACACACACACACACACACCACTATATACCACACCAACAGAAGTTTCATTTTGATGGGACATGTTGGGTTCTACTTCCTACTCAAACTAGCTTCTTATTGGTATTAATGTTCCCTTAGGTAGGAAAGCTGCTCAGGATGCCCCTCCCACAAGGACCAAGTTCTCCAATTGGCAAAAGAAGTTTCCATACAGGAAAAGAGACACGGAACTTCACACACCACCTCCTTCTTGCGCTTCCTAACTGCTTTTCCTCAGATCTGAAACTGCCTCTGGGTTGCATTTGACCTCACACTAAGAGCTACTGGTGGTGGGCAGAGTCTGATGAGAAGTCACTGCCTCAGAAGGTCCTGGGCTCTGGGTAGAACTTCATGCTGCCCTGAGATCTGCTGAGGGTCTAGACAAGACTTCATGCACCATACTCCCTTGTTAACTCAGTGGACTTTTGATCCTTTCTTCTGCTTCCCAGCCTGTGTCTATCACATTATATCTCGTTTGCCTTGTCACTATTAGTGTTGCCTTTGGTCTATTTTTTATTTCCTGGGCTTTGTTCACTCCTCATAGGTGTGCTGTGTCTTGTTGTCACCCAAAGTTAGAGAGAAAGAGAAAAAAAAAGGCACCTTCATCTTCCTTATTGTGTGCTTATGGATAATGATATGACTTCAGGCGCTCTGGATAACCGTCTCCATTTTGTCATGGGTAGACCATCTCTAGGGCTTTAGACGTTAGAATTCTAGGAACCTGTCAACTTCTGTCCCTTGTTCAATCCAACTGTCTTTTATCTGACTCTGTTTCAGGCTAATAACCCTAGCACAGAGCACTACGAAATGCAAGGACATCTCCACCATCCCCTGCGGAAGAAGCACTTGCAAAGGTGGTAACTGTCCCTCTTTTATTTGCAGCATACTGTTTACAGACTGTGTGAGGCCACCCATGTATGCAGTCCTGTTTCACGCCTGCGTAGCTGCGTTTCCAGCCTTTGAAGGTAGCTCCTCCACGTAGGCAGCAGGAAAGTGACCTTTCTTCCCATTTAAAGAGCCGAACCACCATCCTTCTTCTTTCTTCTCATGTAGGGTCACAATGTCTCCTGCGAGGATGCACACTGCGTTAGATGATTCTGTGTGGCTTGAGCGCATGCTAAGTAAGCATTAGTAAGAGGTTTTTAAGAACATTCTGTATCCAAGGAACTACTTGGTAACATCGCTTTCTGCATTTGATCCCGATGAAGCAACCTTCATCGAGGACTTTGTATGAAACAGCCACAATACAGAGGATGCTAAGAAAAGTGAAATAATGAACTCCTGAGCAATGCTAAGAGTGTACATAAAAACGGAGGCATGGTAGAGTTGCGCAGCTGGCTCAGTTCTGTGCACAGTGGGTGGGTTGTCTGCAAACTCTTTCTTGCTGTCCATACCTTAAGGGTTATACAGCTTGGTGTCCATGGTACTTTAGAATACTTCATGAGAAGTGTGTCTTTACTAATAGTTTTTCCTTAGAATTTCAATAAATCACTCTGTCAAATCTGGATTTGGTCTGAACTTTTGGCAGTTTCACATAGAAATCATTGATTTAGGCAACCTTAATAAAACACCAATTTAGAGATAATAATTTTATGGAAAAGATTAAAGCCAAGTTCCTAATACCATTCTTACCTAATTTTCTCTCACCTTTTAGAAAAAGTCACCATGATCTTAGTAACTGTAAGTTTAACAGGGTGGCCCAGCATACTTTGGTTAAGCCTTGGGCTTGAAAGAATTCTTTTTTTCCCTGGCCCTGTTACTGTTTGTATATGAAGTATCCTCCTATATGCTTAGTCCCCAGAGGGTGGCGCTGGTGAGATGACTGGATAGCGAGGGTACTGACTTCACTAATGCATTCATATCAAATGCTCTATGCAAAGATTTGTTTGCAGGAAGAAGGCCACATTTGAAGGGCAGGCATCTCTTGTCCCCGTCACACATACCCCACCTCCCACTTGCTGGCTACCGAGGATTGGGCAACTTTTCTCCATTGTTACGCCCTTCAGCTATAAAATCTTCTGCCTCTCCTCAGACCTGGAAGATAACCCCATAGACTGAAACCAGGAGCCAAAATAACCATTTCTCCTCATAATCTGTTTTTCTTGAGTGTTTTGTCACAGCATTGAAAAGCTGACTAACAGGCTGCTTCCCATACCTCAAAGCAGAAAAACCCACTTCAGGACCCAACATCTGCTTTTCATGAGCACTGTTCTCATGTGCGTGTTTTGTTCTCTCTTCCCTGCTCAGCCTCGCTCTGAAGGCACAGGTAATGGTCACCATCCTTCTCGCTTCTCAGTCATGGTTTTCTGTTCCTTCTCATGGGAGCTCATTCTGATTTTGAGTTCTCTGTCTAAAGAACTTACTCAGGTCAGGAGGTGGTTTGATGAAATTTAAACAGACTCAGACACATGCCTTGAAATGATATTGTCAGCTTTCCTCGGGCTCTGGTGCTGGGTTTCGTTGAAAAGAACTACTCAGAATAAGGATCATGAGTAGGCTTTACAACCAACAGACAGCTGATTCAAACAGGGTGATTGCTTAGTGTGAACTCTGAAACTCAGACTCAGAACCCTTGAGTACATGAGTAGCCTCTGAGTAATGTATTTTTCAGTCATGGAAAAGGAAAAGTAATTGCCTGGAGAAATCAGACTAGCCTGTGGGCATTAGAAACTTCCCTCTAGACAAGAGCGAGCATGCCAGATTCTTGGCACCACCTCATTCTTCTCAGCTATAAAACAGGAACAATCAATCTCTGTCTCCGAGGGTTTTGTGAGTAATAACTAACACATAGACACATGGGATGAGGCCAGGCATGGCGGAGTACACCTTTAGCCCTAGCACTCAGGAGGCAGCACTCAGGGGCTGACAGATCGCTGTGAGTTCCAGGCCAGCCTGGTCTACAAAGCAAGTCCAGGACAGTCAAGGCTACACAGAGACACCCTGTCTCGAAAACAAACACATGCCAGCCCCCAACCCACGCCCCCCAACACACACAGAAAAAAAGAAAAGAAAGAAACAAAGGAAGGAAGTGGGGGTGGGGTGGGGAGATGACTGTTAGCTGTCATTTGCTACAAAATCTACCCTGATTTTCTACTGTTCTGGGAGCCATATCCTGTATATGGATAATAAGCTTTCTCTTATGGCACAATTCTTCTTCATGGCGCATTTATAGGTCTCTGCCTTAGCTTGGGTGTCCAACTATAGATATATGAGATACAAGCTGGACACTTGTGCTTATTTAAAAACGCTCTTTTATATAACCAACCAGAAAACACTTCCCTAGGAAGTACATCTGACACAAACAGAAAGATCTGATCCTTTAAAGTGGCTCTAAGTTCTTATCTGAGATATGGGGGGGACAAACATTAATCTGGACATCAATGGACTCAGATTCTAGAACATTCTATCATACTAAGGAGCACATTATTTTTCTGCAACTCTTTCATCTGAAAAACATTCTAGTGGCATTCTGTCCCATTTGCCCATTGTAGCAGGGTGACTAAGGGCACGACTGAGTTCTGAGTTCAAATCGTGTACTGCCCCTGCTTGTGGTTTTAGTCAACACACTTAACTTTTCTGTGTGTCACTCTTCTCATCAATAAAGTGGGAATAAATAATGCCTGTCTTAGATATTTCTGTGAATAGTAAGTGAGTATTGTGATTGCAGCAGTGCCTGACACACAGGAGAAACAGGAGAGGACCATTAGCTGTTACTGTGTGAGCCTTGTCTCCATAGTCTAAGAAGAATGGCTGTGAGCTGCAGCCAGCCACAACTTAATGCTGCCCTGATAAGGCAGGGTTGTATCCACAGGAGGGATTTCAACATGAAAAAGCAGTTAAAATATTTGAGAGCGAGTCTTACCTTTTTCCAAATTCAACTCATCATCTTGCCTGGCTTGGAAAGTATACAAGGCCTTGTAAAGATGGTTGCTGGCTGGGGACACACCAGAGCCTAGAGTTTTGGATTAAATTTGTAGTCACCATGCTGACTCAGTAGGGCAAAATGAATGCAATCAGAATTCTTTGTTTTTAACAATACAGTGCATAGTTCAATTTTTCTCAAAAATTTTATGTTATCTAATATTTATTCCTTGGTTCAACAGTATCTATAACATACTCAACATGTATATAAGCTATGTATATTATATAACCAAAACTCAGATTGTAACACAGGAAATAATAACTCTGGAGGAAAATTACCCTTATTACGTTAACAACAACGATGGTAATTTGAAAGTAATTGCTTTCCACTTGAACATAGTCAATACCATTAGGTAATATGTCTGGGAGCTGCATTTTCTTTTCTAGAATAGACCAGATTTGTCATTCAGGTACAGATAGGGGATATTTGGAGTGTATGTTTGTTGCTTAGGGAATTGTTGCTAAAAAAAATATCTCTGGTGACTTTTGAATAGATTGTGAGGTCCTCAATGCCTTGGGTTTTATTAAAACACTTTTTGGTCCATTTCTAATTAAAAAAAAAACTGGAGATTTGAGATTATGTATATAATCTGTGTATAGTTGAGGGACAATGACATGTGTGTATGTATGTATGTATGTACATACGTGCATATGTATGTGTATATGTGTGTATATACACATGTAGACATGTGCATTCATAAATTTTCACATTTTAAAATGATTTTTCTCAGCCTGCACTCTTCGTGATTCCTTCTTACCTTTCTTTTTCTATATTTGTACACAAAACTACAGATGCTAACAAATTCATTACTCTCAGCTGAGAGATACATTTCTTTGTGGCAAATATAGGTAGATGTAGCTCAGCGACCGTATCTAAATACAGTGATGTGCTTTCCCCCCAGGGCACTGGCCATGGGTATTTGGGGCATTGGGTTACCTGAAGGGGAAGAGCTTGGGTTGCTCTGCCCGCTCGCAGGAGCTTTGCTTGCAGCTCTCTCCAGTCTCTTCGTCAAAAGAGGCCGGGATATTTTTACATAAGTATGGGAGTGCTCCTGTTCAAATAGATTTTAATAAAAAGAAAGTCATTTTAAGCAACCGTGATATAAATATTCATGAGACATTGTTCTCTGTATGTCATTTCCTTGGGATTTGTGTGTGCATTTTTAAATGGGGATGATGCATAAATAATCAAAACATTTCTAAGACCTTCTGTGTTTAAGTTTTCTTGTTCCAAAGGCAAAATATTTTCTGAACGAGATGATTACTGTATTTCATAGCCTGCATTTCCGATTTGGACCTATATGTCTGGGCATTCGTAGCAATACTTCTGGAAGTTTCATGAGCCCCTCCCCCCAAGTAAAATGATTAAGACCATCTTAGAGCTTATGGCTTTCTTCAGAAAGAATACTGTCCCTTCAGCACCAGATGTTTGGTTACAGTTCCCCCTTCTGAACAGTAATGAAACTAGCTACAAGCAATAGCAGTCTGCGTAAGTTTCCAGAGGGTCTAGCGGTACACAGACCCCTGTGGGGGGAGGCGAGGTTTAAAACTGTACACATATCATCCGCGTTACATACTGTGTTACACTGTGCACTGCAGGATACATTTCCACTGTGCTAAGGTGAACCTGATGCATACTATAAGCTCCTACCGTTTAGGTCTATAGGAATACCCAATTTTCAAGTTTAGCAGAAATTTTCATAGCAGCACATTGTAAAGTTAAAGTGAAGGTTTTAAGAGAGAGAGAGAGGGAGGGAGGGAGGGAGGGAGGGAGGGAGGGAGGGAGAGAGAAGAAATCCTAGGCTTTTCTTCACTTGAGTGATTTAGGATGTGTTCAGTTGTGTTTAGCTCCCGGTGTGCTCAAAAGGAATGAAAGCAAGCTTATCGCAATCGCTGCATTAAGAACCCAGGGCATTAGGCTCATAAGTTATGGTGGGCTTTCTACCTTGGCGTTCTCTTAAGCCCTTCCATCTCGTAAGCCCAGTGAAGACATCCCAGCGGATCTCGGTGTTACCTTTTCTTTCCACTTGAAAATGCAGGTGCTGCAAGGGTGGCAAGGCTTCGGCCTTTGCTCCAGGTCGGCTAACACCGATGACAGCTTGTAGGAGTTCGCTTGTAAAAGGTCTAGTTTCAAACTGTTCTGTGGACACACCACATGGCTGGGTAAGCAAATATCAAGAGAACGAAGCACAGCTGGGCGAATAAAGGAATCTCAGGGTTACCCGTCAGAGGGGAGGGGTTCTATAGACTGAGCTCACACACAGAGACCCGCGCGCATCACCGAAGAGGCAAGGGCCTCGGCACAATGCCTTGGAAAGCCTTGGTGTGAGGTACACTTGTAATTATGGCAAAGAAAACTGGTTTGATACGTTTCTAGGTAGTTTGTGATGACGAGCGACTTTAGACACCTCCCACCCCGCCCAGGAATGAGAAAGGAAGTAAGTGTTGACTACAGAAGGTGCTCTCAGAGCCATGCATGAGGCAGTGATCTAAAGAATCGAGCACATCAGCAGTATCCACCAAAATGCATGGGAGTTGCTTTTATTTAGAGAGGCACATCTTATATTATCCAGGAAAAAAGAATTTAGTAACCCTACTCCTCCAAACCGGAAACAATATTCAAGTAGTGTTCCAGGATATTTCAGTATAAAAACAAGGAGTGACCCTAATTTCCTAGTCTCTTCCTGATCTGGCTTCGACCTCTGAACTAAAACTTCATAATTACTCGTTTTTCAGCTATATTCAGTCAGGAGCAACCAAACTGCAGAATAAACCCCTGGAAGGGTCTTCTGTAACCGCTCCCCCGTTTCTACCTCTCTCTTTTTTTTTTTTTTTTTTTTTTTTGATTTTTCGAGACAGGGTCTCTCTGTGTTGCCTTGGCTGTCCTGGACTCACTTTGTAGACCAGGCTGGCCTTGAACTCACATCGATCCACCTGCCTCTGCCTCCCAAGTGCTGGGATTAGAGGCGTGCGCCACCACGCCCGGCTCTTTTCTGCTTCCCTGGCATAGCCCTCATAACCGTCGTGTCCCTAGTAGACAGCTGTTACTCCCTGAGCAACAGCCTATCTAATGCTCCGTGCAGCTCACTACACCTTGGCACAGGTTCGCCTGAAATGAAAGCCAAATGCCCCATACCTCTGCTGTTGGGCCTGGCTAGGTGCATTTGAAAGCATCAGAGACGGATCTAACTCTGAATGCCTCTTTGCTAACACTCTTGAATCAAATATGTCACTTCAAGGTCCAGGAGCCAATGCATCAGGAACGAATTTAAATGAAGCTGAGCTTCCCCCTGCCAGACCCCTTCCCTGGGTACTATGCAGTCCATCGGTACCACCAACGTCCCTGTCCCCAGAGGCGAAGCTTGTCTAAGGGAGTTCTGTGGCATTTGGCATCCACCGCGTGAAAGCTTTGTTTGTAGATAGTGCAAGTTCAGGGCTTAACTCCTCCCTTTTCCTTCTTTGTGAGCCAGCTCAGCTTTTGAGCAAATGATGCTAACACATGTGTGATGCTAACGATGACAACAAAGCTCCATGCAAAGACAACCAAAGAAGCCTGCGTCATGATTTTTATGCCTTTAGTTTTGGTAAATATAATTTGTATTGAATTAGTTTGCTGAGCATTTTGTAGCTTCACAGAAAATGTCCCATAGTGTGTTTTATGATTTCCTGTACATTACACCTACAAATCATTGCAGCAGGATTTCAGATCTCTGTTCCCAAGCAGATTTAGATTTTTCTCTTCACAGAAAGTGTTAGGGTTATATCTGCAGTGGCCTTTCCATGAAAGGAAATCTATGTTAAAACATATAAATTATAGCTGAGTTGACTGCACCTGCTGGCTTTCACCAAGCCACTGTTAAACTTCCAAGTGGTCAGGGTTATGAGATACAAGTTACTTCCTCAGGAGATTTAGGTTAGGTAAATAAAGAAAGTTCTAGAAGATTCCTGTATTCTTCAAAATATTACTAAAAATGTCTGCTCTTCCTGAATTCTTCTTATATTAACTAACATGAAGGCATTTCTCACCATTTGAACCATAGCACAATTCTCTCTCACCTAAATTCCTCCAAAATTTTGCCTCTAAAATAGCTCCCTAACTAATTGGCTAAGCATCCCTATTTAGCCTGGCAGACCTGTGACATGCTCAGAATTTTACATTAGCTTACCCAGTGCAAAGACTGTTTCAAAACAGAGTAAGGATATTCCCTCAAAATTTACTGGACATTATACCGAAAGTGAAAAAACAAAATGGTTATGTGGGTATACATCATCATAAAAGGCGAACAAGACATCAGTCAGTTTTTGAGCTCCTCTGATCACGGTTTTCTGGACAATGCTGCATCCTCAGAAAGCTCCATGGTTAAGTATTTGCACATGAAAATACTAGCATCCCAGGTTTCTGTGACCTGTGAAGCTAAATCCTAGGATCAGTCTCTATGAATAGCAAGCAGCGATGCTTGTCACTTGGCAGGGTTAAAGTGCCTGTGGTTTCACTAAAGAATGCATGTATTTTGTAGAATTCTATTTAGAGCACCATTGCGTCCCTCTTTTCCATAAAGTAAGCATGTCTAGGTGGTAGGAGTTTTCCCCATCCCTCAAACTGGCCGTGGAGGAGCTGACAGTCTCAGCTTTCCCACTCAATTGTTCTGAGTCAGGAGGAAGGAGCAGGGTAAGTGGGCTGAAAAAGAAATATTCTAAAAATAAACCATTTCAACACAGAACCCACTCTGCAAATGCATACCTCGTCCATTGAGGCCTCTGCGTCTTTGTGGCTCTTGGCATCAGAGAAGGAGGAGGTGCTGGAGAGCGTAGTCAGCTTCTGTTCTAGGCCTGAAAATAAAACCACATTCTAGGTCACCTTTCACCCAGTCCTAGTGGGTCAGAGCAAGGGACCGTCCCCTTCAAAGAGACCCTGAAGGCTGGAAGTGGTACCTGAAGGACTTCCTGAATGGCGGGGGGGGGGGGGGGGGGGGCAATAGGAGGGCATACAGTTTATTTATTGATATCTTCATTTGATGAAACCTGAGGAATTCTGGTGTCGAAAGGATCTGACTGAATTTTTCCAAGATAAGATTTTGAGTTTCCTTTAGCCCTTTCCAACATTTCTCACATTTACACGACTGTGCTAGGTTCTGCTTTGTTCTTTTTGCCTCTCCAGCATCCTCCTCATGTCAAAATGCAATCCTGTGGTCCATGGTAAGAAGCTGGACACTGGGTCACAAATGTGTGGTTGGCCTGTTGTCTGTCCTGCTTTGGGATCATTTCATATGCTAACTGACCTGACCCCTCAGTGAGGGATTTAACATAACTGTCATGTCATTTCAAGAGTTAGCAAAAAGACAGAAATGAAAGCCTCAAGCCATGTTTGGATCACACAAATTGTCTCTCATCCCATCCACTTTGAGAAACAATAAAATTGTGCCTCTCTAAAGCACAGCAGTGAAGTACGTATACAGTTCTTGTAAATGGATGAAAGTTTCCTTTTACACATTTTTTTGTTCCATCATCATCATCATCATCATCATCATCATCATCATCATCATTATTATTATTATTGAGATAACTGTCTCACTCTATCTCAGTCTGGCCTTCAAATCACCATGTAGCCCAGCTTGGATTCCAGCTCATGGCAGTCCGTTCTGTAGCTTGCTGAGCACAGGGATTACGGGTGTGTGTGCATGTGTGTGTATAAGACATGTGGACATATGTGCCACAGAGCATGTGCGGAGGTCAGAGGACACCTTGGTAGAGCTCTCCCTCTTCACCTCGACATGGGTCCCAGGGACCCACCTCACATTACCATGTTTTCAGGGTAAATGCCCTTATTCACCGAGCCAGCCCACCAGCTCCACATCTGCCATTTGTTTTTTCTTTTATTCAACACAACTTAGATTCAAATGCATAGTCCTTTGGAGGATCCCTGCTCTACTGCACAAACGCAGATGAACCCTGAGTAAAGCTCCTGAGTGGGACTTGATGATACCTACCTTTATCTAGCATCCAAGGACACTGTCACGAGCCAGGCACGGTTCATGTGCGACTGGAGAATGGTCCCGTGCAAAGCCACCCCGGTCTGTTCTATGTAGGGAGACCCCGCCCAGATAGGGTTCTGTAACATGCCGATCACGCACCTTCTTTATCTTTTGTGGCCTTTTCAATGTCTCTTTGCAGTCTCAACAATTTGGGTTTTATTAAAGACTTCCGTCTCTCTTTATCCATTGTATTCTTTGGATCTTCTTCCTTAAGAAGGAAAAAAACAAAAAAAACAAGGACATTTAATAACTTAAGGGAAAAAATTAGAGTTATTACACGTAGCTTTTCTGTGAGTCTGTCATGATATTTGGCGGTTTTAGTGTTACCAGAGGGAGCGAGGTTGAAAAATGAACTCTTTGGATCACGCGCATCGCTCCACCTGTGCTAAGCCTGATTAATAAGGAGACAGCTCATTCGCAATTCGTCAGTGCACAGCTGAGCATTTGATATAATAAAACAAATTCTTCTCGGAGGAAAAGATTTTCTATAGTGACTTCAGTTTTCTTGATAAATAAAGTATTTATAGGATACTCCATGTTTCATGACATAATTGATATTGATTCAAGCCCGAAGTCTTTTAGTCATCCGCTGTAGGACCCTGTGCGTGCCTCGGTTTAGGACTGCCCCAGGAGTGGATCAAATGTTTAGTGGATGCCCTGTTGGCTTGGTAGTGAGGCCACTGTAGCTAGAACGCATGCGCAGTCCCAGAGGGCACGGTATCTGACTAGTCCCTGCAGCGCAGCAATAGCATAGGCACCAAGGCTACAGACTGTACCCAGTCGTCTCCGTGCGGGTATTGTAGGATGAGACACAATACCTGGTGGCCTGTGGGTTCTCATATGGACCACTTCAGGGTGAAAGGAGGACAATGGTGCAAAGAAAGGAGAGGGGGCGCTGTGGGGAGCCTATAGGGGGCGCTGTAGGGAGTCTATAGGGAGCGCTGTGGGGAGTCTATAGGGGGCGCTGTGGGGAGTCTATAGGGGACGCTGTGGGGAGTCTATAGGGGGCGCTGTGGGGAGTCTATAGGGAGCGCTGTAGGGAGTCTATAGGGAGCGCTGTGGGGAGTCTATAGGAGCACTAAGTTGAATTTGCTTGAGCAAGACTGGTGGAAGAAAATGTAGCCTGTGTCAGTTAAACTAGAGGTTAGGAATGGAGCTGCCAGGTTTATGAGTTTTTATTTTGCTTTGTTTTATTTTGAATCAGGATATCACTATTTAGTTCAGTCTGTTGGGTTCGGATTTATAGCAGTCCCCCTGCTTCAGCTTCTCCAGTGCTGGTATTATGGGCTTGAGTCACAATACCTGGCAGTATGTGAGTTCTCGTATGGATTATTTCAGGGTTGGATGAAAAGAGAAAAAAAAAAATTAAAGCTGGTGGGTTGGGATGGGAGGTGGCTGAACAGTGGACCGTAGCCCATAGAGGAAGGGAAGAGATGTTAAGGGAAGAGAAAAACTAGACTCATGGGAGCTGGTAAAGAGCCTGGCTTTAGATAAAACACAAGGAGGGGCGAGGGCTGCGGGGAATCACACAAGGATGCAGAGTGAGAATGTCACTCCCATAAAAAATGTAACAGTTGAATAAAAGATTTCCTTTTCCTATCACACAATGTGTTTCTCAGTAACTTTCTTACATGCACTCCATACTCAATGAGATTGCCTGTGGTTTCCTCCTTGTTCCTGTGACACAGAGAAATGAAAGGAGACCTAGGCTGAAACTGTCAGGTTTTCACTCCCTAAACACAAAAACAATACTTGACTTCAGATTTTCCACCACTCCTTCTCAAGACTGCACACAGCAGCGGCCTCAGCAGGCTCCATACACTCAAGTGAGATTTGACTAAACCAAGGACATCTCACTCTAGCCCTGAGTTCTCGCTGGAGGAATGCCATCACAGTGTGGTTCCTGCACTGGGCCTGTTGGGGACATCTAGTATGTATAGAAAGATATATTTATTTATATTATGTATACAGTGCTCTGTCTGCATGTACACCTGCAGGCCAGAAGACGGCATCAGATCACATTATAGATGGTTGTGAGCCCTCATGTAGTTGCTGGGAATTGAACTCAGGACCTTTGGAGGAGCAGTCAGTGCCCTTAGCCTCTGAGCCATCTCTCCAGTCCTGACATCTAATATTTAAACATGTACTGTTGTTACAAATGCCACCTCCTAACATTTCAATAGAGTTCTAGTCAGATGTCTCAGAATAGCCTTATTTTACTGATGAATGGAATAGCCTTATGCTATTGATGAACGTTAGGTGACAGTGCCGTTTTAAAGCTTTATTACACTTATTTATGTGCATGTGTTTGTGGAGGTCATAGGACAATTTGTGAGAGTGGGTTCCAGCCTTCCACCATGCTGCTCTATGGAATGAAATCAGAAATAGCAGCAAGTGCCTTTGCCCTCTGAGCTGTGTTGCCAGCCTGATTGGGACATTTTAATTACAGTTGGCGAGAAAACAGCAGGTACATCTCACTGTCCCTGAGGGCATACCCATAGTGTTGGAAGAGGGAAAAGGCATTTTTGATTTTTCACTGCCATCTTTCCCTTCCTTCCTGCTATGAACAAATCAACCTGAGGTACAGTATGTTTCTTGTTCTGTCTCTCTCTTCCAAAGATTGACTAGGAAAAAGTTGGTACCGGGAGATGCATGTAAAACCACAGAATTCACAAATAGCTCCACACTGGTCACTGTTCCTCCAAGTGACTCCAGATTTACCTTCCGTCTAAGTAAACGTCACAGCGCTGGATAAAAGCCATCCTCACTGTGGGTGACTGTGAGGTGAGACACAGACATTGCTGCTAGTAACACCCTTCACTTTAGCCAAGGTAGGGAAAAAAATGACTCAATTAAACAAACAACCTTGAGGTCTACCAGAGCCCTGCCAAGCGACCTGAGTGGGCTCAGAAATTAAGCTTTTCCTTATAGAGCTTTCAACTGTCTGAAGTTCTTCACCTTTGCCATGTGAGGGGTTCAGAGGCCTTGACCCATGTAAATGGTGAGACATCAAATGTTTAAGCCAATAATTTTGGAGTCAATTTACCATTTGTGTAGAAAACCAATACAATGATCACTTACAGATCACTGAACATGTCTGTCTAGGATTACTCCTACAGAAGACTGTGGTGATTTAAATGTCCCTCAAAGCCCATGAGATAGAAATAACCCGTTCCTTACTAGGAAGTGGTGGCACATGCACACCTTTAGTCCCAGCTCTCAGGAAGCAGAGGCAGATGGATCTCTGTGAGTTTAAGGCCAGCCTAGTCTACACAGTGGGTCCCTGGACAGCCAGTATTACACAGAGAAACCCTGTGTCAGAAGAAGGAAAAAAAGAAAGAGGGAGGGAGGGAGGGAGGGTTAAAAGGAGGGAGGGAGGGTGGGAGGGAGGGAGGATGAGTCCCCAAAGAAGAAGTTCTGAGAAGATGGACTTTCAGAGGAGATTAGATATGAGGGTTTTTCCTCATTCATGGACTAATGTCATTGTAATGGGAATGAGCTTGTCATAAAATCATGTTTAGCCTTTGTTCTCTCACCTATGTGAGGCCATTTTCCTGTCCTGTTATGATGCTTCAAGGAAGACCCTGGACAGACTCACTCATCCAGGACATCTCAGCGTCCAGTACTGTTACTCCAACTGTGTTTCTAATCTCTGTCAGTTACCAAATCTGCTGTATTCTGTTCTGGCCTTGCTTGAGACTAAGACAAAGACCCAGCAAGGTTCTAATGCTTGGCCAGCCTTTCTTCCCTCAAAGGGAATATCACTGCAGTTGTAAGCCATAGATTAAAAAAAAATGATTATTTGTACCACTATGGGAAAAATAGCATTGCTATTTACAAAGAAAAAGAGTTCCCCCCAGGCAAGATGACATGTCTATAATCCCAGCCTTCAGGAGGTAGAAGCAGAAAGACCAAGAGTTCAAAGGTCAGCTTTGGGCTGAGGGAGACTGGGGTAGGAGGAGTGGGGTGGGGTGGGAGGAGACACCATTTCCTGTCCCACTGGTCCCAGCATGACTCAATACACAGCCAAGATGCTCAGTTAAGGGCACTTCCTGCCGCTCCGTACTTACAAAGTAGTCAGCCAGTAAGAACGCAGATTTGTTTTCTGTGGACAGAATTGCTGTTTCTTCCATTAGAGCCTCGATGTCTTTTTCAATATCAACCTTGCTGATGGCACAGTGGATCTGTGTGTGGCACTGCAAGAGCAAGAAAAGCAGAGTGGGCTTGGTGAAGAACGGTTTCCTGCCAGCCTTCCCACGCACGCCAGAAATGGAGTGATCTCCACTACTCACTGTGGTCAGCGTTTGTCCAAAAAGAGAAATGTGTTGGCTGTACTGGTTTAAGTTATTGCATAAAAGTTGAATTCTTTCCTTCTCCAGCTCCAGCATGCTCTGAGGAGAATAAAAAAGGGGGTGGGATCAAGCATTTGTCATGCAAAACTGGTCACTCCTCCCATACAGTCACCTACCCCACCACGAGATAGCCTGAGCACACTGTCCTGCTATGCCTTTCACTAGGGTGCATCCAAACTGTCCTGCAGGGAGATGCCCAGGGCTGGGACATGACTTGCTGTCTGTCTTAACACGTCCATTTAAGATGGGCACCTGTGATCCTTTGCTCTCACACAGCATGTAGGCAGATGTTACAAGTTACCTATTATTTATTTATTTATTTATTTATTTATTTATTTATTTATTTATTTTTAAAAAGGAGACAACAAGAAAAGAAGGTGTAAGATGCAGCTTTGATGTTTTAGAGGAGATTAAAGCCCAGGAAGATCTATCTGTGTATCTTAGAAATGCTTTTAGATATGAAATACTTCTAAAGTGTTGGCAATACAAGCAAGGCACATCCTCCTGCCTATATCTGTAGGAGTGGATATGATGTGATGGTCCCTGGTTTCATCAAAAAAAGAAAAAAAAAGAGAACTGGATACAAGAACAGATTAAAAAAAAAAAATAGGGCCAGTTAGATGGCTTGACAACCTCTGTCACATTAAAGAAGGAGAAAACCAAGTTCCAGAAGCGTCTTGTGGCCTCCATATACTCTAGGTGACATGAATGCATAGGTGCTTCTCTCTCTCTCCCTCCCTCCCTCCCTCCCTCCCTCCCTCCATCCCTCTCTCTCTCTCTCTCTGTGAAACACACACCACTTTTTAAAAATTGGTAACAAGGAACAGGTTTATGTACAGTTTTGTCCAGAACTAGGGAAGGAAAAATTCTCAGCATCTTTTTGGCCTTGTTTGCAGTGGTGTCGCAACATATAGAAAAGCCAAAACACGTGGCTGGAGATACGGGTCGGTGCCTAAGAGCATTTGCTATACTTCCAAAGGTCCCCAGTTCAATTCCAAGTACTCGCATCTGGCAGACCAGAAATACACATATAACAGAAAGAAAAGCTAAAAGTCAGGAAATATGCACCTATAAGCCAATTCTTAGATAAGCTACCGGAACAGAGACAGCAAGTCTCCTTGGGCAGAGTTCTTCTACTGGCAAGTTCCCCATCTAGTGCCGGGGGATCAGGCCACTGCTGTTCCTAGCATTGAATTTCTTGTAGAAGTTTTAGTTGGTTGTCGCTCCTATTACATGTTAGAATAAGATGTAACAATAATAGTTAAAGAAAAAGAGGCTGTGAGCCGAGATGAAGGGAGGGAGGAGTAACACAAGAGGGGTTAGAAGGAGGAAGTGATATTGTGTTTTAATATTTTAATTGCAAAAAAAAATCTTTAAATAGAGTATATAGGTAGGTGAACAAACAATAAGAAGGACACTACGTTCTCTTGTCATATTTCCCCCCTTTTTGAGACAAGGTCTCATGTAGCCCAGGCTCAAGCTTGCTATGTATGACACCTATAGGATAACTATGAACTTCTGATCATATTGCCTCTACGTGCTGCTGGAAGAAATGACAAGTGGGATTATAGGCATGTACCACCACCTCTTGTGTGTGTGTGTGTGTGTGTGTGTGTGTGTGTGTGTGTGTGTGTGTTTTGATGCAGATCAAACCTATGGCCTTGTGTTTACCCAGCACACAAGTAAGCTATATCTCAGCCCCAATATTCCTCAATCTTTTTTTTTTTAATTAAAGAGTTGTTTATTATTTTTATTTATGCATATATGTACATACCTACATGAGTTTATGTGTACCACATGACTGCAAGTGGCCACAGAGAGCAGCAGGCATTGGATCCCCTGGAACTAGAGTGACGGGAGGTTGTGAGCCACCTGATAAGGTTGCTGTGACCCGGGCTCAGGTCCTCTGTAAGAGCAGCCAGTGCTCTTAACCACCAAGCCATCTCTCCAGCCTCTATAGTCTTTTATTTTTATATAAGTTTCTATCGTTTGAAAATTCCATACATGCTTGCAATGTGTTTGATCAAATCCACTTGTTTCCCTTCTCCCTACTCTCATCTCTATTCCCTCCACCAGTTTTTCTCCCCAAGTTTATGTGCTCAGTTTTCAAATGTGCTAAGTCAGCTCAGCACCGCCTGTAAGTGTCTGGGTGTAAGACGATCTGCTGGGGGCGTGAGTAGTCTCTCAGGCACTGCATCCCTGAAGAAAACTGTCTCTCCCCCAACCAGAAGCCACCAGTCATCAGTAGTTCCTTAGTTGGAGTGGGACTTCATGGGCCCCTGCCCAATCCATGCTAGAGTTCTGGCTGGCTTGATCTTGTGTAGGTCTTATACACACAGCCATGCTGCTGTGAGCTCATGTGTGCAACAGTGCTGCCTTTTCCAGCAGATACTGTTTGAATGCACGTGCCCATTCCCTCTGGAACTTATGATTGCTCTTTTCCCTCTTCCACAATGATCCCTGAGCCTGGGGGGGGGAGGGGCGTGTCATAGATATCCCACTGAGGGCTGAGCACTCCACGGTCCCATTCTCTGCACTTTGGCCTGTCTTGAGTGTATTCTTTAGTCATCTTCTGCAAAAATAAGCTTCTCTGATGAATGTCAAGAGATGAACTAATCCAGTGGGTATAAAGATGAGAACTTCAGGGCTGTTTCTGGCTATGCTCATTTAGCAGAATATTAGAGTTTCCCCTAGGGCCTATAACCTAGCCAGCTGTGGAATTTTGGCCGTGTTAATGCTACCAGGATTGATAGTTCTGTCTGGCAGAGCATTCTTTAAATTCAGTTAGAAAGCATTTGTTTACTCCCATGACATCCATGTCACTAATACTGATGGTCATATCAATTGCCAGGCTCATCTTTATTGTAAACTTAGCTCATGGCTGGGTAAGATTATTAACTCCTTTTCTCCTCTAGTACCTCTGTGCAGAACATTACAGCACTATGAAAGATAGCTATTAGGGAACATTCTCTGGTCTTTATAAAAAAATATTTATATATCTTATTTCATGTATTTGAATGTTTTGCCCATACGTATGTCTTTGTAGTACCTGTGTGCCTGATGCCTAAGGAGCTCTCTACTCACTGAGCCATCCCTCCAGCCCCCATTCTGTAGTCTTCATGAGACTATTTGATAAGAGTAGAATCTCTAATTCTAATCAGTTCTTAATACTAAGCTATATTAGACCTAAGCCATCACAGGCTATTGCTTAAAGGTAAGAACATGGCCTCCGCAGTTTGTGTGAAACAAAAAGAGTTCTATCACTGGATAATGATGACTTTTAGCCAGCAAGGGTGACTAAGGAAGTAAGGAACACACACTTGTGTTCGCCTTGTTAAGGTTACACTGATAGCTTTGCTGGCCACTAGCTGTCTGGAACAAGGAAGTTGTTGGACTCCTGCCACTCGTTTGCTGATTTGTGGCTTTTAGGTTGGGTGGAGAAGTTCAAAAAGTGAGGCCAGGTGAAGCCTGCAGGGGAGATTTGTAGGCCATGTGGGCACTGTGCAGGCTGCAGTATAGATGCCCAAAGGACGTTGGGCTTTGGCAGAGATGGCAAGTGTTTAACACAAAAGGTCAAGGCCCTGGGAAAATTTATGAATACCATTATCACAAGGAAAAAGGATGGCTGGGTATCGAGGCTTTTGGTAAGCAGGAAGGCCAGCAGAAAGTCTCAAGGTCACCGCTGGCCTGATCCACTGTGGTGTCCTCCTACATCCTGTGCTGTTATTTAATCTGTTGTACATAACTGTCAGCATTTGCAAACACAATTTATGTTTTTAAGAATGGTAAGATGGGGGCTGGAGAGATGGCCCAGAGGTTAAGAGCACCGCCTGCTCTTCTAAAGGTCCTGAGTTCAATTCCCAGCAACCACATGGTGGCTCACAACCATCTGTAATACAACCTAGTGCCCTCTTCTGGCCTGCAGGTAAACAAGCAGACAACACTGTATACATAATAATAAAATAAATCTTAAAAAAAAAGAATGGTAAGATGTACATAATATAAACAATATCATTAAACACACAGTCCACTGCTCTGAAGGACATCCGCAGTGCTGCATTATCCTCGGCGGCACAGTCTTTAAGGCACTTTTGATCTTATATGATGGGCGGGCGTGGTGGTGCATGCCTTTAATCCCAGCACTCAGGAAGCAGAGACAGGGGGATCACTGTGAGATCAAAATGGAAACACTATACCATGAAGTAGTAACTGCCTATCCCTCCTCCTCCCAGCCCTAACGGGTACCAGTCTGCATCTTCACTATCAAGCAGGAAGAATCAAATGTTATGATAAAGTACATCCATGTGTAGATGTGCCTTTAAGGCTGAATAATATTCCAGTGTGCTATATGCTATAATTTGTTTATTGATATAGGAAAAAATTCAGTTTTTTTTTTTTAATGGAAGCATCAAACGTATCAACAAGTGCAACAAACATCCATGCTGGCACAAAGAAATTGAGATTTTATTTTATTTTTTGCCCCACACCCTGACATTTTGATGGGAAGCCTGCAATTACACCCTCACATCCTCTGGATTCGATCTCTACACTGTCATTTGTTAAGTCAGGGGAACCAAGTGCCTCTGTGATTGCCAGTGTCTTCTGAGACCTTCTCTAAAATCACAGGCATCAGCCAATTGAATGTGACCAGTTGTCCTTTTGTCTTCCAGATAAAGAGACGCAGAAGAATAGCTTAGCAAAGGCACTGGTTCCTCTAAGGCAGAATTAGTGTCTCATACAAGTCTCATACAAACACGTAAAACAAATGCAGCTCATTGGCTTGGATCACCTCAAAAGAGGGAAAAAAATCCTTTCCCTATTTTTAAAAATCTAGAAATCAGCTGTTCCAGCTTAGCAATACAAGCAAAGGATGTCGGGGTAGGGAATAAAAATCAGGCTTAGAACACATTGCACTCTGGGTAGCAGCTGCTTCTTTACATCGATAAAGCACAGAACCACAAGCATCAATCTGACATTAGAATAACTGGTGTCCTTTCGTAGAGATGGGGATGTTTAACAGCTTTAATTACATTTCAGGGAAATCATTAAAATGATTTGTGTTTGCTCATGAAAAGAGGCAGAAATAAATTCCACCGTGCAAAGGGGAAAATCCATATCTCATTTATGAGCTGCGGCTTTCTGGCGTCTTGTTCCTTCTGTCTAAAAATAGTTGATAGAGAGACAAGACATTCTGGAGGCACTCTGGCTGCTTGACAGCACAGGTGAAGAAGTGTGGTCAGAGAGTTACCCACGGACGGTGGCTTTAGAACCTTTCTGGGCTCAGATAATTCCTGTTCTTCATTCATTCTCTTCAATTTCTGCTGCTCTGGCCTCGGGGCCCTAAAAGAGGATCTTGGAGGGATTGCATTTTCATATGAATTACTTTCAACCAGAAGATGTATTATCGTGTTTCCATAGCAGGGATTTCAACCTATACTATGTCTGCAAGTTACTCGGATCCTTCCTACGATCATGCAGATGTTGTGAGTCCCCGTGCCACTGGCACGCTGGTGCTTTGAAACACTTTCTTAGAGCCACAAAGAGATACATCCCAAAAACCACTCATAGTTCTTCCACTCAGCAATAATCATCCTTGACCTAGCACATTGCACTGCAGTGTTACATGTCTTCACACATTTAGCATTTCATGCTTGGATTTATAAACATACAGAAAACACAGAACACACAGAAGCATGCGAGTCTGTGACTTGTGATATAGACGGAGTACACAGAAGCCAAACAATTGCAAAGCGAGAACATCAGTACTGAGGGTCCATGTAGAGCAAGGAGGACAGTGTGGATGCTGTCATTCAGGTCCAGTGAGTTGGGGCTGGTGCTCAGGAGACAGAAGACAGCTCAGA
This sequence comes from Acomys percivali, assembly GCA_907169655.1. Lineage (NCBI taxonomy): Eukaryota > Metazoa > Chordata > Mammalia > Rodentia > Muridae > Acomys > Acomys percivali. The sequence continues at coordinate 42,561,362 of OU015750.1, read as the reverse complement.
GGAAGTTAGGATGACAGGAGCTTTGACAACTACAACACAGGAAGAGCAGACCCCAGTGGCCAACAGCATAGTGTGGGCTTGGACACCAGACAGACAAAAGAGAATCCTACTCTTCTGACTTTGAGTTTATTCTGCACACAACTTCAATTCCAATAAAACAAAAAACAAACAAAAAAAGCTGAAGTTGAAAAGAATTCTTTTGGAATGTTAATGAATGTATATCTTGTTACCATAACATGATTTTTGCAAGGAAAGATGATAATGTCTACAATGTTGCAATTAAAATTAAGAACTACTGAAAGAGAGTGTGGAGAGAGGAAGGAGGATTCCTTTATGTTTCTGAGGCAGGGTCTTGCTAAATGATACTGTCTGGCCTGGAACTTGCTGTCTAGACCAAACTGGCCTCAACTTGAGATAATCATCCTGCTTCTGCCTCCTGAGTGCTAGGAGTATGGGTGTGAAAGAGAGGTGTCCTCTCTTCCTGGGAGAAAAGGAAACAGATAAAGGCGTTAGAGAGCTAGTAAAATCCTGGGTTAGCTACAGATAACGGTGCCAGCCATACCTCATCCCATGGAAGCCAAGACTGATGCCAGCTGTGAGAATTGTGTAAGAACCGCTCCCCTCATTTACTGAAGTGGCATCATAGGTAGAAGGCATGGAAGATGGCTATGATTAGCATATACATTTTTTTTCTTACATCCCTTGAAGGGGGCCTACACATCTGCCTCCACAGGCCACCATGGAAGCTGGCCTTGTGGGATGCTATAGCGTCATTGGACTCCTGGGAGCCGAGGAAAGGTCAGAGCCCAGATTGAAACGATGAGTTAGTATTGAAATCCTTCATCATCTGCATCTGGAATCTACTCAGCATAAAGAAGGGGCAGTGTCAGGGTCCTATGTCCAGTGATCTATGGTCCATGCAGTGGTACACACAGTCCGAGGCTGATGCAGGAGGACTGCCAGGAGTTGAAGGCCATCTTGGGCTACCGACTGAAACCTTGTCTTGTTTAACAAAAGCAAAACAAACAAACAAACAAACACAACCCCCCACCCCCCAAATCTGAATGAAAGAAGCCTGCTTCTTGTGTTCTCGGTGTTTCTACACGTCCTCGTTTCTTCTCTAACTCTACGTCTGACTGGACTCAAGAGGCCACACGGCCCCTCAGTCCCCGCTTGCTCACAGCCTCCTCTCCCAGTTCTTACTGGAGAAGGAGCTTTGCGAATCTCAAAACTACATCGGACAAGTAACTTCGCCTCTCTAGCCACACATTTTGAGGCTATCAACTGAGAATAAAATTATTATCTTCCTCGCCGGGTGGTAGTGGCACACACCTTTAATCCCAGCACTCAGGAGGCAGAGGCAGGTAGATCACTGTGAGTTTGAGGCCAGCCTGGTCTACAAAGTGAGTCCAGCCCAGCCAAGGCTACACAGAGAAACCTTGTCTTGAAAAACAAAACAAAACAAACAAACAAAAAAGTTATATATAATCTTCCTCATAAGGTTGTAAAATAAAACATAGTGAATGTGACTATATTTAGTTCAGTGCCTGATCTCACTGACTGCTGTGAGCTTACTCCATACACGTTAGTCCCTAGGGTACCTCTGTCATTTTCTTTTCTTTTCTTTGTTTCTCAAGATAGGGTTTTTCTGTCTCTTGCTGTCCTGGAACTTATTTTGTAGACCAGGCTGGTCTTAAACTCAGAGATCCTCTATCTCCTAAGTGCTGGGATTAAAGGAGTGTGCCACCACAGTGCCACAGTTGTTTTTGTTTGTTTGTTTGTTTGTTTTTGTTGTTATTTTCAAATGTAACTGTTTTAAACATTTAAAAAACACAGAATACACAGATAAAAATGAAACAAAAATATTCATGTTCTTACCAACCAGAGTTGATAATTGTTTCATATGATTCTGTCAGTTATTTGTTTTTGTTTTTTGTTTGTTTTTGTTGTTGTTAAATTGACATAAGCTAGGGTCATTTAGGAAGAAGGAATCTTAATTGAGAAAATGTTCCTGTCAAATTACCTTAGAGAAAATGTAAGACATTTTCTTGAACTAATAGTAAAAGTGGCCCAGCCCACTGAAGGTGGCTTTACTGTTGGGAATGTAGCCCTGGGCTGTATAAAAAAGGTAGCTGAGCAAGCCATAGGCCATAGAGAGAAAACTAGTAAACAACTCTCTTCCACAGTCTCTGTCTGAGTTCCTGCGTTGGCTTCCTCCACGGATGGACTGTAAAGCAAATAAACCCTTTCCTCTTCAAGTTGCACTTGGTCATTGTCTTAGTTAGAGTTGCTGTTGCAATGATGGAACACCATGACCAAAGCAATTTGGGGGAAGGAAAGGTTTATTTGGCTTAAATTCCACACCACAGCTTATCACCAGAGGGAGACAGGAACTCAAACAGCATGGGAATCGAAAGACAGCAGCTGTTGCAGAGGTCATGGAGGGGTGCTGCTTACTGGCTTGCTCCCCATGACTTGTTTAGCTTGCTTTCTTACAGAACCCAGAACCACTAGCCCAAAGATGGCACCACCCACAATGGGCTAGGCCCTTCCCCATTGATCGTTAATTGAGGAAACGCCTTTTAGCTGGATCTCATGAAGGCATTTTCTCAATTCAGGGTCTCTGTTGACTCTGATGACTCTTAACTTGTGTCAAGTTGACCCAGAGCACCAGTCAGCACAGTCATAGAGTTTTATTATAGCAACAGAAACCTAACTAGGACAATGATCATGCTTGTGTTGATTTGAAAATAGACACAACAAAGCTGTTCACATGTATTTGAAGTAGCTTTTTAACCCCGGGAAGCAGTAATATTGATTTATTAGGAGCCATTCAGAAGGTGGGCGGCTGTATATTGCAGTCCCATTGTATTCCCACCAGGAGTTCCATTTTCTTGGTTCAACACAGGTCTGGACACTAGGTATATCTTTACAAACATATATCAACTCAATATAAGTTAGGTGTGAGTTGAAATTTTTTCACAGATGTGATTGAGTTGCAATATTTTCTCAGCATCTAATGATAAGCTCTCCTGCAATAAGCAGTTTTGTGCCTTACTGTTAAAGTCCAGGTTAAAGATTTCTTTAGGATTTATGCCTACAAAGGAACATCTATGTTAAGGGCAAAAACACATTTCTGTTTTCTCAGATATTGTTAACTTATTCTCACTTGTAGAATTCAAGAATTCTTATTTTCTAACATACTTGTTAATACTAGATATTATCACTTCATAATTTTGATATGTGATTATCTTTTCATGTGTTTAGTAGTGATTTTGATTTTTTCCTTCTGACTTGTGCGATTATATCTTTTGACTATCTTTTGACACAATTCATTCTTTAAAAAAATACTTTTATTTTATGTGTATGTGTATTGTGCCTACATATATGTATGTGAACCACATGCGTGCAGTGACTGCAGAGGCCAGAAGAGGGTGTCAGAGCCACTGGACCTAGAAATTACAGATGACTGTCAGCTGCCATATGGGTGTTGGAAATTGAACCTTCATCTTCTGGAAAAGCTGCTAGGTCTCTTAACCACAGAGCCATCTCTACCACCCCCTGAATCCATTCTTTCTTTGTCTGTGTTATAATGATCACTTTTAAGGTCTTGAGTTGGTACCTTATTTGTTGTATATCGCTTGCCCAACAGGATGCCCAATGCAGAAAACCCCATACATAATCCCTGTATGAGTCTGCTGAAAGTCCTTTCTCAGTCTCTAGTACCTAAGCCTTAATTTACATCCTACTTGGATAGGACATTTTTATCTTAGTCTCCAAGTGAGAATTAGGAACATAGACTCTGGCTACGGATGCACACAGGCTTTCAACTGATGACTATGCTCATGCAGACATGCAAATAGTGTAAGAGAACATGGTTTGTCTAGTGTCATGCTACCAGTGAGCATCATAAGTAGGAAAGAAATCAGGCCTCTTGAATGTAGATCCAACGTTCACTTCTCGGGTCACATAAAACCCCTTGGACGGAGAGAAGCATGAATGTCTACCTTACCTTGTAGCAGTTTTCTAGTGTGCTTTCCCACTTCAGCCTGGTAGAGTAGCCGGCCACATTTTTTTGATAGTAGCTTTCATCTTCTTTCTCCAGTTTTTCAGTTGATTTTTTCAGTTTGTTGAGGAGCTAAAGTAAAATATCAGGGTCACACGGTCATTGACACATTGACAAGGGAGCTCTTGTCACCCCATGTGGCCCAATGACATGTTTCTCACTTCAGCTCTCTATAAATAGTTATTATAGAAGACAAAAACCTAGGTTTTTCTGAAAAAAAAAACTATTAATGGACACTAATGTCCTCTCAATATACCCTCAGTTTTATATTTGAAGGAACTGAATTGTCAAACATGAAGTGCTTTGTCCACATCCTTCACATCAAGAAGGCCAAATGGCTGAACTCGACAATTTACAGTGCAGGCTGGGATCTCCAACTCAAACTGCAATCCACTGGCACAGCTCAAGTCCTATTCAATCAACCTTCAGGTTTCTCCATTCCTTCCCAGGACAAGGAGAGTTTTATTGACTCATAATTTTTAAACCTGCGCTATAATCAGGTGCTAAAACGGTCTGTCATCTTAAAGGTAAAAGTTGAGCTTTGGAATAAGGCCTCAGGGATCAAAAGTCTCCTTTCTGCTGCAGGACAAGTTACATCACCTTCATAAGGTACAGGATTATTTTACATGTGTCATGGGGATGAGGGATCCCACTTCGATGAGTTCTTTGGAGGATTCAATAAGGTCATCCAGGTGAGGTACATATTGTGCCATCTATCTGGCACCTAAGTTCCATGTATCACATGTCAAGTTCAAGACAGCCAGACACATGGTTTCCTTTCATTTTGTGTTCCAGTGGCCTTTCCTCACAAAGAGTCCCAGCCATGACATCTGCCATTCTGATTTTTAAGTCTCTGGGAAGTCCAGGTAATGCAAATCTCCCAGGGACCACAGCAGCTGAAATGGCTGAAGATATTGTCCAAATAAGCAATTCCATTTCTGACGAGGATTTGGACTGCATGAATGATTCAACTTTAATATTGTTAGGTATGAAGTGGAATTTATAAAGTAGCAACTTCTAGGGCCTCTTGAGAGATATTCAACCATTAGCTAGCTCTGTGGTGAGTCTGTAGTGTGTCCTCAGATGACTCTTATGCACATGGTCCTCCAACTACACTTGAAGGACCCTCCTGATGTTAGCAGTTTAGTAGTTTCCAGGACAGAGATAGAGGATTTATAACTATTATTATTTTATGAATGACCCTCTTTATGTTTAGGGACGTTTTGACTAATGTTACAATAATAGAGAACATTCATTCAAGATGCTGAATACTTAGACTGTTCACTTCATTATTCCAGTCAGTACACTGCTGCTCTGCAATGTAAGGCCTAGACAAGGCACATCCAGGTCTGTGTTTCAGGTGTAATGAACCACATCTATCTGTAGAAATGTGAGCTTGAGAATTTTAACCTGATAATAAAATAATAATCTGATATAGGAAAGAAGTGGAAGAGCTTGGAGGATACAGAAGGACAGCCAGAGACAATGGTGCAGCAGGAGGCAAGGTCACGTGAGGGAAGACTTTACTGGGTCAAGTAACAGAGCGTAACCCATATTCTGAAGCCTTCAAAGACTTTTCAGGAAAGAATATGCTGCTGTCTTGTGTTTCAGGAAAGTCACTCTGTACACAAGTGGAAGTAAAAGGCAACACTCAAGACAAAGGAGCCCACTCATTAGTTGCAGTAATCCAGGCAAATGACGATCGTGGCCAAGGTGAATGGATGCAGGGAGATGGGTCTATGTTAATAAGTTTACAAAGCACTTTGGCTTAAGGGTTAGAATTGGGAAGGATGGCAGAAAGCAACATCCAGAGACCCAGAAAACACAGGGGAATAGAGTTATCTTAGGTAGAAAGAGATGACTTTCAGAAGTGCCAGGAGGCAATTCAGAGACAGCTATGGCTAGAGAGATCAATTTAGGCATTGTCATAGTAGAACTGATAGTTGAAGCCTTGGGAGTACATACATTGAGAACCTATTATTTATCGAGTGCCTGATAGTGAGAATCTTTTGTTGGACACTAGAGACACAACAGTGAACTAAACAAGAGGCCCCAGGGAGAATTCTCAGGTACAGCAGTATATAAGGGCCAGGTGAAAAAAAAAAATGACATCCATAAAGAAGCCTAAGATAAAATGTCCAGAGATGTAGGAGGACCAAGAATAGGATACTGATAAAGTTAAAAGGAGACACGTCTCTAGAAGGGGAGCTAAATGATGTACAGCGCTTCTAAGAAATGTGCAGGGTACCCTGAGGAATAAGCAGGGAAGTGCAGATAGAGCACAGATAAATACATCTTACTGCCAGGAGACAGGATGATAAAGTTGAGTGGATAGGGCCCTGAAAAGTTGCCTCTGCCTCCCAAGGCAGGAGGTGCATGGGAGCGAGTGGATGAGTGCCCTCAAATGTGTGTGTTCAATTCTAACTCCTCCACAGTGTTGCCATTAGGACATGGAATATTTGGGAAGTGGTCAGGGCTCAAGAGTGGCGCTCTCATTAATGAGATCAGCAACCATATGAAAGGAAGCCCAGAGCTCTCCCTTCAGCTTGTGAGGCTATGACAAGATGTTTGCAGCGTTGGCCCTCACCAGGATCTGACCATGATGGCTCCTGATCTCTAGCATTCTAGAACTGTGGTCAGTCTGACAGTACAGAAGTTCATTACTGACTTTACGATCTATGACTGGGCAAGTCTTTGGGCAGCTTCATTAAACTAATGAGTGATATTTTAATCCGTGGGCTAAAGTCATTTTATGTAGTCGTTGCTGTTGTTTTTAAAAGCTGTAAGGAGTATGTTCTGCTGTTCAAGCTGCCCAGGATCTGGTTAAGCTCTTATAGCAGCTCAAGCAAACTAAGATGGACCTGGCAATTCAGAAGGCTGGTGGGAAAACCATCACTGGATAGGAAGGATTGTCTACCTAAGACATAACAAAGCGGCTACTCCGAAGAGGGTCTTTGAGAGGCAGGGCGGCACAGCCTCAGAACACAGGAGGCACTGGGCCCTCCCTTGCAGATATGCAGATCAAAGCTAGTTGTGAGGAAAGAAACATGACAGTCCTCGGGAGTGGGTGGGAAAGACGGGTGTGGGGAGAAGGTGGGGTTCAGGCGGGCTTCCGGTGAGAGCCTGGATTGCTAAGCAGGAAAACTGGAGACTGCCCAGCAGTCCGGAGGAGATTCATAATGACAAGGGACAGGTCCATGTGTGTGAGAATTGGAAGCCAGCTCTGGTGTTCAGTTCTTTAAAAAACAAAAAGGAAACCCAGCTGCTAGTTTAAGTGGTGACTATGGGAGGAACCTGGGAGGTGACCATAGGCAAAGGTCATTGTTACAGGCACATTAAAGGAAGGTGGGTGGAGGGCACTGCAGAATTTCACCTCCCTGGGAACCCATGAATGAAGGAAGGGGAAGTGCACTCCTCAGTTGCACCAGCTTTTCTGTTGTTGCCCTTGCTTGGCATCAAGGAAGAACTACTTCTAATGAGGGCTGGGAAGGCCTGGCCATGTCTTGGCACGGAGAATCTTCATATAGGGTGAGTTAGCTTCCTGTGTGGCTGCTCACGGTTGGACACTTGGTCTGATCATTTCGCAGTGTGAAGACTGACATGTGAAGACATCAGAGCCTTCCAAATCTTGCTAATAATGAATTTAAGTCATCCAACTAACAATTTCTTCAGATGAAGTGATAGAATCACTTGCAATGACAATTTCTTTTTTCCTTTTAAGGATCTCTGGGGCTGCAGTGGTGCTGGCTGTTTTCTTTGGGGAGACCTAAAGTTGGTGAAAGTGTGGAATGTCTTAGCTTCCAACATGGAGCACACTCTACAAGAGTTGGGCTACATGAGATATAGCCCAACATTACTTGTGTTGATTTTTTTAAAAATCTAAGAACACGGTTGTCCAGTTTACTCTTCTTTAGCCCCAGAGTCTGGAGTGGATGGGGGGATCTGGGGTTCTGCAGCAGGAGGGAGCTTCTGTGGGGCCCCACAAAGGCCTTCCAGCACCATGGAACTTGTGGTGTATTCGCATGTGTCTGGACCATGCAGATGTCTACTTGTGTTACCCTGCCTTTAACTAGGTTAACAATGACAAGTGCACTAATGCCTTTAAAGGAGTTCTGTCAGGAATGCTTGATTGTTTTCCCTAAGAACAAAAACACCAGGAAGAAGCAAACCCACCTCAGCAGGTATTTTCTTCTGCTCATGGTTATGAACACACTATTGCTCAAAGGAAAAAGAAAAATCCAGGTGATGTAGGAAGATATGACAAGAATTTGGGGTAAATGTAGTTATTTACTGTCATAAAAGTTCAAATTGCCAAGATGAATGGTGGAAATATAAGTTTATATTTGTTGTGATTAATTCCATACCTTCCCCCAAGGGCGTGTTGTTTGCATACTTGTCTAAATAACTATTATTTCCTAGTTATATGAATATATCGTGGTTAACTAACCACTTAAAATGCAAGTTTATCTTTATGTCATCTTGTAAGCATTTCTACTTTTTGTTTTATAATGTTCACAACATTTTAGTACAATATGCAAAATGCAATATACAGTATCCTATAAACATAAAGCACATATGTTTACTTATTTGAAGTAGGAGCTGAGTTTTTTTTTAAAGGGATTCTCTATTTAAACTGTGGACACCATGAGTCTAATATGCCACGTCAGTGATATGTTTTGAAAATTTTTGTGTGGACCACAGGTGACTTTGAAGTCCTTTTTCATGCTTGGCTAACCTACAGATCCATACAGAGGGAGGAGCCATCTAGTTCTCTGTATTCATGTGGAGGGCAGGAAGCCACATCTCTAAGCAGTGTGCATCTGGCTGCCACGACACTCACCTTCTGCTTCTCCTTCTGGCTCATGGATTGCTTGGAGCTTTCTACAAGGTGGAAAAGTGCTTCATGCTTCTTGGTACTCGTCATTAATTTTTTCTTGGCCTAGAGGTAAGAACACACAAGCAAGAGGAGAAGGAGGAGGAGGAGGAGGAAGAGGAGGAGGAAGAAGAAAGGAAGGAAGGAACAAATAAATAAACAGAAACTGATATTCAGAGAAAAACACTTGTATTTTGGAATGATGTCTTTATGAACGATTGTGAGTTTTTACTTCTCTGTTTCCATCCTTCATCTCAAAATATGCCCTGAGTACCATCGCATCAAAGCATTTACTTTGATAGGGAACCAATGTGTATTTTGTCATGATATTGGGTATATACGAGAAAGAGAGAGAGAGAGAAAGAGAGAGAGAGAGAGAGAGAGAGAGAGAGAGAGAGAGAGTCAGACATTTGCTAACTCACATTGAACTCACCCTCCTATGGCCTTGACCTCCCAAGTCCTGGATTGCAGGCATACACCACCATGGCCAGACTAACTTCAGACTATAAAATGAAATAACGTTGGGAGGAAGTCCAGCAGTCTCTCCTTGGGAATCAAAGACAAAGCCTACTGACTTCCTTGAAACATGTGGCGATGCTACACAAGGGAGGTCAAGAAAGAAGCTGCTCACAGTCCCTCCTCTATCTCAGGCACATGCCTGCTGACAAATGAGTGTGAGTCAAGCATACTTGGTCCTTCAGAATTTGCAGCTTTGTCTCTGAAGCAGACTGTACCTCACAAGTGGCATATGGGACCTCTTCTTGCACTATAATGAGGGGGGAGATGATTACAGATCAAGGAGTCCATGTGATCTAATGATCTTGCCATTCTTCATGAGACAATAAAATCATTTTATTTAGAAAAAACAACTTATCAGAAACTGGGGAATAATAGAAGGTGCTTTTTTTATTCTTTGATGCAACAGCTATAGGGCATCGTCTCTAGCTTTTGATCCATTGTATTGCCTTTCCTGTGAGAACAGAGTGTTTACAGATAATTGTTTTTTCAAAACAAACCTCTTTTTAAAAAAGACTCAGAGTATCAGGAGCAAAATGAAAAACAAGTGATTGGATGCTTCTTTTTAGGACTTTGAGCTATGTTCTCAATGTGACTCTCATGAGCCTCTTTTTATCAGCACAACTACCACAGGTGTAGGAATTTGTTTGTCTTAAACAGTTCTCATCTTGGTCTCAGGAGTCTTTGAATGCAGCAGAAGCTCAGAAGCAAGCTTGAGGCCAGCTGCTCCTGAGGCATCCCTAGTTGTTTGGTACAGGTAGCTATTTACTTGCAAAGGTTCTTTGGGGTTGTTAACATTTGGGAGATGATGTAGCAAGAGTTTGACTCTTGGAATGCAAATCTTCTTCAAGGACATGATTGGGTTATCTTAGCAGATTCCCCCAGTCTCTCATCCTTCCTACTCAAAGCTACTCCTCCTATACAGGATTATTTTAGAATAATCTTCTGTACATATGGACTTCATCTGCTGTTTCTGTAGCTGAAGAACCAGCACATGAATCCTCTACCATTACACATCAAGTCTAGAAGGGTTCATGTGCTGTTTCATGCATTTGTTATCTAGCCAATTAAGTTTTAAAGTAATTGAAAACTGGGAGCAGCCCTTAGTATAGTGTATACAGAAGGTAGGCCATATATACTTGTAGCATCAATACATGTATCCCCCATGTTACTTCTCCTACATTTGTGAACTTCACAGAGAGGCAGCCATTATAATATGATGGAAAAGAGCAGGGACTCCAGAGTCCAGAAATTTCTAAGGCATCTTGGTTTAACCATTAATCAGAGTCAAAGGCCTGGAGATTACCTTGACAGTGCAAAGTCACATGTTACCTCATTGGTGTGATGGCCGAATACACAAACATACAGCTCCTAGCACATAAGAAATGCCATGGAATTATTAGCCATAAGCAATAACCATATTTTGAGTCAGCCTCTGGTTTGGATTAGTATAGTGATGCATCTATAAAGTAACTCAGGTGAGTTGTTTTCTCTTCAATAGGTGTATAGGAAAGCATTAGGGTACACAAATATGTGTGCACAAAAGCAAAAAGGTCCCATCCTAAAGCTGTTTGTGCATACTTGCCTTGATTTGCTGGTTCCAGTTGTTAATAACAAGATTCGCTGTCTTTTCCACTTCATTATCAAGCTATGGAAGAGAAAAACAGGGAAAAAAATAATGCTGCTTTCTTGCTTAGCCACTGCTATTGATGGAATATCTCTGAATCCCAAAAACTCATAGTTGAAACCTATCTCTGCAGCATCATAGCATTTAGAGGTGGGACTCTGGCAAGTGGACCAGTGCTGGTGGTGGTTTGATTGAGAACGGCCCCCATAGGTTCATATATTTAAATGTCTAGGCCCTTGTTGGTGGAATATTTAAGTGGGACTAGGTGGTGTGGCCTTGTTGGAGGAGTGTCAGTGGGAGTGAGCTTTGAGGTTTCAAAAGCCCAAGCTAGGCCCAGTACTGCACCTTCCTCTTCCTGAGGATGAGGTTACTCCGCTACTTCTTCAGCACCACACCTGCTATGCATGCCACCATGCTCTCAGCCATGATGATAATAGACTGCTCTCTGAAACTGTAAGCAATCCCCCCAATTAAAGGCTTTCTTACGTAAGAGCTGCCTTGGACATGGTGTCTCTCCACAGCAATAGAACCGTGACTAAGACAGTGATTTTATAAAAGACATCTCAGGGGCTCCTTCACTCTTGTACCATGCAAATACATGACCTGAAGGTAACCCTCTATTAACAAGGAGCAATTAGTCACCAGAAATCTAATCTGCTACTGTTTAGATCCAGGGATTCCCAACCCATAGAAGCACAAGGAATGAATTTCTGTGATTTTTCTAAGCTACCCAACTCCTGGTGTTTTATTACAGACTTTCAAACTAACTCGATTTCATTGAGTTACACTGTAGTCACAGTAATGCCTTATTAATTCTTGCACAACCCCTCTTATGGTTTATCTGAGCTCCAAAACCCTACAATGGTCATATTTGGGCTAGTCTCCATGGCAAGTGTCTACATGATTTATGAAATAATGACTTATGAAGTAATGTAGCAGTGTGAAAAAGGACATGTACACATGTGCATCTTGCCGAGAATGATCACTCCTCCTCAGTATCAATTCATGTTGCAAAAACATCCACAGAGTGACAATAAGAAACTCGAAGTGCTAAGCAACCAAATGTCTCCATTGCCCCTGATACAAGTTTTGCTTTCATTTCAAAGAGGTGACATCCTTCATCATAATTAACTTTTCAAAGAAGGGACAGTAGATAATGATGAAGGCTCGCTGTGGTGGCCCGTGCCTATAATCCCAGTACTTAGAAGACTGAAACCAGAGGCTCACCAGAAGGTCAAGGCCAACTTGTTCTGGGATACAGAGTTATAGGCCAACCTGTTCTACCAAGTGAGACCCCCATCTCAAAACAAACAAACAAATAAAACAAAATAGTAGCAATAATGGTGGTGGTGGAGGTGGATGTAGACAAACCTCTAGAGAGATAATATGAGTTAGGCAGAACCTTCTGACCCTGGACCTCAGACCTGGTAGATCAGCCAGACAAACTAGCAAGAACTTTGCTTTGATTTTCACCAGTCATTAGTCTGTATCTATAGAGCACATGGTTTATTGTAACAAATACAGAAAAAGATGCTTTTGTGCGCTATGCCAGTTTTGACTGTATAGATGTAGTTGGGATGTAGAGCAAGTTCATTTTTAAAAATCAAATCTGATTTGTGTCCTTTGGGAGACAGTGGAATGATAGGTGCAGTGAAAGGGCGGTACTGAACAGGACATAATGGGGACAGATAATCAGAGGATCATGACATCAACTACCCGATGCGTTATGATGAATTGTTATAACAATTAATTAATTAATTTATGGTAATAAATGTAATTATCATATTGTTATACAATATTTAAAATGTTTTTGTAATTAATGAAGTTTAGGCCTGCTTTGAGTTTTTATGAGGTTGCTGGTAAAGCATATTGATTATATTGCTTTCAAATAATTTTTGAGACTATTTTTTTATTTAATTGATTTATTCAGATTACAACTCAATTGTTATCCTATCACTTGTATCCTCCCATTTCTCCCTCCCTCCCACTTTCACCCTATTCCCCTCCCCTAGGTTTATGACCGAGGGGGACCTCCTCCCCCACTATGTAGTCATAGGCTATCAAGTCTCTCTTGGTAGCCTGCTTATTCTTTCTTTGAGTGTCACCAGGGCTCCCCACCAAGGGGAGGTGGTCAAATATAGGGCATCAGAGTTCATGTCAGAGTCAGTGCCCACTCTCCACATAATTGAGGAGAATATCCTGTCCATTGGGTAGATCAGACTAGGGATTCGATGTTTACTACTTGTATTGTCCTTGGTTAGTGCAATAGTTTGAGCAGACCCCCCTGAGCCCTGATGCACCCATCACAATGTTCTTCTTGTAGGTTTCTAGGACCCTTTGGGTCCTTCTATTTCCCCATCTCCTATATTTCCCCTACCTAGACTCTAGGTAGGGGATGTCCTCACATCTACCCCAATCTCCTGGTAAGTGAAGACTTTTGTAGGACATGCCTCTTAGGCTAGTGACCAATTATAAGTGAGTATATACCATGTGAGTCTTTCTGCTTCTGGGTTAACTCACTCAGTATGATCATTTCTAGTTCCATCCATTTATCTACAAATTTTGGGAATACCTTGTTTTTACTAGCTGAGCAGTATTCCATAGTGTAAATGTACCACAATTTCTTTATCCATTCTTCAACTGAGGGACATTTAGGCTGTTTCCAGGCTGCTATGAACATAGTTGAGCAAATGTCCTTGTTGTGTGGTGGAGCATCTTCTGGGTATATTCCAAGAAGTGGAATAGCTGGGTCTTGTGGAAGCCCTATTCCCAGTTTTCTGAGAAAGCACCAGATAAATTTCCAAAGTGATTGTACTAGTTTGCATTCCCACCAGCAGTGAAGGAGTGTTCCTCTTTCTCCACATCCTCGCCAGCATGTGGTGTCACTTGAATTTTTTATCTTAGCCATTATGATGGGTATAAGATGGAATCTCAGAGTCGTTTTGATTTGCATTTGTCTGATGACTAAAGGCGTTGAGCATTTCTTTAAGTATTTCTCAGCCATTCGCTATTCCTCTGTTGAGAATTCTCTGTTTAGTTCTGAGCCTCATTTCTCAATTGGGTTATTTGGTTTGGTGGTGTTTAAATTTCTTGAGTTCTTTACATATTTTGGATATTAGACCTTTGTCAAATAATTTTTGTGACTTTCTGTCTATTACCTTAGCTCTAGGTAAGACATCCATTCTGGTGGAATACATGAGTATGTTCTATATGCAAATGCTAGTTATACTTCCTAACTCCATTTAATCAGTTTATATTTTATTTATTTCCATTCCTCTTCCATATGAGTTTTCTCAGCTCCCTTAGTTCTTTTGATTTACAGCCCACCTGAAGCCCCCTTCTAGAAACTGTCCTTTCCCTTTGCAAGGACTACCTGCTAAGACTCAGGTACTTCTTGCTTGTGGCCGGCCCTACCCAGCCCATGACAGCACTGCAGCAGTCATTAACAGCTAGGCACATTGCCTAGAAGCGTTGTCTAAGGTGGCTAATCACAGAGAGGGAGGGAGAGAGCATACACAGTGAAAGGTGCATGCCCAGAGCAGAAGACACGCTAACAGGGACCAGTCCGTCTGGGGAGGTTTGCCTTAATGCTTCCTTTTAATCTCAACGATATTCGAGAGCCACAGCTATTATTACCTATTATTCTCACTGGTAAGTAGAAAGGTGCCTTTTGAAACAAATTATGCTTTATGGAACTGGGATGTAGTTCAGTGACAGAGTTAATAAAATTGAAAAGACTGTTAAAAATAGTACTAAAAAATTGAAAGTAACCTCTAATTTTTTATCATCTCAAAGTAGTTCTTATTGATATTTTGGGAAGGATCTTCCAGTTGAGATGCTATTTCTTATTAGATTTCTTTCATCTCATTCTTTAAATCAATGCCATATGTGAAAGATTTATTTTTAAATGTGTGTGTGTGTGTGTGTGTTTGTGTGTGTCTGTGTGTGAGTGTGGGTGTGGGTGCCATAGGGGCTTCAAGAGGGCATTGGATGCCTTGTGTTGGGGTTATAGATGGTTGAGGGTGCTGGGATTAAATCTCCAGTCTTCTGAAAGAGCAGGGAGTGTTTGTAACCACTGAGCCATCTCTCTAAAACCCATTATATTATTATTATTTTTTTTAACTCTCATAGATTAAACTCTTCCAAAACAAGATTTTATTTTTGTGATAGGCTGTGGTCAGATGGCAGGGGAGGAGGACCTCACCTGTCAGAGGTCTGGGGTGGGGAGTAGATCAGAGAGGGAGGAGCAGAAAGACAAGAGTGAGGGGATTACAATCTCGATGTAATGAGAATAAATTATAATTTTTTTTTAATCTTAAAATAAAAAAAAGATTTTATTTTTGTCTTCCCAGAGCTGAACCCAAGGCCTGAGCAAACATACTGTTCCTGAGCCAGATCCCTAGTTCTCCTATAAAACTTTTGCCGGGCATGGTGGCGCACACCTTTAATCCCAGCACTCGGTAGGCAGAGGCAAGTGGATCGCTGTGAGTTTGAGGCCAGCCTGGTCTACAAATGGAGTCCAGGACAGCCAAGGCTATGCAGAGAAACCTTGTCTTGAAAAACCAAAAAGGATAAAAAAAAAATCTCTGAGATCCACTACCATTGCAGAGTAGTCTTTTGCTCTGTGAGCCATAGACGTAAATCTCGGTCAGCTGTTTATTTCTTTAGTCTTTTGAGTCACTGTCTCAAGTTGCCCAAGCTGGTCTTGAAAATGCTGTGTAATCAAGAATGATCCTGAACGCTCTGTTCTCCTGCCACCATAACCCACGAGCACCCATGAAACATAGCACCCAACTTTGCTTTTAAGGCAGGCTATCTGGATAAGACCTGATAAGCTGTGGTCATATGGTGGGGGAGGAGGTCCCCTTCTATCAGAGGTCTAGGGGAGGAGAATAGGGCAGAAGAGGGAGAGAGGGTGGGAATTGGAAGATGCAAGCAAGGGGATAACAATTGGAATGTGATCTGAATAAATTATTTATATATAAAAAGACAGGGTCTCAGTACGTAGTCCTGGCTAGCCTGAAACTTGCTAGCCTAGAATGCACAGCGCTTCACCTTCCTATGCCTCATGAATTTGTTTGATTTTTCTGTTAGGAATATTTCCTATGCTGGGGTTTGAACCTAGGGCCTTGGGCGTGCGAAGCGAGTGCTTTATACCCAGCGTTAGAAATCTTGCTTTTAAGGGAACAGAGAAGCTCCAACTCACAGACTTTCTCTTCTTCTCCTGCATACTCAGGACTTGATGCGTTGGCTTTATCGCTTCCAACTCAATTGCTTTGCCAAGTTTTCTGGAAACAGAACATAAGGATGCACATCGTTCTCTTGGCTCTACATCTACCGTCCAAATTCATTTCTGGGGAGATGAGTGGCACGTTCTAGCGTATCTATTCAGTGAAGGTTTGAAGTGGAATAGTGGCACCCACCCACTCTAAATGTGTGACACCTCCCTTTGGAGTAGAAGCAAAAGTATTGGTGAGGGGAGGTGGGAGAGGGTGGGGGTAGCATTACTAGAAGCACTCACTGATGTAGGTCTGCTGCGGATTTCATACTCTCTGAGGCCCAGGCCCAAGCAGTGCTGAGACAGCTAGAGAAAAAAAAAAAAAAAAACAAAACAAAAAACAAAAAACCAGCAGGTGAGGGTGAAGTTTTCTAGTGAGCTCTGAGAAATCAAGCATTAACAGCCCACAAGCCACCTCTACCCTCACGTTCATCCCTTTACTGGGGTTTCAATTTCCCCATGAGATTAAATTCAACCAGTATTTTTATTTGCATCACAGGTATTGCACAGTGCATTTCACCCCCGATACTTTTTTTCTTTTTTCTTTTTTTTTTCCATTTAGATTTTCATCTCCTATTTTTATGTCTGAGGAAAATAAAGTGGCCAAGGAAGGGAGCTGGGGAGTGGAGGGGGAGGAACTTAGAAGACTCTCAAGGAAAATCTTTTCAGCCTCTCACTTTACAGATGAATAAACCAAGTCTCTGAGGATGTAAGTGACACAGGCTTTGAGCCCAGCTCGCTGGCACATTGAGCTTTATTGTTCTTGGGGTTGGAGTCCTATTCCTGCACCGTACTGACTTTCAGGACAGTCTCAGATCCTTTCTGGTCTTGTGTCCAATAAACACAAAGAGGGTCACTGCCATGTCCCTGGAGGGTGGGACAGCACAGAGAGGGAGGACAAAGAAGCCTGATGTTGTTTCCCCCCATCACAGGAGTCAGCTTAGCTCTTGGGAGCCCATAAGGTGTCCTAGGAAGTCAGGACAAATTGCATCAGTTCGGAGCAGGAACAGAGCCCATGCCAATTTTGATGGGGAGGAAGCTGGGCGGGGGGGGGCGGGAGGGGGGGAAATCGCGGCATTCCTGCCAGAGTCCGAATGGAACAGAGGTGAGCCTCCAGGGACCCAGTGTGCATTCTGCACTGGGACAACAGGAAAACCAGAATGGCCAAGGTTTCTACAACCTAAAACAGCACCAGAGAGGGCCTACTGGGCGTTTCCAGACACAGGAAACTGCAGAAAAGGCAAAACTAATGTACATTCACATGGAGGGGGTCAGTGGTTGGCCAGTTCTGCTGAAGGGAGGGATGGACACAAGCAGGTAGAAGCAACTAGGAGTGTATTGAAGCGTCAGACTTTGGTGGTGGTCAGTTACGTAGTGTACAGACCTGTTAAACTGGACCAAACCCTACGTTTAAAATAAGAGCTGCTAGACAAAGTGCCTCAGCCCTGGAATTCCAGCAATGGGGAAGTTCGAGGCAGGTGGATCAGGCCATCTGAGGTTCCACAAGGAATTTGAGATCAGCTTGGGCTACATGAGACACTGACTACAGCAATAAATGAGTGCTTATTAGCTCATGCAAATTATACCAAATATAATTGTTTTTTATTGAGGAGATGACGAACATTTCACCAGTGAGGATCACTCCCCGGTGATCGCACAGCTGCTGGACAGCCTGGCAGCAAATGCAGCATACATGTGGGCCTTGGAGAGTCCAGCCTCTGGGAAGCAAATATCCCTGGCTGCAGCTGTTCCGTGTGACACACTCAGCTTCTCTGAGCCTCATCTAACTGACCTTGTAAAACACAAAGGCGTTGGGATATCTGTGCAAGTCTCTAACACAGATTTAGATATAGAGAAATAACCAACATTTCTCACTAAACACCACATCAGTACTGGCCATTCTGAGCATGTGAGCTTTTCTGATGCTAGGGTTGCAACGGTGAGATTTAGAAGGCCCCTAAACCATTAGAATCAAAATCAAAATGGCCATTCGTGCAGTTTCCCTCATCAGATGCTCTGCTAAGCACACATGCACTGTTTAATTTAATTCAGTAGCTGTAGGAAACGGTTTTTATTTCTGTTTTATTTTATTATGTTTTATTTCATTATTTATGTTTCTTTCAGAATGGAGCTCATACTATAGCCCAGACTGGCCTGAAATTCTCTATGTAACCTAACAGCAATCCTCCTGCCTCAGCAGATTTACCTCAGCACCGCTGTATTCAGTTTCATGTCCACCCTAAAGAGACATTTAGACAAAAGGCAAATTGTTCCAGAGCGCTCATCTGGTAACTAGCAGAACTAGAGTTTAAACTGGGCAGGCTAAGGAGGAGTCTGTGTAAACCCATTCCGGCTCCTTTGTAGTCTACCAAGCAGTTGCCCTCATAAATAAAAATGGACTGAGAACCAGAGCAGTTTCAGAGCAATTTAATATGACGGTGGTGCCCGAGCAGGAGTGAGAAGTGTGGACAGAGAAGCTTCTTGTTCCCTGTCTTATCCTCTCATCATCATCGTCATCATTGTGAGGAGCCTCAGAAAGAACGCTGCAAGTTTGGTCATATCTGCATGTGTTAGTAGAGAGGCGTCATAGCAAGTTATCAATAATGGATCCCTTTCAATGTTGCAAAGGACCGAGGAGAACGTGGTCCAACAGTGTTTGTGCCTCTGAGGCTAAACCCTTCACACGGTTACTTCATTTCTCATTCAGGCTGCCTGTCACCACACAACCCACATGCACACTCACATACACAGAGGAGCATGGCTGCACTCTGTACAGGAAGTCACGGAGGCGCACAGAGATCCTTGTCAAAAGTCATAGAGCAGAGATAATACAGACTTCACACTTCCTGCCTTTTAAGCCCGTCTGGCTGGCTGCACACCACTTCCTAGATGAAAGAGCATTACCAACCCATCTGTGAGCCCAGGAGGCGTAAAGCCCCGGCTGGGTCTTGCTGGGCCTCGTTGGGCCTCGCTGGGCAGCTCATTAGCTGCATGGCTAGGGAGTTGTATTTCAATTGTTCAGCCCCGAGTCCCCATCTGTAAGGAGGGATAAATGTAAGAACTTTCAAGGGCTGTCATGAGGATTAAATAGGAGTATTCTCTAAGCATTTGAGGCGGTGCTTAGACCAAAATAATTCACCAAGATCTGGAAGCCAGGCTTGGCAGGATTGTGCCTGCCATGTGTGAGAGGAGGCTGGGACTGGGCATTTCTCACTTTTAATTTTTTTTAAACAGGAATTTTTGCCTTACCTTTTTCATGGTACTTACTTTTTCTTTGTGCTCTGCAGAGTCTTGCTTAGCTTGACTGCCAGTTTCTGAAGTCCTTTGGCATAGCTAATCTCCAGGTTGGCCCTGTGAGCAAAGAGCTTGGTTACGTATGATGTACTGGTCAGAATTAGGAAGGACACATAGACAGACAGACAGACAGACAGACACACACACACACACACACACACACATAGACATTCACACAACAGGTCAGGCTGAGAACACAGTTGTCTTCATGAGGTAGAGACCGTCTATCTACAGGAGCTGCTTGTCTTTAGGCAAACCCTTAGAATATCAAAGGCAACCCCCACAGGAAAAGTATTCATTTAACATGGTTTCCTCTGAAGTTATGGGTTGGATTGTGTTTCCCTCAAAGAGGATGTAGTACCAAACTCCTGTGTATTAGTTACTTCTATAATTGCTACAACAAAGTACTTGGCCAATGTGATGTCAACAGAGGGGACTTTACTTTAAGCTTATGGCTTGGGGAGGAGTGCAGTCCACTATGGTAGGGGTGTACTGCAGCTGGTCACTCTGTGTCGGCAGTCACAAAGCAACTGGAGCAAATGCTGCTGGTCAGCTCATGCTTTCCCTATAATTTAGTCCAGAACCCTAGCCCAGGAGACTGTGCAGCATTCTTGGGTCTTCTTGTCTCAGTTTACCCCCCTGAAAACGCCTCTTGTGGACATGCCCAGAGGTTCATCTCCTGTATGATTTTAGGTCCTGCCAAGTTAGCAATCAATACTGACCACCACACACAGGATGTGTGAATGTATCTTCTTTGGAACTAGCTTCTGTGAAGATGCTGACCACGTTCAGATGAGGCCTCAAGACAATTTGAAATGTCCTTATAAACAGGGAAACACCAGACACAGACATAGGCATGTGTGTACATGAGGAAAGGCACTACAAATATGAAAGGAGGGATCAAAGGAAGATCTGTAGGCCAGAGCATTGTCAGCAAAACCCAGAAGCTAGGAGGGGACAGGAGACAGCACCCCCAAGTCCATGTACAGAAGGAATCAACAGGCCGACATCTTAATCTCATCAGACCTCTGGTCTTCTGGACTATTACACAGGAAGTCTTGTAGTTCAAGCCACCCAGGCTGTTGCACTTTGTTAGGATAAGCCTAGAAGACTGACACAGCTAGTAAGAAACGCAGTCATCACTAATCCCATCAGCTCTAAGCCCTAAATAGAAGCTGGGGATAAGTATGATCGAATTAAGCATGTGGTAGCTTCAGGGGGGACTCTGCTGCCTTAATCTCCCAAGCAGCTGACTATAAGCATATGCCCAGCTTAAGTATTAGAGTAGGAAGCCTTGGTGCCGGTCGTCCATTGCTTTCTATGCAGGACAAGAGAGCAGCAAGCCACTGGGTCTTGGAGAGATCAAATTACTCTCTTCTTAAGATTATTTTTACCACTTCCTAGGTTCAGCTATGGCTATAGAGGTCAGTTTCCTATTTACCTCTCACATGCTCCCTCACTCCCCTTCTCCTGCTCTCTCTGTTCTTTCTTTTTTATAGATGATTTCTAGCCACTTTGAATTTAAAAAAAATCTTATTTATTTCTTTGCAAATTATTTATGTGTACTGTGTGGGTACACACCGCAGTATACACTCAGAGGTCAGAGGACCACTCAAAGGAGTCAGTTCTCTCCTCCCACTGTGTAGAGCCTGAGAATCAAACTCAGGTCATCAAACTTGGTGGTGAGTGCCTTTATCCACGAAGCCATTCATATAGAGCATTAAATCTGATGGACGCATAGTTCTTGGATCACAATGCTGTGCACAAAACATATGGTACAATTTAATTCTTTGGTGATGATGGTATGGTGATGATGGTGGTGATGATGGTGGTGGTGGTAGTGGTGAGGTGGTGATGGTGGTGGTGGTGGTGATGGTGGTAGCGGTGATGGTGGTGGTGGTGATGGTGGTAGTGGTGATGGTGGTGGTGGTGGTGGTGGTGGTGGTGGTGGTGATGGTGATGGTAAACACCTCCTGCTCTGTGCCAGGTCCTAGTCACGTTGGATACAAAGACTCCCAAGGTGTTCAGCCTCCTATTCAGAGAGAATGACAAGTGAAAAGAGCAAAACAAAGCAAGGCAGGGAGTGCCCCAGCAGAGAGACGTTCTGACTCTACCCACAGGCTGGGAGGATGCTTGAGACTGTAGACCTGGCGTAGAGCAGGCCCTCTATAATGAAACACTGAGGAGTGAAGAAGACTACGTTTACCAGAACCAGCCAAGGAAGCTGAGGACGGACCAGCCAGGCGACACAACAGCCTGTGATGGCACGATGGCCCTTTGGGAGGTGGGGATAATGTGGAAGGTTGAGTGATTCTGGAAGAAGGCGAGGGTCAGCATCATGGGGGGATGGAGAGAGACAGAGTGGGAGGCAACGTCTAAGTCTCAAGTTCTATGAGGTCTGAATTTCATTCTACAAGGGTCTCGGAAGGGCCCTAAACAGGATCAAGGAGACAAAAAGGTCACAAATGCAAACGCTGTCCTTCCTTTCCTAACACTCAAACACCCTGCCCTAGCACACAGTATCAACTACTGGGTTTCCAAATAGTAGTACAAGACTAGGCTAATCAGACCCTTAGGGCAATGGAGCCTGACCCAGAAACTTTCGATGTCGTGTTTAATTAGAGCTTAATTTCTAACCCTTGGTGCCTCACTCTAAATGGCCAGTCTCAGGTAGGACTATCTAACAAAATAGTAGGGCTTCCATCTCCTATCTAATCAGATACAATTCCATAAAGATCCAGCAAACAAGGCCAGGTAATTGCTCTCAACTATTATAAAAAGGTCCCCATTCTCCTCCAGCCCCTGGCCAGAATCTGCCTGTTGTGTCTCTATCCACTTTTCTATCAGGTATGGCCCAGTAAACACGCTTACCCTCTGAGCTCCCCAAGTTCCCAGCATAATAGATACACTGGAGATCAAGCCTCAGCCCACCAGCAAGTTACGAGAACCCTGCTTGGATTGGAAACAGGAGTTCCTTGGAGGATGCAGCTTTGAGCATCTTAACAAGGAGGATGAGGTTAGATTTCATCTCTACTCAGTCAGGTGCTGGTGTGGAACAAGGGAGCTACACAGCTGCAGCAAGTCACAGCCGAGAGACCTCTCCCAGGAGACGGAGACCATAAAGGAGGACATAGAAGGAAAACAAACATACAAACAAACAAGGCTCTGGCTAGAAAGGGTGTTGAGAGGAGAGATAGGAAATCTTGGCCATGGGTGAGACCACAGAAGAAATCATGGGTACAGGCAATCTCTGGCTACAGGGCTTGGTTGGCTCTGGCCTGGACATCATGGTGAAATCCAGGTACACCTGAGGTACCTTGTTCGTGTATCTGTCTAACACAACAGTTCTTCAACCCATTGTTACAACTGGCCTGAGACCAGCGGAAAACAGATATTTTACATTACAATTAAACCAGTTTTGGGCATTCTGACTCTGTTGTCTAAGGGACATATAGGAAGAAGGCTACACCCAAGAGTCTGTCACATATGTGCTAGAGGCTCAGTTAGGACTTATGTGGTAGTGTATGTCTGGGAGTTCTCAATGTGCAAGGGAGCTGACGTTGGAAGACTATTACAGAAAATGAGTTGAAGCAAAGATTTCATTTCTTTTTTTGTTTTTACCCCTTTTGTTGATAACATCTGCAATGAGTCATGCATAGTCTCTGAACCCCCCCCTCCTTCTTACCACCTCGGGCCCCCCCACCCCGCTTCCCCGCTTCTATTTTTAAATATCCATGCTGGTGAGTCTTTCATCTGAAAAATCTGTTCCCAAGCGTGCTTGCAATAGAACCATTGATTTCTCATCACAGCTGGTTTAAACATTAGCTATGGTGATGCAGGGAGCCAAACTCTCATACATAGTATCTAAAATATGCCTTTTTCATTTTAGTTACGGCTTGCAGTTGTGCTAAAGTGAGCCTGAGGACTTTGACCTCAAACATAGTAGGAGCTGCTATGAGTCTCTGGATGAACTGGAGTTCGAGGCTGAAAAAAAAAAAAAAAAAGCGGGGGCGGGGCGCGGAATGGTAGTAGCTCTTTGGCTAGAAGAAGGCGGGCGTGTCTTGGTGCAGAATATCCAGGTAAAACATCTTTCCAATAACATACACAGTTTTCTAGCACCTCCAATTAGACGGAAGCAAGAAGTAGTTGAACTAAGAAAGGTAACCGTGTCTGGGTTTGCAACTCAGCTGTAAGTCCGCTTCAAAGCATGTGTGACTGCAAAACTCTCCTTAGCAGACAGACCTGCATCCAAGCAGACGTCCAGGTAAGGTGTCTGGAAATGTAACCTCCAGGGACACTACAACTCTCATTCTACTAATGTAGCTATGTCAATTAAAAAAATATTCAAACAAAACAAAACAAAAAAGCAAAAACAAAAACAGAAAATCTTCAGTGATCTTTTACACATTCATTCACCCAGTCTGCCAGTATTTACCAAGTGCC
The DNA here is from genome assembly GCA_907169655.1 of Acomys percivali. Taxonomy (NCBI): domain Eukaryota; kingdom Metazoa; phylum Chordata; class Mammalia; order Rodentia; family Muridae; genus Acomys; species Acomys percivali. The sequence continues at coordinate 42,537,265 of OU015750.1, read as the reverse complement.
GTGATGTCCGCCGTCATGCTGTCAGTGGATTTGTCTTTACGATTTGCTGTGCTCTCACCCTTGTTTTGTATGTCTGTTATACTCATTTTAAGAGTGCTGTCCCGCTGGGTGTGGTGGCGCACCCCTTTAATGCCAGCAATCAGGAGGCAGAGGCAGGCAGATCTCTGTGAGTTCCAGGCCAGCCTGGTCTACAAAGTGAGTCCAGAATAGCCAAAGCTACACAGAGAAACCCTGTCTCAAAAACAAAACAAAACAAAACAAAACAAAACAAAAAAAACAAAAAACCCAAACAAAAACAAAAACAAAAACAGAAGAAGAGTGCTGTCCTATTTGTCTTACGAGTCTTTCCCACATATATCTAATGCAAACAGAATGTATCATTGATTTGTATAAAATAAGCCCACATATTTAAGAGGAGAGAAGCCCCGGGCTTGTAGCCAAGGAAAGACTTGTACCCCTCTCTTCGGCTTTCAGACTGTTGACACAATGGACCTCAAAAAATTAGAATTTTCCACTGGGAATAGGGCTTCCTCAAGACCCAGCTATTCCACTCCTTGGAATATACCCAGAGGATGCTCCACCACACAACAAGAACATTTGCTCAACCATGTTCATAGCAGCCTTATTCATAATAGCCAGATCATGGAAACAGCCTAAATGTCCCTCAGTTGAAGAATGGATAAAGAAACTGTGGTACATTTACGCTATGGAATACTACTCAGCTATTAAAAACAAGGAATTCCCAAAATTTGTGGACAAATGGATTGAGCTAGAAATGATCATAATGAGTGAGCTAACCCAGAAGCAGAAAGAGTCAAATGGTATATACTCACTTATATCTGGACACTAGCCCAAAGGGCATGTCCCATGAAAGCCTTCCCTTACCAGGAAACTGGGACCGAGGGGAGGACATCCTATTGGGACTCTAGGTGAGAGAAGCATGGGAGAATGGGGAAATAGAAGGATCCAGAGGGTCCTAGAAACCTACAAGAAGAACATTATGATGGGCAGATCTGGACCCAGGGGTCCTGCTCAAACTATGGCACCAGCCAAGGACAATACATGCAGTAAACTTCGAACCCCTACCCAGATCTACCCAATGGACAGGACATTCTTCACAGTTGAGTGGAGAGTAAGGTCTAACTTTCACACAAACTCTGATGCCCCATATTTGACCACGTCCCCTGTATGGGGAGGCCTGATGGCACTCAGAGGAAGGATAGCAGGCTACAAGAAGAGACTTGATACCCTATGAACATATACAGGGGGAGGAAATCCCCCTCAGTCACAGTCATAGGGGAGGGGAGTAAGGGGAAAATGGGAGGGAGGGAGGAATGGGAGGATACAAGGGATGGGATAACCATTGAGATGTAATATGAATAAATCAATAAAATATATTTTAAAAAATTAGAATTTTCCAAGGAGCCTTAGGCTGGGAAAAGAAAAAGCCTGTGATCTTGGTACCAACTAGAAGGGGTGCTCACCCTGTTGAAATAGATTTTTAGTTCAGACAATTACAGTTTGTAAGAGCACCTTGCAGAACTGACTAGATCTGAGGCGGTGATGGGTCAGTGAATGGCACAACCACACCTTGGCCAGCAGTGCTCAATTATTCATACCTCGTATGCATCCTCTCTACTTCAACCTCAGCCTCATGACAGTTACCCTAGAGGTGGTCTTGTGGGTCACTGGATGTCCTTATTTGTATTTGCTCTTCCCGGTGTGGCCACATTGAATAAATATTCTTTCTTTGCTTTTCACAGTTGATTCTCTTGCCACCCAATGCCCCGTGTGTGTGTGTGTGTGTGTGTGTGTGTGTGTGTGTGTGTGTGTGTGTGTGCGCGCGCGCGCACATGCGTGTATGTGCAGGTCAGAGGACAACTTTCACAAATCAATTCTCTCCTTTTACCACCTACCTTCTGGGCATGACACTACAGTTGTCAGGCTTGGCAGCAAGCATCTTTACGTGCCACCTGATCAGCTCTAGTATTGTTTGTTTGTTTTGCTTGGGACACAACCTCACTCTGTATTCTGGGCTGGCCTTGAACTTGCAATCCTCCTGCCTCACTCTTTCAAGTGCTAGGACTGTAGGTAAGCACCATGGCATTAAACAAGAGCCTGCTGTGTTATATGTGTGATTAAGGAAGTCATTTCTGGAGTCACATAATGAGGAGAGTAAGAGGGAATGTGTGCTGGGTGCATTGCAATCACTGGCCCTTGTGGATTCAGTCCAAACATAGCAGGAAAAGGCGGTAACCTCTGAATCGCACCACTCTTGGGGGAGAGACTTGGCCCAATCCAGTGGGAGAAAACAGTATCCATCTTTCCTATCTGACTCATAAGAACGTGGACTACAGATACACCATGAGGAAAGTATTTGTATATTAATTAAGTGCATATGTCCACTAGAAAGCAGTTCTCTGGATATATATTCTTTGGGTTAACTGCATAATCAAGCAGTTGAGCAAGCCCAGGACTCTGTTATCTTAAGTAGGAGAGTCACTTCAAATGGACATTCATCAGGAGCCAATATAAAGTACCTCAGCAGTGACATCATTTTTGAGGGAAAATGACTTGGCTGCTCCAGGTTAGCTTTACAAAATGTCTGTCACATGGATGACTGGTTGTTCTGCATTATTTAAGGTCAGGATCTAATTATAGCATCATACCCATTCTTTGCACTTATGTGATGCAGTTTTTAACTCAGAAATGTGCTTGCAATTTTACTGACCTCCAGCAGCCTATAGATTCTCAGATTCTAAATTCTCATCCTTAAGGAAGTAAAGCCATGGAGGGAGATTGTGGAGATGGAAGCTTTCATACACTGAGAAGGAGGATGCTGGTCCCACCAAGGGACTGCAAAGAAGCACAAGTAAGAAGCCAAGGCAGGTGAACATCTGGATAAAGGGAACATCTGGACAAGGGGAAACAAGAAGAGAGTGGTGGAGCAGAGATACTTGACTCCTGCCAGCTCACCGTGGAGCCTGCTTTCGTCGTGGCCACCACTTTATTCTCTGCCTTCCGTCTTCGTAACTGGATACCTGGCACTAATTTTGAACTCTTGCACAACAAGTAATCAAGATCAGATGCCTGTTCTCTGGGCCATCTGCATGGTTAGTCAGTATAGAGATTCTTCCTGATTTTCGGGGAGAAGAGGCTTTTTATCTAAGCAAAGAATTGGATTTATAGAATAGTTAACTGGTCTAGTTTAAAAATAATGTCCTTTGAGAGCTAATAAAGTGTTTCCTAAGATGGGTGTGGTGGTGCACGCCTTTAATCTCAGCACTCAGGGAGGCAGAGGCAGGTGGATCTCTGTGAGTTTGAGGCCAGCCTGGTGTACAAAGCCAGTTCAGGACAGCCAAGGCTACACAGAGAAACCCTGTTTCCCTATAGAAGAAACACTGTCCCAGATTTTCCCACCCTTTTCTTTTTCAGGAAATCAAGGCAGTTTGACTATAAGAATGGAAACATCTTTCACGGAAACTTTTAGTTTTTATTATATTTGACAAACTTGCATTTTTCTTCATAAAAAGCCTGTTTGAGCTCTTCCAGTCATCCATTGTTCTGATAAGGCTAGTGTTCTCCT
>OU015750.1:42466620-42513618 GCA_907169655.1 Acomys percivali | reverse complement strand
ACACACACACACACACACACACACACACACACACACACACACACACACACACAATTTATTTTGACATCTATCTACTAAAAGCCATAGGCGGATACCTACAGTTTTAATTCAACATTACTAAGTTCATTTACTTTCTCCCTCTCCAATGTGTGTAATTTTATTTCTAGAAAAAAAAAACCCCTCACTTCATTAACTTTAATACCTTTATGTATTTGATAAGCTCTTCTATATGTAACCAGTCTTCCATTCCCCCCATTCTAATGCCAAGGCTTTGATATCTGGTTATAGGCTACCTGTCTGCACAGACAGCCTTATTGTCTTGGCTTGGCCTCTGAAACCTTGTGAGCACCCCACACCTCATGTGGACAATCCCTTCACTGAAAGCCTGATTCTCCTTGCTGTCCTGTCTTACTTAATTGGCCCCTAATACCTCACACTGGGCCTCTGTGAGTCCCTGACTTGGCACAGACAGATACAGTGCTCTGTGCTCTGAGGTTTTCAGATGGAACCATTTAAGAGGAAGTAGAATTAGGTGGAAGAAAGGAAGAGGAAAGGGGAAGGTGATAAGTATTGTTAGCATTCTTTAAAAGCCTTTCTTTGTGATGCTAGGCACTGATGCAGGGCCGTGAACACACCAGGCACATCCCCACTGTGTCAAACCAGTGGTTCTCCAGCTTCCTCCTGGTGCTGTGACCCTTTAATACAGTCTCTCACGTTGTGGTGAACCCCAGCCATAACAATATTTTCATTGCTATTTCATCAGGGTAATTTTGCTGTTATGAATCATAGTGCACATATCTGTGTTTTTTAATGGTCTTAGGTGATTCCTTAAAAGGAGTTGAGACCGACAGTTTGAGATTCTCAGTTCACTAGACTCGTGTAAACCCTATCTGTTCTTCCTGGCTTTTTACTTGAAACCTTTCCTTACCTCATCCCAAAGCAGTCTCTCCTCTGAACTTTCATATCAATTTCTATCGTACAGAGTCAGTGACATAAGGATCATGGCATGTATGATGCTCGTGCAATGATCACTGTTTTAAAAGGTCATTTACTTTCATCATTTCATTTGCTCTGAAAAGTAGAATAAGCAGTGTTTCTCTTAGTGTTATCTTGAGCTGCTATGGTAACTGCTGACTGTACCTCTGTCCCCAGTGAGACTGAGAACTTCTCCAATGCAGCAGCTTTGTCCTGGGCTGCATGAAGCACACCATAGCTCACACAGGATGGTTGTTCAAAGCACGTAGCAAATTAAAATTGTCTACATATATATTTATTTTGTTTTGTGCGTACAAGTGCACCCCATGTATTATTCATGTCCATGGAGGTCAGGAGGTGGCACTGGATCCCCTAGTTGTGAACCCTCCATGCTGGGGATCTAAGCTGGGTCTTCTACAAGATCAACAAGTGCTCAAAGCCATGGGGTCATCTTTCTAGCCCATCAAATGTGGTTTCTTTCTTTCTCTCTTTCTTTCTTTCTTTCTTTCTTTCTGAAATCTCGTGACCTTGCTTAGTATTGCTCTGGTTCCTTTCAGATATGTGGGGCACACTTAGTCACTGGAGGCTTCCAGGGAAAAGGTGAGGAAGGAGATGCACATTTTGTGGATTATGTGGTGCCCTAGATCGAGAGAATTGAGTTTAGTCTTCTGCATATGGGATTTCATCTACATGTGGAACATTCTTTACAGTTCAATCCATTTTAAATATCTATCTTATTCAGATGTCAATGAAAAGTCAATGTCTTTGAAAACAAGACAAGTCTGTATTATAAAAGAACCAACAAATGGATTTCACAAAACCACACCCAACTGTGAACAGTTCCCTTGCATCTTCTCACCATCAGCCTGTGCATTTATTGGAGCACTATGCTTCCTCTACTTGATGCATGCCTATGAGAAAATGCCAGGGGCAAATTCAAATGCCTAGAAACCTTGGCTTCAGAAGAACGGTGCGCAGCCATTAAAAGCAGAGTAACAAGCCTGCATGAATGCACATGAGCTCTGAAGTCACTCTGGGATCAAGTCTCAGCTCTACGGCTTGCTAGCTACAAGGATGCTTTTTAACTTCAAGGCTCGGCTTCTGCTTGTATAGGTGTTGTTGTCTCTGAGTTTGGTGTTAATGAACCAAAGATATTTTAATATTCATTAATCTTATATGTTTTAATACTACGTTTAATTATCTGGTTGATAAAGATTGATGACCAGTCTCATAGAAACCTACCAAAGCATGTGTGGTTCTTAGGAACAAGGGTTCCGTTTTTAATGAGTAGGTGCCAGTGGTAACTTTATGGAACTTAGCTAGTATCAATAACTAGTCATAAGCTTTTAGGATGGTTTAGTTGAGATAGTAGTGGTACCCAATGTCTGACACACATTAGAACAACAACAACAACAAAACCCAAAACCCAAAACCCAACCCCCAACAAACAGCCTGAGTGATTTATCGCCCCTTCATACTGCCCCCTCCCTGTGCAATGTGTGATGCCCACCAATGCAGGCTCATTTGCATGAAGCCAGCTCTTGGGAAACCCACAAACAGCAAGAATTGTCTTTTTTGGCTGCTCGACTTCTCCAGAGAGGCTCTTTGGAAATTGCTCTCATCCATCAATTCACAGTCCACTAGGTGCCTTTGAACTGCACAAAGACAGGTGCTAAGAACAATAATGAAAAGGAACTACTTGTGCTCCAAAGTATGCTCCCTCCCTCTGCCTGTTTGCCCATCTCTTCCTCTCTCTCTCTCTCTCTCTCTCTCTCTCTCTCTCTCTCTCTCTCTCTCTCTCTTTCTCTCCCTCCCTCCCCCTCTCTTTCTTTCTCTTTCTCTCATATTTTCCAAACTGCCTTTCTTAAAGGGATCTGTAGTTTTTTCTGCCCCAGATTTCAGTATCTTGGAAGCCAGATCTTCCACCTATCACTCTCCACAAAGACTTGCTTTTCTTTGGATCTTCAGGAATGCTGTTCCTTATTTCTGCCAATGGCTGTGTGCTCATCACCCTGGGTTATCACTGATACCTGCCACACATTTGCAGACACCCCTGTCACATGGGATTTTGAAGGCTTTTCTGATCATGGCTGTGATGGGCACTCTTTAGCCTATGTTTTATTATTAAAGATGACAAGCATACTATGGTACTCCTCAAATCCCTTAAGGGGTTCATAGTATTCTTACCCTAATCCACCCTTCTTATGAGACAGAGTTCCTATGTGATCTCTTCCCCCTAATTTTCAAATCTCTGTGTTATTCTCCATCCATGTGGGCCTTCCTGCCATTCACTGAGCACATAAGCATATCCCTACCTCAGAGGTACTGTGGTTTAGGCTTATACTGTCTGAACATCTCCTGCCTAAGAGACAACTCCAGCTGCTGCTGTCCTTAGCTCTAATCATTTGCCCATGAGATGTGTGTGGCCATTTGGTCTGAAAAACCCCGGGAAGTTACCATGGAATCACCTGGCTTCTTCTAATTTTTTTTTTTCTCTGAATTGTGAGAAAAGATCTTGCTCTAAGGACTAAATTGTATCACCCCCAATTTATATTGTGGCTCTCAGGAAAAGACACTATTGGGACATATAGCTTTTTAAAAAGGTGATGAAGATTTTTAAAAAGGTCATACAGTTGAACACCATCAAGTATGAATAGTGTCCTCATAAGGAGAGACTAGGGGCTAAGGAGATGGGTCATTGAGTAAGAGCATTTGTTGGGCAAGGATGAGGACCTGTGTCCAGCACGTGTGAAAAGCTGGATGTGATGGAGTGCATACCTGAAACCCCAGCACTGTGTGGGCCAGAGTCAGGAGGACCCTTGGGATTTGTTGGCTACACCAGCTTAGCTCCAGGTTTAGTGAGAGACTGTCAAAGTATACTGATAGGACACCAGACATGTTGAATTTCTCAAATAATAAAACGTCAAGGGATACAGAAGAGGGAAGAGTAGCCATGCAGAGCACAGAAGACGTTTTAGGACAGCTGAGTACTCTGTGTGTCTCTGTAGTGTCGGACATGCGTCACCACGCAGCTCTCTCCACATGCACAACACTAAGAGGTGACACTACAGTACCAACTGACTTGGGGCGTTAGAGGCAGCAATTGCAATACATGAAGACTCGGTGTGGAGTGTCCATAACAGGGGGGCAGTGTGTGAGTAGGTCAAAGAGTAGGTAAGGGTATTTCTGCAATTGTCACCCCATTTCTCTGTGAGCCCAAACTGGTTTTTATAAAATATCCCATTGTATAAGAAAAAGTCTATTACATAAAAGCTAAGGGTTTCCATAACAAATAACAAAGGCTGGGCAAGTAGAATTTAGCAAGAGAGGCCGTTTTGTCATTGCTTCTCTGACTTTTGGTAAGATCAAGTGGACAGACTTAGTTTGTCACAATCTGAAGCCTTGAGCTCTGAGATCAAGGTATCATTGAGCTTGACTTTTTCTGAAGTCTCTCACATTGACCTTCAAGTGACTTTAACTGTGTCTCCTATGTATACGTGTGTCTGTGTCCCAATTTCTTCTAAATTGTGTGTGTGTGTGTGTATGTGTGTGAGTGTGTGTGTGTGTGTGAGAGAGAGAGAATTTCATAAATGCTTTGATCAAATTCATCTTTTATTCTTACCTCTCCAACTTCTTTTCTATCTACCCCACCCCTTTTCCTCCAAATTTCATGTGCTCTTTTTTCTTTCTTTTTCAAACCACCAAGTTCACTTAGGCTGCCAGGATGAGCATGGTTGTAGGCTCATCCTGTGAGCACAGGTAGCCAATTAGGAGCCACATCTGGAGAACACGTGACTCTCTATACCCTCCCACCCCCACCCCCAACTCCCCTCCTGCAGTCTTCAATTACCAGTAGCTCCTCTTTTCTTTAGCTCCAGTTTTGCCCTTGTCAGCTGCTCTGGGATGGTGCAGTGTCCAATCTTTTCAGACTGGCTATTTTCATCTAGTAATATGTAGTTGAGTTACTTCCATAGTTTTCCATGGATGGAAAATAGCTCGTTTCTTTTTAGCACTGAATACTTTTTCAATAATCCTCTGGATGTAGCAGAATTTATCTACCCATTCATCCACTAAAGGACACTTTGGTTTTTTTTTTTTTTTTTTTTAAGGATTGAGAAGTTGTGAATAAAGCTGCTATGAACATCTGTGTATAAAACTTTATGTGTCCATGTTTTTAGCCTTTGGAGCCAATACCAAGGAGATTGACTGATGGATTGTTCTGGAGAACATGTTGTTGTTGTTGTTGATGGTGATGATGATGCTTTTTTTTTTCCAAGACAGTTTCTTTGTGTAACCCTGGCCGTCCTGGAACTCACTCTGTAGGTTAGGCTGGCCTTGAACTCAGAGATTTGCCTGCCTCTGCTTCCTGAGTGCTGGGATTTAAGGTGTGCACTACTATTGCCCAGCCAGGACATGCTAATTTTATAATAAACTATCAGCTCTCTTCCAAAGTGGCTGCACCATTTTTGCACCCCAGCTGTTAATCATCATCACTGTTAGCACTTGGCAATGTCACTATTTTGGGCAACCTTACATGTGTGCAGTGGTGATCCCGCTGTTTTAATTTGCATTTTTGTTGACATTTTATGAGGAGCTTCTGGTTGCATTATCTGCTTGCTTTTCCTTCCTACATTGTAAGTTTCCTGAAAGGGGACTGAAGCTGTGTTGGTCCTTAAAAAAAAACCAAAGCTTCTATCTTCGTCCTCAGGAACAACCTGAGGCATCCCATGGCCGTCCTGTACTTTTGAGTGGTTGAATGATACAGCCAGGACCTTGGCCACTAACCTATCAAGTCATCTAATGGCTATTTCCCATTATTAAAACAAACTTGGTCATGGGAGTTAGAGCTTAGAACTTTTTGCTGCATTTTCATGCCATTGTTATTGTTATGCCCAAATTTTGAGAGACTCCTAGAACAGACCACCCAAGAGCAGAGTCCAAATACAATGGCAAGGAAGTCTTTATTACAGGTTTGAACCTGGGACATACCTCCAATGCACTGACACAGCAGATGCAAGGAAGTGGCCCTGAGTGTCAATTGAGAGAGGTGTTTTGTTTTTTTTTAAATAGGTTTTAGACAAAGAAATGGGCTTTATAGTATATGTTTGGATGGCATTTGGGCAGAAAAGCTGCAAGCAGGGAGTTACAAGCCTTGGCGTTTTGTGGTTGGGTAATAGTTATAGGGGCAAGTTGACTTACAGAAAAGATTGGTTGAAGCAATCATAGGGGCATTAGGAACTTTGGCCTGCCTTCTCCTACTTGGTTGTTGCTATATGCCAGCCCACCTGCTGGTCAGCTTGACCAGCTGAGAGTGTATTTGGACTTTCCCAAGGTGAGCTGATTGGAGGAATTTTTCTGTTTAGACTACTTTGTGGTTTTCCTGGAATCTGGGTTCAGCTCTTGGCCAGGCTTAACACAAAATGGAGTTTCTATTTCAAAATGGATACTCTCTAGTTTCCTGTGTCCCCTTTCTGTAGTTCCTCTTAGCATGCTTCTAGCCACTCTTTTAGTTCCCATCTTGAACTGCCCCAAGGCTTTTAGCTCTGTACCTTCCACATGATGAGCAGAATTGGAGCCCACAACGGAAAATGCTTCCTCCTTTACCTTTTTCTTCTTGTTTCCTAACAGATGGAGTTTTCATTGCTGATAGCTCACGACTTGCCAGCTCTCCCCTAATTGGGTACATTTTCTTTTGGCACTGAATGGTGTCCCTGCAACATTTATTGAGCTCTGTGGTGCACCAAGTTCTAGCTGAAGCTCCAGAGGTCTTGGCGTGGTACTACTGCCCCAGAGCTTTGCTTTGCTGGGTGCTGTGAGGTGCTCAGCCCTGCTGTGTGCATCCACTGAGCACACTGGTAGCTTTCAGCCAATGGGTCCAGAGACAGGAGGATATTTGCTCTCCAATCTGGTTTACACCCCTCACAGCATGGCCTTTCCTCTACGTCTTTCCTCCTCAGTGGCATTTGTTATCAGCACTGGAAAGAAAATGTCTTTTTCATACTTGTTAGATACGGTCCTTTATCTACCTTGATTTGATCTGGCAATCCAGCCCTCAGCTCTAAATTATAGTCTTTTCCTTGGTTCTTCAACTTAAGCACCTGACAGTGATTTTTGGCTCTCACTTATATATGCTTTATGGAATTTTACAGTTTCAGTGCTGAGGAACGATAGAGCTTGAATTAATTACACTGGAATCACGGTGACAAAAGTATTGGACATAAGCACTTAAAAGGAGGAGGAGGAAGAAGAGGAGGAAGAGGAGGAAGAGGAGGAGGAGGAGGAGGAGCTTACTTTGGCTCTTGGTCCCACAGGGTTCAGTCTGTGCTTTTTGGTTCCATGAACCTGAGCGGAAGGCCATTGCAGTGGAAACATCTGTGAGGTTATCACTTCATGGCAAAAAAGAAGCAGAGAAGGAGGGAATCGGGGACTAGGCATAACCTTAAAAAGCTTGCGCTTAGAGAGCAGCTTCCTTCATCTATGTCTCACCGACCAAATCGGCACCACTGGAGAGGAACCAAGCTCTTAACACTTGACCCTGAGAGAGGCGTTTCATAGCCAAACCTCAGTTCTTGCTTTTTCATGTTTTATTCTTTGGTCATTTAAAAACAAAACAAAACAAAACAAAAAACAAACCAACCAACCAACCAACCAACCAACCAACCAACCAACCAACCAATCAAAAAAAACGCAGATGCCAAGACTCCAAGTAGCACAATGATTCGTTCCGAGGGGCTACCACCACCAGTATTCCAGTAGGTCCTGCAGCCAGGTCCCTCTGTTTTGTCTTCCTGCCCTCTGTGAGTGTTGCTGACATTGTTGCCATTCTTCTGTTTGAAGCAAGGGCAAGATTGGTAGGAAGAAAATCAGGGGCAAAATAACATACGCCCGGTTGGATGCGGTTGTCTTAGCATGACAGGGTCTGAGGAAACCAAGCTGCATTTGGCCCCTGGAGGACATATTCCTGACATCGGATTAGCCTCTTTAAGAATTGGAAGCTTCATAGCTTCCCGGAGGATGTGTTTTCTTATGGTTTATGGTTCTGTGTTTCAGAGAAATTTCAGTGACTTCACTAGAGTAACTTAATGGATCAGATTGCTGTTCAAAATGATCTCAACGTTTCAAAGATTGTTTTAAAGTGGGTTTCTTCCTCTTCTTTATAATTTTGGTTGCATCTAGGTGCACTTTGGTGTTATTTGATGCCTTCTGAGACATGACATAAACATGGTTGGGAAGGACAGAGTGGGTGAGACATAATCTCTCAGCAAAGGCAAAGGAGGGGAAAAGGACTAGAGTGACGCGGAGCCCAGGCCCCAAGATGGTGCCAGCCAAGCTTTCCTAAAGTGCATGCGCAGAGATGGGCCGGTTCCCGTTGGGCTTTGGGCATTGTTAGCACCATCTCCACTGCAAATTGAGAAAAATTAGCATTACCTGATCTACTTAGATTGCTTTCTCTATGTGTTTCCAGAATGAAGTGAAAGATTTAACACCGAAGATTTTGCACCTCCAATTTCTTTTTTTTTTTTTGTATTTTATTTATTTATTTATTTTATGTTCATAGCAGCTTTATTGGTATTGCACTCTAAGTTTCGAGGAAAAAATTTAGCATATCACAAGATGGCATAACACTAGTTCTCAGTGATCACAACAACTTCGAGGATTGTAAGAAATGACTGGATAACTGAGCTCTGACAATAACCCCTCCAGAAATGTTTGCCGTGTTCCCAATTCAGTTGGTCGGTGCTGACAGTAAAAGACACGTATGCTGTACTCTTAATGCTTATCTTTATTATGAAAGTGTTTCCAAAGTAAAATGATCCTCATAATAATGATTACTTCCAAAGATCAAGAACGAATAATTATATTTCCATATGAAAATCAGCAGAACACAGTCACAGTACATGGAGTGATTCTAAGTGGCTAATGGTACAACCGTTCCACTTCTGACAGATGCTTAAGCACAAATGTTCCCCACTGAACTTTTGGAAAGAGAAACAGATCCCCAAATTAACCAGCATCCTTTTCTATGACAGCAAAAGGCCACAAAGCTAAATGACTAAAAACTTGGGCAAAGGAGTGATGAAAACTATGAGCAGAGGGGAGGTCAAACTGGAGGGTTTTCCACATTTATGGACACTAACCTTCGAGCAAAAGTTCCAGAATCATAATCTAACCACTCCAGAGCTTCATAGCTGACATTAGAAAAAAAAAAATCTTCACATTAAGGACAGTTTTACAGATGGCTCATAACGTTTACTATAGGCGATAAGGATAAAAAATATGAATGAAATAATTGTTTTTTTTTTTTTTTCAGTGAACACAAATGATGAGTGGTTCCCAGACGACACACAACACAGGAAGCCAATCTTTTGTGGACTCGTGCAAAGGAAATAGATGTATATGAACACAGCCCGCCCCTTCGGGAAAATGGGACCAGGCAGAGGAGGTGTGGGAAGAGCTGATCTAAAGGCCATTAATAAACCGAAAGCAGAGAAACGTTAGCACTTGGCGTCCTTTTGCCAGAGGTCCAGAAGCCTAAAAGGACTATGAGTGAATGAGATGAAAAGACGCCAGGCTAGTGGAGACCTCCCCTCCCATCACTTCCTGGAAACACTGAGAATAACCAAGTCCATGCAGATACCCCACATCACTCGGCAGCAGAGGTGTTTTCAATTACTTCGGAGTTGGTAGAGTCTCTGCTCACCCATCTGCCAATGCAGTCCTTTCAAAGGCTTTGGGTTAAATCAAGTCGCTAAGGCCTGAAAGAGGCGAAAGTTCTCATTTGGGTGTCTACATATTTTATTGTTTACGATGATTTATGTTCTTCAATACGATTTTCTTCATGAAAAGTGGCTGCCTTTCAGTATTGGTCATAGGAGTTATAGGAGTTTCAAGAGTCAGGGCTCCCTCACATCTGCTTGGCGCCCCCTAGGGGTGAGTGAGTGCTATAATCACATAGGCAAATCAATGGGCCCTTTGGCACAATTTCAGCTCACCAACAATACATTTAAGAAAAAAAAGTCTTGTTTTACTTTCTTTAAGAACTTCTACAATTGCTTCTGCCAGGGACCACATACTTGAAGCCAAGCGCAGTCACTAGATTCTCCTTCAATTCTTTCTTTCTACAGAAGAATCACGTGATCACTTTCCTGTCAGGCTGACTTTGATCTTGTCTGAGGTTTTTCCACATTGGGGCGTTAGAAACATTAGTAAATAATGACTTATTTACTAGGCTGAGTAAGTCAAAGACAATAAAAGTGATCAAGTAGGAGCCTTAATACTGCCAGCACCACATAAAATGTGAACGCCTAAATTTTCATTTCCAAAGGTGTTGAGGCCTCTCTGGATATAATAACATCTTCTTCCATACTGATAAATGTACTCGACTCATTTGGAGTAATTTTGCATACTATTTTATACTTCAAATTAAGAAAAAAATACTCAAATATCCAGGCAACTTTGGCATTAATGTCCACCCCTCAAATAACTACTAATACAAACTGATGAATAGACTGGAGGCAATCAAGGCTGCCTGTACATTCTCTCAGAGGAGCGTGTAAGCGGAGACTCAGGTAAACTACAATGAAGGCTCATTTTTCCTTAGCCCAAATTACAATGAGATTTAAGTGCAAGGTGGAAGATTAAGATCTTCCTAAGATGAAGGAAAGGCATTTAGTATGCTCAAACTCAAACTCTTATCAAGTATAATCCTTACACTTAACAACAGGGACACGTTCTGAGAACCGTGTCATGTCCTTAACTGATTTCATCACTGAACATCACTGAGTGCCTCCCTGTGCCTGGGCTGCGCCATCATCTTTTGGGACCATGGTAGCATGCACAGGCAGCAGCGCTTGACCGCAGGGCTGCTCTTGAGTGCATGACTGTACTGAGATGGGAACTTAACATCTGGACACTCACCTGTCACATGGACTAACGATCTGATCTGGAGCTGCCTGGTCCCTGTCTCTGCTGCCTTGAGTTCATCTCCAGTAGAAGCCAGTGGCATGAGCTGATGGTAATTCGGTATATCCCTCATCTGGTAGTTCAGCAGGCATTAAAACCCTGGGGGTTAAATGGCTGCCATTTGCATCTTCATAACAAATACTTGAATGGCCCACCATACTGATCCTCATAGCTTCTCGCTCCCCTCAACATCCACGAGGCTGAATCTGAACTGGGTCTGGCTCCTGGGTGACAACAGCAGGTGCTCTAGGACCTGAGTTCCATTTGAGGGAACTCTGTGGATAAGAGGCTGAAAGGGATTTGCTACTCTCAGCTGGTACAACGCAAAACAAAAGCAAAGGGACATTTCTATAGTACATGGTGAATTAATTTTTCTTTTTAATAACAAGAATATGGATGATGATGAGAAGTAATTTGGTTTTACCAGTTTTTGGAGAAACATACATTTACACACATACACCACACATGGCTATATCACTTATAGACTCAAGGCCAGATTCTACTTGAGTTCCTACTTTTCCCCCTGACTAAATCTAGGTAGGCTATAAAAGTTACTTTTCTAGAGTCCTTTCTACACAGACCTTAGTACCCTGGGAAATTGGGATGCAGCCAGGAGGACAGAGACATCACCATGGGCCAAGCTAACTAACAAGGATACCACTCAGAACTAACCTAAAGCTGATTTACAAATCAGACTTCTGAGAGCTAGGGCCTGGCACAGGTGCGTAAGAGCCCTCTCAATCTCACCCGGTCACTGTGAGAGAACAGTAGACAGAGATATTCATATTCTATTTCAGAAACAAAAGCCTACAAACTCCATTTCCATTAGCCAAACAGAATTATTTTCTCTAGAAGGTAAAATGAAACAAAAACCTACAGACACATAGGAGACTGAGTCAAGCTAATGACGTCAGTCAGAAAGCGTGCCTTTGCTCTTCAACAGTGACTTCTGTGGAGAAGAAGGTTTAGATCTGCCTTTGATACAGACAGAATCAACTTACTTCATTTTATATACCTCTTCTGAATTTACAAATTGCTATTAAAATTCTTCTTTGATAACGAGTGTCACATGGTTCAAATTCAAACACACGGTGGTTCTCAGATTCAGCTCGCCCCTGGGAGGCTGTGCCCTGACACTACAGCGAGATGAGCGAGTTCCTTAGCTCAGCTGATGAGCAAGTTTCCCTATCTTGACACTGCTTTGTCTTTCACACATTTGCATTTGAGCAAATTCTCTGATTACTAACAATACCTTTGGTGTCTTATCACTGGTCTCATGAACTCAAACACTTCCAAGTTTCACTCCTAATTGCCTTGGTTAGTTAACCAGAAAGGCTCAAAACACACAGTCAGTTGCACTGCATTCTACAGTAACAAGTAAGTAGACATGTCTCCAAGCTTTTTAAAATTATTATCTGAACCATAACAGAAAACACTGTTTTGTAACTGGGTGAAGAAAGATCTAATATTGCAACAAGAGTTCTTTGGGAGTGTTCTCCTTAACTATTAACTTATAGTTTCAAGGTATGTGTCTGAAGATTAATTTAAACAATCAAACGGAGCGTGGATGGCTCTAAGCAGGGCAGCCACGCACTGCAGCATTTTGCTATTGGGTACTCAGTGCCCTGCTTACTTTGGATTCCTCTTTTAGGTGATGTTTGACTTATGAGTGTTTGCAATGTCATTTAATTCCCTTTTGACTAAAGACGAGATGAGATAAAAATCCTTGGCTCATCTGTGTGGTTTCCATAGCCACATGCCAGTGATGCTGCCCTGCAGGAGGTGGGGCAGGGCGCATGCATTTACTCTTTGGTAATTTTTCTCACGGCTGTCATTGCCATTGTCCAGGAGATTTTAAAATTTTTTTATTTTTTTATTTTTTGCTGTTTCTCTGGGAATAGCTCCACTTGAATAAAAATTCCTAGGAGCCCCCATGAGTCTTCAGAGCAGTAAATAAAATGGATTTGTAACGTGGGGCTGATGCTTCTAGCAACATTGTGAAATGCATTGAAGGAGAACGGCAAAGGGTAAATGGTCTGTCTCCATTGGATTTATTTTGTGAGAAATAAAAACAAGTCTAATACTAGGTATGGCTTTCTTTCGAAAGCTGGGTGCAGTAAAGTGCTTTGCACGGAAGGAAGTCTTTGCCACCTCCTATAAGACCTTTTTCTTTTTCTGTCCCAGGACATTCTTCGCTCCCCCTTTTTACACAACAGGACAGAAGAGTGGGCTAGTACAGTAGGAGTCATGGCAAGACCTGGTTGAAGTCAAGTGGCTGTCCTTATGAGATTCCCAGAACACAGAGCGAGTCCCCAGGAAGTGGGTCCCTTTGTCTCTGTGAGCTTAAGCAAGTGATACGCGGTTTCAGAATCAGAACACTGGCCTCACCAGAGGGCAAATAACTTTGTCATCAACAAGGACAACTTCCAACTCCCCACCATAGTAAAGAAATCTCATGTTTGTGCACAAGAGACAAACTTTTTTACTTTCCTATGAAGTTCAAAAGTCTCCCAGTAGTCACCATCTCTCACTTGAACTGCTAACTGACTACAAAGAGTGACAGCTAAAACACCTGGTTCATCCTGTCTAGACTCACATGGGACAATGGGCAATTCTAAAATGGGCGCAGAACAGAAAGGAAGCCAACCTATTGGGAACTGTATGACGCTCTTGCATGGGATTTTACTTGCTCTAAGTGATGCACTAAGGTGATGCTCACATCCTGCTGGACTACAGCATGAGAAAAGGTTGACGCAGATGGACCATCTTTTCCCCTGCCAATCATGAGCCCAGAGAGTAAAAGGAGTGAAGGAATCCTCGCTTGTCCACAGATTTACAAACAAATAAAAATAATAAATAATATCCTAAGACAAATGCAAATACTGTTCCCTTGAGTCAGTTACATACAGCATGCCTACATAGAAAGGATGGGATTTCTTCTTCGTTCACAGACAGGACACATGGCAGTACACTATTCAGAATGCTTTGAGAATCCTAATTTTTGTCTCTGGTGATGAGATTATCATGAAAGGAACTGCATTTGCAACTTATTAAATACTTCCAGGAACAAAACAGTTCACTTTGTTCAGGACTTATAGTTTTGGGTAATTAAGCATCCATGGAACAGGGGCCGGTTAGGAGATACCCATTGGTACCACTGGTTCCGTTGGTAGTTGTCGAAGTATGTGGCTTCTTTCCTGGAGGCTCCGAGTCCTCATCATCTGAGCTAGATTCAATGTCGCTCCGGTCATCCTTGGATACCTGTGGAATGCAAGAGTGGGAGTGTCACTGCCTCCTAGGTCCAGCAGGGCTGGGCATGCCCAGCAGCACATGCAACCTCACATGGAGATGAACTTATTCACATGTTACAAAAAAAACCAAAAGAGGATATGAAGACTTCTATGGTAGTAAGGTTCGGCCACTGGAGGAATGGGATGTGCATGACGAAGGAGGGGATGGGGAATGTAAGTGAATTTAGGCATCACAGAACCTGAAGGGTATCCTTCACCATGGACAATGTCTGGACCATGAATCCCACCCTCACTCACAGTGACAGCAGCACCTGCACCATGAGGATGTCACTTTAGGGGTCAGGTACAAATGAGTCAATGTATTCACTAACGACCACATTCTCCTAGACAATTATTAAAGGTTAGCTCTCGATTACCATACTGATAGAGATATCATTCACACACTAGCTCAAGCCATTAAGGAAAATCATTGCTATTTGGCATGGTAAGTCATTGTTTCACATCTACTTTACTTTTCTTTTTTACTAAAATTACTTTGAGATTTTTTTAAGGTATGGCATAATAACAAATGGCACCAGAAGGCAGTCTAACAATCTTCTAGATAAGACAGGCTCCAACACTGACCAGAAAGAAATCTACTGGCCAGATCCTCAAAACTTCTTTATTGTGCAACATTTTCTTTAATCTTTCATTCATTTTCATTAATTAATGAGAACAGCAAAATAAGACATTAGGATATACATCTGTATGTTAGCTTGAAATGTGAAAAAACTACTACTGTGTAGCAAGGAAATGCTTTATTGATTTTAAAGCTGAGAACCCTCTTCTCTGTAAGTCTAAATTATAGCCAGCAGTTTAACCTGGAAGGCCTTAGGATCTTCAAGTAAGTGCATTGCTTAATTGATTAGTCCATTTTTATTTTGATACCAGGTCTCACTGTGCAGCCCAGACTTGCAGAAATCCTGCCTTAGCATCTGAGTGCTGGGATTCTAGGTGTGCACCAACAGCCTCAGCTTCATTCACCTAATTATTAAGTCTGATGGCCAGAGGCTCTTGTTGATTTGGCTTTATGGAAATCTTCCCAGTCTGGTCTTCAGTGAGTCTCTTGAGAGGCTGGACTGAGGGACTGTCTCAGTTTCTGAACGTATTTCAGAATTATTGGGGGGCTTTTCAAACCAGATCCTCTCAGCACCACTGTCACCTCAACCTGAGAGGTGTTGAATCTCTGGGATGAGGACGTCATCATTTGTAGGTGGGTAGAGATGGGAGGAAGTCAAAGCTGAAAACTGCTCCAGTCTAACCAATGATGGCTAAATATCGTTCACGGATGAGCCTCACTTCAATGCCCTCTGAGGGGAGGCTGAACTCACATCAACAATCCCACTCAAAAGCAAAACAGAACAATAGCAACTTAGATACCAAGGTAACAAATGTCTGTGGGATATGAGTATTTCGATAAAAAAAAAGCATGAATCATAAAGACAGTGTGGCTGTAAAGTGCCACTACATTTGTAAGTCTATGAGTTCCAAATTAAGGTGTTAATAGGGGTCTCAGATGCTGAGAGTATTAATTTGCATGCCCAGTAAGATTATTTTAAGTTTCATTTAGACAAACCCATGGTCATGATATTGCCAAAGAGAAAGGACAATTTAGAATGTCTCAAAATAGCCCACAGGAAGAGCCCATAGGCAGAGAAGTCTTAATGTGTTAGGTGAGAGCAGCAACAGCAGGGAAGAAATCCTGAAGCCAAAGCTGTGGAATATAATTAGTGATCAGATCATTTCTTCAAAAAGATGAAGAAACACCAGTTAGAGAAAGGTGACAGGTCTGGTGGAAATAGACGAAAGTAATCTACTGCGCCCTTCATCCTTCCTTATTATCATACTCCCAGGACTATGCACTCTGATTTAATTTGTCTCCAAAAAGAGGACAAGAAAATTTTCAAAAGAAACGTGATTCAGGCTGGGTGTGGTGGTGCACACCTTTGATGCCAACATGTAAGAGGCAAAGCAGGTGGATCTCTGTGAGTTCGAGGCCAGCCTGTTCTACAGATTGAGTTCCAGGACAGCCAGAGCTATACGCAGAGAACCTGTCTCAAAAAAAAAAAAAAAAAAAAAAAAAGGTTTTTTTGTTTTTGTTTTTGTTTAAAGAATAAGAAGTCACAGGGAAAAACCTTTATCTCCTAAGAAATTAATTGGTCAAGATATCCTGGATTTATAGAGGTGGTGATGCTAAGGACTGGCTTCACAGATCATGGCAAGTTGCCCAGATGTCTCCTGTGGAAGTAGACCTACAGAGGGTCGTGTGCTACTCTCTGGTTTCTGTAGGTCAGGACAATATCTGCAGCCCAGGTCCTTTCTCCACTGCATGGATCAACTAGTTTTGTTTCTCTCATTTCACACTGATCTGTTTCAGTCTCTTAGCCTTTCTGCTGGATCCTTTCTGTTGGATCAACAGGATTTATATGCTTACATAAAAGAGCAATGAGAACTGCAGCTAGCTTCTGCAGTTCATGTAATCTACACAGGCCACAAAATCCCCAGTCGTGCCAACATGTTACATGGGGGAAAAGGCATGGACGAAAGCACCTGAGCCACCCTCCAGCAGGCACATGTCACCCAGGAAAGGAAGAGAGAGGACAAGAGACTTACATGTAAAGGGTTCCACTTCCCAGCCTTTCAGGATGGCAGGAGGAAGAGAACAAACAACAAAGTAAGAAAACGTCACAGAGAATGATCTGGAAATGTCACTGCTCTAGGCAAAGGGCTGAGGCCCAGGACGATTTATTTAAGTCAGCCCCATGGTTTCAGTTTAAAACAGAGACTTAAGTCAACTTTGTTGGAGGAGTCATGAGTGTATTTACTCTTCCCTTTCAGAGGCCTGCTCAAATGTGCATGTGATACCAAACAATCCTTTTCATGAAAGGATTATAAAATTAAATTTTGCTCAATATAAATAATCAGAGAAGGTTAGAGGGAGAGAGAGGGGAAATTTTCACAATAAATAGTATGTCATCATTAAATCAAAAATTGCAACTACAGGTCATTGGGCATTATCACCAACAAAGCCAACAGAGAAACTTTAAAAAATGAACCAATGGGAAGAAAATCATTCAGTCTGTGTTTAAAGGTGGTTTTTTTTTTTTTTGGGAAGAAATAGCACTGATTTGGATGAAGTCAGAAATAAGTGATTTCAGAGGAGCCACAAATACCCTGACATTTCTGGGACGTACTGGAGAGGGTGAATTTTAGCTTACCTTGCCTTTTGAAACAGTTTTGCAAGCTATTTTTACAATCAAGTAAGACCAGAAGCAGTTCATCCCTTGTAGTAGCAACAGCAGCAGGTTAAAAACCCACCAGGAAGGGTACGGTCCAACGATCTCCCAACTTTCAAATAATGTGGTATTTAATACCCTGAGGAGGAGAAGAAAGCCATTACTGAACACAGCACTTCATTTTGCTCTCAAAGGAGTTCTAGTGACTTTGAGGGAGCACCAGGTCAACAGGCTCTCCTGCCTGCCTCCTCCCCTCCTGGGGGGACAGCCTGAAAGTTAAGCAGGTACTACAGTCATCCCTGGCAATAGTGGCCTGATGGTGTGACCTGCAGCGGTTCTATCTAGAGTACGTATTTTAACCTATTCACTGTTAAGAACAACAACAACAAAACCCTATCACTATTTCAAGTGTGCACTTCACTGGCATTGTGTAAACCCACTTTACTGTGTAATATTCACCACCACCCACCTTCAGATCTCTTGCAAAGCTCAGGCTCTGGACCCATTAAACAGCAGCTCCCTATCCTCTCTGTCCCAAGCAATGTCTATTGTAATTCACTGCTTCTGTGAAGTGAGCTTCTAACATCTGTTTGTGTACTCATAAGCAAGCGGTTATTGGCTCCTCCCAAGAACAATGTCCTAAAGGTTTATCTATTATGCATCAAATACCAGGGTTTTGTTTTGTTTTGTTTTTTTTCCCTATAGTATCTGTAATACCACACTTCTTTTTCCTTTTTTTACATATTTGTGCATCAGTAGACACCTTGGCTTGCTTCTATCCTTTGGTTATGGTAAATATTGCTTCTAAGAATTTGGACTTCAAATTATCTGTTCCAGCGTACATCTTTTGGCTCCACACCTAGAAGTGAAATCCCTGAATCTGTTCAATGTCTCCTTCACTTCCATCACTCATGGCTTCCTCTGTGGATTTCAGTCATCTTTTGGATTTGACTCTCTATCTAACAACTCATCAAGAAGGCCTGAATTGCCTTCGAAGTTAAAGTTAATTTGGGCTTTCTGCAATATGATGACCACTCCCCAGTATTACAACACTGAAAGAGAAAAAAAAAAGTGACTCATTAAAAACATTAGTTCAGTGCAGACCATGTGCCTCACACAGCGGGGATTAGACCATGCATGAGAACCAGGCTTTTATCTGCGTGGGGCCCCACGAGAGCGTTCTTAATTTTCAAATTCTTCCCCTGGGAAAGAGCTGACAATTGAAAGACATCATTTGGAAGTGATGCCCTGATGCGAATATTTGAAAGATTGTTTTTTTTTTTAACAAAAATTATTAGGGCATAATGAATGTATTTAGTTTCAAAAGTGTGTTGGAGTGTGTACTTGAGTTAGGAAAACAAACAAACTAACTAACAAAGCAATTGGCTCTATAATCTGCCATCAGAAGTAGCAGGCAGCCACGAGAAAAAGAAGCCATGAAGCTGAGTTCTAGGACTCGGCTCCGGTCGGCCAGTGCTGCTCTCAAGTCCTTGGAGACTGACTTGTCATCTGGACCCCTGTCACTGTCACAGAGTTGCGTGTCACCTACCCTTGCCCACATGATTTTGGGGTCACTCTTATTTTCCCTTCTCTCAGTTGTCACCAGACTGCGTTTTTCATCAACTACAACTACAGCATCTTGCCTGAGGCCAATTACACTGTACAGGCACCGAATGGCTGCGGGGTGAATTGTGCTTGAATTTAAGGAAGAAGCCACACACACACACACACACACATATGAGGCCAGAAGGAAAATACAGAGAGAATTTAAACAAACAGTATGATGAGTGCTCTCTGGGAGGATAAAAAAAATGCTTTGTGAACCCACAAAAGAAATCTCCTGTCCCAAGTGGCATAAGAGGTTGAGGCGGAAAAGAACGCAAAGTGTGCAACAACCCATCTTGTTACGCTAATTGTCCCACATAACAATTCAGAATAAACATATGTCCCCAAATCCCCAGAGCAGATGCATGAGATTGAAGTTAATAACTCAGTCAAAGTGATATTCTACTTTATATATATTGATATATTAATATTGGCATGAATGCATGGAATTCTATTAATATATCACATCAATAAACCATATTGGCACAAACCTAATTATTTCAGTGGTTCCAAAAACATTTGATCATGTCCAATTCTCCACTGTTGAGTTTTAAAGATGGACTTATTATAATTTAATAAACATTTGGGCATTTTAATAAACAACAGTCACTTCCTTTAGAAACCGGAACACATGTGGAAGGCAGCTTTAGCATTATTGTCAGAGTTCAGTTTATTCACTGTGGCAAGAAATAAAAGATGTTTATTTCAAATATTTTATGTACCAATCTATAAATATTTTAAAAGTAGCAAACAATGAAAATATCCTCTTGTATAAAACAGCTAAGAAATTAGTTTTTTATCTTTATTCCATAAACTATGAAGTAAATCGAAGTATTACATATATATTTTTTCTATTCTACTTTTTGCTTTTAAGCCTCTCTTGCACACTTTGGGTCAGCAACTATGATTAAGTTACCTCTTCAGCTCTGAAACATATTTCAAGAATTTCCATGATAGAAGAAAAAGTCATGGAGAAGAAAGAAGTGGGGAAAGGCAGAGAAAGCGAGACATTGCTTTATTAAAGGTATTAAAAATCAAAGTGAATTTCCTTTGGTAGATCAGGTACTTTTATATTTTGTTGTTTGCATTATTCTACTTTCCAAAGTCAAGACAAATAACTTAAAAAATTACTGCTTATTTCTGAGAAAGAGTACACTAAGGTAATGTCTACATCGCTGCCTTGTTTGTGCTAAGTAGCTCTCCTCTTTTGAAATATCACTTTATAGACCAAAATCCATCAGGTCTAAACAAAGCTTAGCACCTTGGCCATTGGGGAGGGGGCTCCAAACCTTACACCTTCTATTTGCAGCTGCATTCAGAGCTCCTAACAGTAACATGCTCTCCAGATGTTTGCCAAGTGACTTGAGCTTGTTTCTCTAGCAACCAAGTAAATAAGCAAGCACGGGCAATGTCTGGGATAATGACAATACTCTGACTATAGCTCCACTTCTTCTCTCTCCCCTCCCCTCCCCTCCCCTCCTCTCCTCTCCCCTCCCCTCCTCTCTCCTCCCCTCCCCTCCCCTCCTCTCTCCTCTCCTCTCTCTCTCCTTCTCTCTCTCTCCCTCCTCTCTCCTCTCCTCTCTCTCTCCTTCTCTCTCTCCCCCCCCTCTCTCTCTCTCTCTCTCTCTCTCTTTCTCTCTCTCTCTCACCCCTATACACTACAGACGTATCAGCTGCATCACTTTGTGCAGCATGAAGTAGCATTCAACCTGCTGCAGGCTGGGAGCCTGTCTCACCATTAGGATTTCGGAACCAGTGTGGCATATGGCTTAACTTGTGCAGGGAGTCAGGAGTGGTGGTGGCTGGTGACATGGCACCTACAGTAATTTCAGAACTTCTACATTAGAATGCATCAGCGCTGCTGTGAGGGTCATCGGTGTCTCAGGGATGCCACTCAAAAGTAATGCGATTTCTTTGAAAATTGACTTGGATGCTTGCAGAGACACTTGGGAAAATGCAGGCTGTATAAAGCTGCACAGGAGCTTGGTTAGGAGAGGCGCAAGGAGCCAGCTAATGACTGACACCTGGACTCTGAAAACCACCAAACCTCAGCTGTTCTGAGCAAATTGCCCCCTGTTTTGGACAAGCTATTAAAGTGGCAATGTCAGGATCTTACTCTTTCTGAAAGGTTAGGCCTAGAAATATGTACTGTGATGGCACCATTAAAAACCCATCGTGACAGGTTCCAGGAGAGCAGATGCTTCTCAGCAAGTCCTGGCCAGGGCAGGGGAAGAGGGATGCTGATGGGACACTGGAAACGTTCATGCCCTCACCTGGACAGTGACTGATGGGTTCTAAATTCTTAGAAATGTGTACATGGGGGCAAACTATATTCTGAAGGTCTGTGCATTGCACTACAGATATGAATCCTACGTCTATAAAATGAAATGGGGAAAAAAAGATCTCTATGTTAAACAAAATGAACACATGAATGCTATCAACTTGCAATTTCTGATTTGTGTAATTACTGTGGTGGTACATTGAGTCTGGGAAAATAATACTTTTCTTTCCCCCAAATCTCTATTGTTATGTAACAAACGGTGTGAGTGTGAGGAGACAAGGGACAGGCAAAGAACCCATCAAGGTTAGGTTCATGTAACCACTAGGTGGCACATCAGAAACAAACAGAGCATGCTCACAAGGGATTGTTCTGCCAAAGCCAGCATGGACTACACTTGACCTCCACACCCTTCCTTCAGAAGTCCCACCAATCACTGGGAGATGAAGGAGCTCTGCTGTGAGCCTCTCTCTTACTGCACGGGCCTTCACCGACACAGATGCCTGTGGGGAGCCTGCACAACTCCCTGGAGATAAGCAGTGACACAGGTGACCACACAGAGCTTGGCTAGGGCGCGTTATTTCAATCAATTACAAGAATATAATTCGCTTTGCCCAATCTAACCTCTTATGGACACTTGGTCTTAAATTTGATTTTGATAGAAACATATGGAATCTGGTGGCAGAATGCATATATATTCCAGGAGAAAAGTTTATAACATTTTTTGTGGTTAAACAAAGAATCCACCATAGAGCAATCTTATTTTAATAAAACAAGAACACCAGTGCAACTTAAAGCACTTTGCTTTCCCTCTTTACATCAGGGTTCTGGGGGACTCAGAGAAATTGACACTGACATTTCATCTAGAAGAACCACCTCCAACATATGAATAAAAAAATAATAATTGTATATATATGTGATATATAATATATATATACACACACATATATTTCATTCATACTGCAACTTCAAAGTACGAGTTTAAATTATCAATCTTTATTACATATAGTTAGATACACAGTCACATGTTTAGTGTCATCTATTATGTTTTTAAGTATGCCGGTGTTATGAGGGCAGAAGACAGCCCAGGAAGTCTACCTGTCCAAAGGAGTTATGGGTAGATTTGCTTTCTAGTGTTGGGGATTGAATAGGACATCCTACTCGCCTATAGGTGGGCACTCTGTTGCTTAGTTGTGTTCACAGTACTGGGTGGATGTTTTGGGTGAAACTGTGGTCCCTAGAGATGGGCAGAATCCTCTGCCCCATCTCTTCTCTATTCCCACCAAAGAGTTCTATGTGGGCTTTGTGTTTCTGGAATGTTCTCCACTGAGAACCACAATAATAATTAGGCCCATAATGAACATCCAAACGAGCCAAGATTTCTTCTCTAGGAGGCAGAGTCAGGGCTTGAACCCAAGAGTGCCACATACCAGAAAAGACATTTTGAAAGATGAAATGTCCCTGCAGTCAACATTAGGTTTCTCTACTTTAGCACTTCCACGTGGTACTCACATCAGGTTTCAGACAGAACTCTGTGTATATTATGCTGTGGTTTTTCTCTAACATAAATGTGCATGGGATTTCTAAATGAAAAGTAGATTCAACCAAAAATTTACCAATCACCTAACTAGCATGTTATGCTGTATAAAGCAGATGCCAACAAGCATGCATTTAAATTTATAGTGAACAAAAACTATGGCTGCTTAAAATCTGAAGGCCAGAGACTTAACTCACTATTTCAAGCCTGGCTAACTGTCTCTGTCTCTCTGTCTCATTTCCTCTCTCCCACCCATGAAAACTCCAGGCCTAAACGATATCTTAGTCAAATTGGACAGTCAGGACGTCAACAGTACTGAAAGGTATGTGTATGATTTCTCCCTTTTAACAGGGCACCCCACTCACACTTCTCCACATCGCCTGTGTGGCCAGGAAGTGCCGTGTTGGGAGGGCAGCTTGGGAGTCAGCTGACCCGCCATTCCTCTTGCCTATTGGTCGGTGGCAAACATGGATGTGATTTTTTTTTTTTTTTAAATCCCTGACAGCAACCTGAACGTGAGCCTCGGCCAACTACTTCTGTCTCACTTAGAAATAGATGTATCGACTGTTCCCTTCATCCTTACAAATGAGACATTCAGGCCAATAAGCTTTACTTTAGTCATACCTTCGCTGGTCCCTTATAATGTCTCCGCACGTCCCCACCTGGTGACTTCCTGGCCACAGCAGAGGCTTCTCTCCCCTTCCTGTGTTCCTCATCTTCCAACCTGAGTCCTCCCAGCCATGCTGGGTCTTCCAGCATGACTGCAGCAGGCCTGTTTCCACCCCTGTGTGGGTGTGGTTGTTTCCCTGTTGGTAAAGGTGACTTTTGCCTTGTTCCCAATCAATGGTTCTTCACTGAGTAATTATTATTGCTAAGTGGAGTCAAATATGCTACACACGTTATTGGACTTTTGTCATTTCAACATCCCTATGAGAATCCTGTATAGTTTTAATCCTCATAGGTGTAAGAGTCAATAATTATTGACGATTGTATGTCTGAAACCAGGCTCAGGCATAGCACATTAATGCGTTTAGTTCTCACACAGGGCTTTCGGGTAAATCCTCATTTCTCTCCCACAGCAGGTACTCTGATCTCTGTTTTCAGGCAGGACAGTGAAGCACAGAAAATGTAAATATTATGCCCAAGGTCAGGTTAGGGAGATGGAGCGAGCTGATACCTGAGCAGCCTTATGCACTGTGCCAGGCCTCCAGCCCCCCCTCCCCTTGCTCAGCCCAAGCCCCTCAGTTCTCCTAGCCTCTTCTTAGTTCCCTGTAGAGAAATTTTAATTTAGAACATGGCTGCTCTGGGAAGGACCACACCCAAGGACCTTCTAGGTCTTTGTGATCTGCCTGGAATACAGACACACCTTTAACCCAGGAGATAGAGGCAAGCAGATCTGAGCTCAGGGCCAGCCTGGTATAGAGCAAGCATCAGGGAAAGAAAAGCTTAGGTCCAGGCATGGTGGCTCATCCATTTAATGCCAAACAATGAAGATAAAATTAGATTGTAGAAGGAAGCAACCATGTTTGACAGTGATGTCCAATTGAGTGGCAGAATAAGTGAGGAATCAGAGAAAGATTTGACAGCATAGGATAAGCTCAACTCTCACAAGAAGAGAGAGGAAAGGGAAGCTATTTCAGGGAGCGACACGGAGTGATAGGAGAGGGAGGAGTTTTACCACAACAGTTTTACAGAGACAGGTTGCAGAGAGAGAGAGAGAGAGAGAGAACAAGCTAGACACAGGTGAATATAGAACAAACCAGAGAATGAGAAGGAGCCTGAAGATTAGAAAAGACTCCTGGAATTAGTTTGAGGCCAAGCAGAGCAATTTAGAGAGAAGCCAGATTGAGTAAGTCAGCTGAGAGAGGAGTTTGAGCCACAACAGCTGAGTTGAAGCAGCCAGTGCAGAGTTCAGTAAGACAAGAAAGGGTGAACTTATTAAGCAGTAAGTCTCAGAGGCTGAAAACATTCTAGGCCTAGGTTAGATTGTATGGAGGCAGGAAGCTTCCAGGATGAGGCCTAAGTTAGCAGACAGAGGCAATAATCCTCTGTGACAACAACTGACACAGATGAATACAAGCTCCTTTTATAGTACCCTACCCGAACTAAGGCTCAGAGCCAAGCTATCAGCATCCTGCAGCTGAGGCAGTGCACACATGGATCTGTCGCCTGACATGTGGGCAGAACGTCTCCTTTGCCTGTTATTGCTTGCTCTGGCTTCCAGAGATAGCCTTTGGTCTCATACTCTGGTTTCTAATAGTCATCTTCTAGTTTGTTCCTGACTAAATGACCAGAGTGGGTTTAAATTAATTGATTCCTCCACCTTGGCCCATTCCTTTAACCTTTAAATCTCAATATATTTATCTCTACTACTGAAAAATCAAGTAATGCCTTTCACTAACACCTTGACATGGATATTAAATATTAACGATGTGAAAAATCAAAGGCTTCTTTCTAAATTCAGCTCAGAAAACAGACATGTCAGCCCTCCACTGCTTACTTTGATTTTCTCTTTGGAAGGGTTGAGGCCTATGTCTATCTCCAATATCCTTAACTTCCAGAAAAAGAAAAAAAGCACATAAGGCCTATTCCTTCAGTCAGGTTTGGAAAGCTGAGAGAGAAAAGACTTCAGGGACCCATTCCTTCACCTTTCTTTCTGAGACATGGCCTTGCAGTGTAGTTCAAGCTGGTCTTCATTTTATTGCAGGTATCACTGTTGGTGCTAGCATGGCACCTCACAGAGAGCTGGATGTGTGCTGTCCTAGCCCTCTCAAGAAAAGAACTGCCTTCCTAAAACAGTGTGTTAACAACATGTTGAGCACCCGTTTTGAATTTCTGGAATCCAACTTTCAGAAATCAAAAAATTTTGAACACCAACATTATATACAAAATGTTTCAGATTTTGGAGAATTCTGAAGTTCGATATTAGAGATTTTCAGCTATGAAGTTTATGCAAGTGTAGAAATCGCAAGCATCTAGTCACTGACACTTTGGATATGGGCTACTCAGCCATTAGTAGGCTGATGTGAAATCGCTGAAAATCCCCAGAACTGGACACATGTCACTCATGCATACATAGTCCATACACGACATTGGGCCCAGCAAGAAATCGAAACTCACATAACTAGCATGTGGACAAGTAAGAGTGCATTATGTTCCCAGGTCCTTCCTGACTTATATCACATGCCTTTTGGGCTGTGAGACTCTGACTCTTGGGTGCTCCCAGTTTCCTGACTCTGTATTTCACATGGTCTTTCCAGTGTTTCACTTGGCAGCACCCACACAAACAACTCTGATCTGTCTTATGACGCCCTGTTCTAGTGTGCCCATGTGACATTGCCCAACTTCCCAGAACTCCACCCAAGCCATGGTGCCCTCTCACAGATGCAGGTAGTGTGGGCAGGCAAGACAGAGCCAATAGATCTTAACCTGGGCTGTAGATACTCTTGTAAGGAGGGTTCTCTCTCTCTCTCTCTCTCTCTCTCTCTCTCTCTCTCTCTCTCTCTGACATTTCCTCTGTTTTTATTTAAGATTTCTAGGTCATGAATTTATATTTTATATTAGAGAAATGTTTCTGAAAATCTTGGACATGCTGCTACAGAGGTCAACTGTATTATAGGCCTGCCATTTTTAGGGCTCCTCTGTACCTTATTGACTTTACTGATTTTTTTTCCCCTTGGCAAGGGAAAGACAGAAAACATTTTCTTTTTTAAAGACTTAACCCTTTAGAGTAAGTCAGAGTTGATTACACTGAATTGGGAGATGCTCAAAAACCAAAAGGAAAGCAGAAACCAAACCCCAAACTCTAGAAGAAGAAATACAGAGATTTCGATAGGAAAAATTTCCCTTATAAGGTTTCCAACTTTGAAAAAAAAAAAAATAACACTGGAAAAACTGCATTGAATAAACAAGGCAACTGACAAGCAAAGATGGTATTCTGGGAAAAATAACTGAAATGGTGTTAACTATTGAATTAATTGCTGTAGAGTATAACAGGCGTGTTTGGGAGTGTGGGAAGATGTGGGCTTACTCAGAAAAGAGCTGACAGTTTGCACATTACGTTTCAACTACAAGTCAAAACACTGTGTTCTAGGCGCAGATCTTCCGTTTGCCAGTTGGGTGCCTTACTATTCTTTTACAATCCTGAGTTCCCACATCTGCAAAGCAAAGGCCTAAGACAGTATAATTTCTGAAGACTTAAGCAGTGACATAAAAAACTTCTAAACACCCGGTTCCAGGTTTACTTAAAATTTCCCAAGGCCTCATTGTTTTCTCCATGCAAAGACTTCCCAAGTGGACAGATGCATTATTCTTAGGTGACTCCTATGGAACTTAGTATTTGGCCTACAGAAGCCAAGAAGAAAGCAAAGGCTTTGTTCTGTATGAGTAAAAGTAAGGCACAAAGCAAAGGCAAAGTCACAGTTTTTAGGAAGAACTCATGAAGCACTGAAGGCCTTGAGCAAATGTTCTATTTACAAGAGCAAAGCCTTCCCTACCTCTGGCTCCATTGTGCTCTGACCTGGGGTGGCTTCCTACAGCAGGATGCTACAGAGATTCCTAGCAAGCACCACCTTACAGCGGTGCAGCTGCTAGTCCCACCAAACTTCTTGTCAGGGCATCTCCAGCTTTCCCATTAATAAGGCAGCAAGAGATGCAGAAGCCTGGCCAGGCATGACTTGGTCCAGGACTCAATCAGAATCCATAGCCCTCACCTCATGCTGGTGTTCAATCTAACAATCCTAGAAGCTATTAATGACAGACATTTATGATGTCACTGTATCTAATTTTAGATATCGTGTGCAAGGCTGTCGCACAGAGAATGTAACTTGATACCCCAGGACACACCCTGCCCTGATTCTGTCCACCTCCACACCCGTTTGCAAGCCATTCCAAGTGTTTTGTTTTGTCCTATGAGGTCAAGCTTTTATCAAGCCAAACCTTCCATAAAGTGATGCCAAGCAGCATTCCTACTTTGAATACAGGCTTGCGGATCCTCAGTGAGCTGTCCACAAATCCTTGTGGATACTTTTTGTTCTCCTAGCTTGTGCAAGGCCTTGCTTATATTTAAGACCTTCTACCTCAACATTAATGTGTTTGTCTGGTCTTCCTGCAATATTTGTACACTCTTGAGTATGAGACTGTGCCTTAATCCATCTTAAAATTCTTTTCAGGAATGCAGTTGCACTGATAGGAGCCAATGATTGCATTAATTTAATGTCTTTTTTTTTTAAATAGTCAAAATATTGGTCTAAAGAATACTGATTGTATTTGACAACTCTGAATCATAATATGAGTATTTAGGCATATGTTATATGTTTCCATTTGTGCTCTTGCCCTGGATCCTCCAATGTCCATGCTAGACTTAGGGATACAACAGGTGATCTATATTTTCTTTTTAAAAATATCTTCTTAATTAGCTGGCATATATGTATAAGGTTTTTGAAGTCTGCATAATATATCATGAATTCTCAAATTGAGAGTCACGACACCATGTGAGGGCTTATAACTGACTGAATGTGAAAAGACCAAACCTAACTTAAAAAAAAAAAAAGCAAGTGTGTAACGAACACGAGGTGTTTCTGTCTGTGTTGGCTTGTGTTCCATCACGTGCCTTTACAGGAGCCTTGGCTCTGTGTGTCACCACGTGCACACGGTACTACAGAACACTGTTGCAGCTCCTCAGTTCAGGTTGCAGACTACTATACACTATCAACTACAGTGATTTCACTGTATGAAGAAAGCTCTCTGCTTGGATAGCAGCATAACCATTTGATTACAGAAACAAGGGCCTTTAACATTTGAGTACTATCATTCATCAGGACATAATTATCAAATTTATATCAGATTGTAATGCATTAGAATGTCTCATTTTATTTTATCATTTAAAAAATTCAAGAAGTATTTTATGTGTGTATGTATGTATGTATGTATGTATGTATGTATGTATGTATGTATGTGGTTCATGGTGTCCATGAAGGTAGAAGAGGGTGGACATTAGATTCCTTGCATCTGGTGTCATATGCAGTTGTGAGCTGCCATGTAGGTGCTGGGAATTGAACCTGGGTCCTTGCAAGAACAACAAGTGCTCTTAACTGCTAAGCCAACTTTTTAGCCCCAATAGGTTTGATTTTAAAATCTGCTGGTTCACTTGTGTTGACTTGAGCTTCATTGAAAATGAAAAAAAAAAACTGAATGAGTTTGTCTGGGAATTAGAGCAGATTTTTTTTCTGTAGCCATGGCTGTCCTGGAACTCACTCTGTAGAACAGGCTAGCCTTGAACCTCCAGAGATCTGCCTACCTCTGTCTCAGAAATGCCTGGACCAGAACAAAATTTTTAACAATTTCCGGAAGGCTCCTAAACACCCTTTTATGATTTTCTCCCGCACACTGATGTGAAATGCTGTTTCCACCATTCACAATGATAAAACAAAAGCACAAAATGAACCCTGAAATGCACTGAGGATGCTCTACAGCCTGCAGGACTAAGTGTCCAGCCAAGACTTAATTCTGCATTCAAAAGCATATCAGCACATGCATTCCATTAGTATGCAGATTTGTTTTGATCTTTAATATATGGTAAGATTACGTGAGTTCCAAGGAACTGCTTTAAAATAAATTCCTTTATGCTTCAGCACCTGCAAATGTTTGAGATATATATCTATTTTATACCCCTTCGGTAATGCAAACATTTCTTGGGTTAAAACAGGTTGCTTGTGGAGAAGGTTTAAGATGCCCTACATTGCACAACACGTCTGCAGAGACAGCATAGCCGGCTTCTAATTGTAATGGTGTCTTTTTCTGTAACGTTTAATCTTCTTTTCTCTGAAGAAATCAGAGATCTGGCTACATGATGTATTCTTCAAAAAGCCTGCTAAACAGGACAGTGCTTCCCCACCGTGGTGTTTGAACCACTTGGGAATGTGAAGCCCAGGACATCTGCTCTGTCTCCAGAGAGTAACTTTTATAATCTGAGCATAGCCGGGACATTGGACTCTTAAAACCAATTCCTGGGCAACTTTAATATAGAAACAAGTCTGGGAACAAACTCTGTTAGCAAGCCTTTTCTTCTTTTGTTCTCTAATTCCCTTCCACACTTTGGAATCTAAGATTTTATTATATATTATTTATGTGCGTGTGAGTGTCTGAGTGTATGTGTGCACACACATGCGTGCACACGCAACAGAACATGTAGAAGTCAGATGATAACTTTGTGGAGTTGGTTACCTTTTCTGCCACATGTGTCCCAGAGACTGAACTCAGGTCATCAGGCTTGGCAGTTAGCACCCTTTACCTGGTGAGCCAGTTCTCTGGTCCTTAAAACCTAAAATCTTGGGGGAAAAAAAACTAGTTCTGAATAATTTTTGGTTCATCTATCCCTGCTCTCTCTCAGTAGCGATATGGTGCCTTCTAAGTCTTTTAATGGTTCCGTGTGAAAATCTGTCTAAAGTTACGTTCCCACCCTGAGCTTTGAACACAGCACCAGCAGTGTGTGTTTACAAACTGCTCTGAGCACTTGACCTCCCACTCTTTCCATTTCTTCCTATTTTCTTCTGCAGGGACACTCCAAGCTCTTGCTTAAACATCCAGGGTCTTGAAGAATCTGTCCTTTGAAGAAAAGGTCAGACACATGAGTCTTTACACCCATCCAGAGCAGTAAAGAGACTCCACAGGGTCAGGTCGAGAGGCTCCCAAGGCAAAGGACACAGTGGCTGTCCTTATCCTGCCCACAGGCAACCCATAAAATACGGAAGTGATTTCTAAACATCAAACCATGTGGGGCAACCCTACAGAGTGTCTTCTTTTGTTTTGCACACAATCAAATCAATCTCCACTAAAATATAAGGCATTGCAAAGGTATTCCTGATCCACTTTGGGTCTTGAATACCTCACTTAGCCTATATTAAATATCTAATGACTTAGTGCTTGTGGTTCAAAATTCATACGGTAAAAACTTGGGTTATTTACCATTCCTGGTACTTGCCTGTGCCTGAAGGCAGATACCCTACAGCAGCCACATTCTACCCACACCCTCAATCCCTTTCCTCTTTAAGGAAGGTGATCAATTTAACAGTATTGGCACTGTAGCAAATAACCCATACAATTATAGGTTCTCCACTTAAATAGAATCCCCATTTAAGTTTGTCTGATACTGTCAAGTTTTCTAAGCTACGCATACGGCTCAATATTTTCAAAGTAACAGGGAAAGTTATATAAGAATAGATCATAACGTGGGGGTGTCCCTGCTTTCTCTTTGAGATAGGGTTTCCAGTGTAGCCCACACTGGCCTTGAACTCAGGATACTCTGACCTGAGTGTCTCAGTGGCTGCGAACACGTTTTGTTTTTGCCGCCATTCCCCACTCATGTTGATTTTTTATATATACGATTCTTAGAAGGTTCCAAATCCTAACTCACTGCTTATTTTTGCTTCTTGCGTAAAGACAGAATATAAATTAAGGCTCCCAATATTCCAAATAAATTACTCTCCTCTTCTACCTGGGAAAGTGAAAACAGGCCCCACATAGTGTAAGGCTCTTCACCAAACCATTACGTCACCATCCAACCAGAGTATCACGGATAGCCATGCCAGCTAGAACTAAATTTGCTGATGACTGACAACTGCAATTACGATAAACTTCCAACACTTTACACAAAGGTCCACAGGAGGCTCCTAGTCTGCTGCTGTTCTACATCTCAACCCCGGCACCTCTTCTTCCTGGGTTTTCATCTTCTTTCTACAGCAGGAAGAGGTGAGGCTGTTCCCATTGGATGGGGCGGGTGCAATTTCACAATCCCAGGGACAGTCTGGGCATCGGAACATTAAAGCAATTCCCAGTTGAGTTCAACATTTCTGCGTGACCTCCTTATATGACTAGGCTCTTAATGTATGTCTATTTCATTTTAGGTGTTGGCCAGGTGCTCACTGTCACCACGATGAAGCAGAAACCTGGGGAATCTGTTATGGCCCTTAAAGTACCATGAGCTAATAATGGGGGATGTTTGGTTTTCATTGTAAGAAAATGGGCAGATGGAGAGACCCTCACAGTGGCCTATAGAATGTCCCTGCTGGACACCCACATGGCCAATACAGAACTAAGCAGGGCCACTCCTCACACTTCTACGCGGTGTTTCTATCACAAGCCTGATTTTCCAGTACATTGTGCCATCTTAACTGTCTTACGCCTGTTTACCACCAAGACTAGTTTTAGGGGAAACATTAGACATGCAACACAAAAAAAGGAATGAGAAAATTAGGATCCTGAAAATAGCTACTAGAAAGGTAGGCAATAACAGAGATGAAATTTCACTGAGGCTAACACAAAGGGACTCGGGAAGCTGCTTAAAGCAAACCGCGTAACAGGCAGAAGTGAAGTAAACTGCAGTACCAACAAAATGCTAATGCTGTGCATTTTATCATTACCCGCCACAGTTGCTCTTCCTCTGCAGATGAAGACAAATGGCAGTCAAGTCAAAGCTCACGTTCTCCTTTTCTCACTAAAGGTGGGCACCTCTTGTAGGTTTCTAGGACCCTGGGCAGATCTGGGCCCAGAGGTCCTGCTCAAACTAAGGCACCAGCCAAGGACAATATGTGTAGTAAACTTCGACCCCCTACCCAGATCTAGCCAATGGACAGGATATTCTCCACAGTTGGGTAGAGAGTGGGATCTGACTTTCACACGAACTCTGGTGCCCCATATTTGACCATGTCCCCTGGATGGGGAGGCCTTATGGCACTCAGAGGAAGGATAGCAGACTACCAAGAAGAGACTTGATACCCTATGAGCATATACAGGGGGAGGAGGTCCCCCTCAGTCACAGTCATAGGGGAGGGGAGTAGGGGGAAAGTGGGAGGAAGGGAGGAATGGGAGGATACAAGGGATGGGCTAACAATTGAGATGTAATATGAATAAATTAAAAAAGTATTTTTTTTTTTTAAAAGATGGGCACCTCGAGAACCACAGAGCGGTAGGTATGTATGCGCTCACCCTTGGGAATGGAACCGATGCTGATGTTTCCAGAGGCCAATTTCACAGCTTGGGCAGAGGCTTCTCTGTTACTTACATGCCCCTTGCAGCAAGGGCCTGTGCTTAGCATGCTATTGCTGTTTTCCAAAGCCTGCACATAAAGACCTGTGAGCGGCATAGCGTTGAAGCATGCCTGCCTGCAGTCCAGAAAAACATTCCCCTTGTTTGTAGTCTACTGCCTTGTTAGCTCCGCACAGAATCCCACAGTCAAGATTGTTTGATGATTCTCCACACTGACTTTCCATTTTCTTAAAGCCGTAAATCCACATATAAATTGCCAACTTTGTTTTCCTCCTGGGCATTTCTGAGGTACCGCCAAAGCCAAATCCATGTTTATCCCTCATCCCGTTATATCCAACACCATCAGCACTGCTCTGCCAGCTGCATCATTAACCACTGTAACTGCAGGGGTGCACCGCCTTCACCCCCAAGCTCTGCTAGAGTAAGTAGGTGATCCCAGTGCAAAACGGGAGATCAAAGCCAGGACTCAAACACACACAGGCCTTACCCGAGGTCTATTCAGCTAATCACTGTCTCCTATACCTTCATTAATGGTTTCAGTCTGCATCAAGCCGCTTAAATCATCTAAGTATCAGTTTCTTTCCCATAGCCCCCTCCATTACTGGCTGCATGCATTATCAACCTTCTGAACGTCTGCCTCAGGTCCATATGCTGTTCTGTACCAGTCTCCCCTAATCCAGCAAACCCCCCAAGGAAGGTCCTATGAGACTTTGCTCCCCATAATCAGTAACAAGAAGACAATAATGGGAGGAGTGGACTCGTGCGGCTGTCAGGACGAGGCTGGTCAGATAACCCACAATATGTTTAACATTAGACTATGGCTGGCCAATGGGCAACCTCAGGGTCCTTTTACTTAAGCTCCACGAAGACCCCTGATTACCCAGGAGCTGAACAGGCCCAGACTTCAGATGGCGGCTTCAGAGGCTTCCTCAGGGAACCATAGGCTGGACCTGGCACAGCCAGATGTGTCCCACGGGCAGGGGATGGGTCTTTACAGCACTCACCACACTGTAGCAATGTGGCTCTTGCCCACCTTCCAAG
The DNA here is from genome assembly GCA_907169655.1 of Acomys percivali. Taxonomy (NCBI): domain Eukaryota; kingdom Metazoa; phylum Chordata; class Mammalia; order Rodentia; family Muridae; genus Acomys; species Acomys percivali. The sequence continues at coordinate 42,479,649 of OU015750.1, read as the reverse complement.
ACAGTTAACTTAAAAGTATATTTAGGATAAAGAGGCTTTTCCCATAATTAGAATGGTGTGAATGTTTTTTAATTCTGCAGAAAATGCATTATTTCAAGGTATAAAGACAACACGGAGGCACAAAGCCTTCTCTCTGGTTTTTCTTTAAGCCGTGCTTGGTTAAGGCGTCCTTTCAACACTGAGTGAAGCGGTTTGAACAACACTGAACTTTTCAAACTCAGCTCCAACTTGGACCTGGAGCCTCATGCACAGCCCTCTAAAGGCTGGTTCTGTCCCCTCTCCCGTCCTCCACATCCTTTTCATACCATGCTGAGCACCATTTGCATCATGTAACAGTTAACTGAGGGTTTAATTATTTATGCTTAGCAGGAATAGAACTTAAGAGCAGCATACAATAAGAGCAAATGGAAAATGAGAGTGTGTGTGTGTGTGAATCTATCTGTCCGTTTTGCTAACTCCTTTGAGCCGGAGAGTATGATTCTTTTGTTCTTTTGTCTTTTCCTAGTGCTCAACTCACTCACCTTTCAAAGTGAGAAATTAATAAATTAGCTCTCACAGAGAAGGTGGAATAGTCCTTGGCAGTGTGTAGTGTTCAATCTATACATATTGCAGTCTCTTCTGGCCTGCCTACCTACAATGGTGTTCGCACCTAAAGACACTAGTAGTAAGTCACACTCAACCAGCTGGTCCATGAGCATCTTCTTGTCAAGTTGACAGCCACGGAACACCTCTTTATAAAACAGCTCAGAGGCCGCATATATACTGTGCTCGCTGACCTGCTACCACAATAACGCTTTGAGTACAAAGAAAAATAGCCTGGTCTTTGAATGCTCCTTAAATACCAAATTCAGTTGGTGTAAGAGGGCTGCATGCCATAGCCCTTCATTTGCTTCATAGAAGATAAAGGACAAAGTCTTTTGTACTAGCACATCGCACTTATTTGCCATTCATTTCTGTAACCCTGTCAACGGTCACAAATGCAGATAATTTCATGCAGAATTCTAATTACATCTAAACAATTCATTGGTTTTTATACACTGCAAGAACTTACTTATAATCTCCTAGTTCCTCTTAAAAATTTCTTGTGACTGTTGACATTAATGAATTTGAGAAAGGTGTATATTTTTATTGCAAAAAAAAAAAGCAAAACAAAAAACAAAACAAAGCCAAAACCCCCCAAAAATCCAAAAATACCAAAACCCCAAAACCAAGCCCGCCCCCCAAACCCTGGCATTTTCTCAAAGCTTGCTGCAGACTATCTTCTTTTGCATGTGTGTGTGAGAGAGAAGTGGGGGCAGGTACTTGGGGGAGATGAAGTGTCTTTCAGGGAGCCAATATTGAATCTTCTATTGTTGGCGCTCAGCCTCTCTCTTGGGAGGCACTTAATTGAATCAGTCTTGAAGGGTTTCCATTGTGCTTTTCCTCAGACCCTCTTATGGATTGCAGACACATTCCCAGTGCGCATGGCTCTAATGGAAGGTGCTGGCATCCTGTCCCTCAGTCTGGTCTCTGTCACAATTGCTCATGCCTCTGAAGAGGCTGGCATGTGCTCAGGTCGAGAGGAGGTTAAGGCAGACAGGTGCGTGAAGCAATGGCTCTTCACAAGGAATACAGCAAAGGCACCAGAGAGAAAGACGCTGTCAGGTATTTGAACGGCAGCGAAGCTGTGGACAAATTTCTGAACACAAGAGCCAGAGCCACATGTCTCCCTGACTAGGACCAGCGGCCAGGTGGCACAGTGGATTTCCCTTACAGTTCCTATGAGCAAGGGACACTGGAGTGATGTGGATCGATGGGAGAGGGCAGGCACTGAGCATGGTGGCCAGTATGCCTGACACCTTCCTGCTGGCTGTGCTGCGTTCTTACATATGTATCGTTTCTATCTAAGATCCCATGAGAAAATGCTAGCTAGCAAGGAAAATTCGCGGCCAAAATGCTGCGGCTAACTTATTCTTAATTTTTCCCATTCTAATTCACATAGTTAGCCTTTGACTTTAGCCCCATTCTCTCTCCCACTTCTCCCACCCTCATCGAGGTGTTTGATAGCATCTGCATTAAACCATTAGACACAGCGCTATGTGGGGCTCTAGACTCTCAAGGTGCTTTAGTGCACAGTCTTACTTAATACACAGCAGATCCTTTCATGAGAAAGATTGTAACTTGCTTATAGTGGAGTTAACAAAAGTAGGAAGAAAGAGTTATGAGCTAAGTGTGCTGAATAAATTAGCATCAAAATTGAAACTTGAACAGAACTTTTAATTTCTAGTCTAACACTATTTCCTCATTTGTTCATTTAAGATACTTAAAAAAAAATCACCCCTAAGCTATGGGGAAATAGCTTTCAAATATCCTTGGCCAGTATATGTTCAATGCTGCAACCTAGCAACCTATAGCAAAGACACTCATACACTGTATATATGTATGTGTATATGTATATATATACACATATACATATATATACACATATATATACACACATATATATCTATATATATGCACACATATCACTTCATCACTATTTGAGTCAGTCAAAAGTGATAGTTTTAATAACTAGACAATAATTAAGACAAATGTACATACATATATATCTTCTTCATTTTATCTTTTGGAAATTAGCATATACTCTACTCAGTTTATTATACCATTTTCAAGCATAGCTGTTTTTGCTGAGGCAAAACATCATCCCATCCCTCCACTGCCCCCTTCCTCTCAGCAGCTTCCTTTTGCCCTTCAAGCCACTTGCGGCTGCTTATGACTCATTTAGTTGTCTGGATGTGGAGCCAAGGGTTTTCCCATTTGCCAGCTTTCCTTGCAATATACTCTCCGCAAACTGCAAGTTCTATACATTTGACTGGGTTTTTCTGAGTGAAAACTTAAGGGTATGTTGAAGTAATCTAGGTGGAGAAAAGTCCCAATTTTTAGGACTTTCCCTTTGGTCTTTGTGACTGATTTCACTTATGCTTCCTTCAACAGTAACATTCTTTCGTTACTGTTTTGAGATAAAGACTTACTCCATAGCCCAGGCTGGCTTGAAACTCACTATGTAGCTTAAGTTGGCCTCAAACTCACAACAATCCTCCTGCCTCTGGTTCCCTAGGGCTGGAACTATAAGCATGAGCCACCATACCTGGCTCAACAATATTTTTGTATGATAATTGATTTGGTTTTACAAAACACTGAACTCGGTGTTCAGTTTACTTTGGTCATCTTTTTTCCCTTTCCTTCTGAGCTGTCAGCCTAGAAAAGTATTTCTCAAGTGGTGTGGTGATAAAAATCTCACCAGCCCTTGATGTGCTGCACACAGAAATGACTTTAGTGGGAGGCTTACACTCTTAGAGCCCTGAAGTGGTTTGATTATAAATATTTTCACAAAATGACTGGAAGAAACAGAAGCAGGGTATCAGCCACTCCCTCCCAGAGAGTTTGTACAGACTTTTAGGAGGCAGAAATGCTATCTAAAGTTTGTTAAAAGCATTAGCTGACATTAAGTTGTACCAGTATCGACTGCTTTGAAAAGGCCTACCATAACTACAAAGTCCAGTGCTGACTGAATAATCAAAATGCCACACTGTTATGGAAGACATATTGGTTTTGGCAAACTTCTCTCTCTCTCTCTCTCTCTCTCTCTCTCTCTCTCTCTCTCTCTCTCTCTCTCTCTCTCTCTCTCTCTCTCACACACACACACACACACACACACACACACACACGCGCGCGCGCGCGCGCATCCATGCACACACACACAGTAAGCAACTGGTTTCTGTGAGAAAGCATGTGATAAGTGTTTGATTTGGGAGCAACTGATTCTTAAGTCTAATAGGACCTACATTTTGTTTTATTTTTAAAGGACCTCTCTACCTTATACTTAAGAAACTGAAATTTCAGTGTCATTTGCTAGGATAGTAATTACATGCAAGTGGGAGAACTTTTTAAAGTCAACAATAAATGTCTTGTGCTGTGAAAATCTCAGCTTGACTCCCACATTCATTCTATGGCAGGAGGCATGAAATGAATCGGCCCTTTTGAATTCTTCCCTGAATGTAATCCAGATGCGTATAGATAGATCACTAAATATAAACTTAATTGCTTTTTTCGTTTCTGCCCTACTGCAAGCAACTTTATACCAAAGTGCTTGATGCAGGGTGAGCTTTTCAGAATAAGATTATCTGGGCTTCTCTGAGTGAAATTTATAAGGGTATTTAGAAAAAGTCTAAGCAACTATGTTGCCAAATATGAGCTGACTAACCCTGATGCTGACTGTCATGTCAATGTCTTTGTTTCTTTTTCTTTTGTTTCTTTCTTTTTTTTAATTTAAGATTTATTAGTTTATTATATATACAGTGTTCTGCCTTCATGTACACTTGCAGGTCAGAAGAGGGCATCAGATCATAAATAGATGGATGTGAACCACCATGCGCTTGCTGGGAATTGAACTCAGGATCTCTGGAAGAGCAGTCAGTGCTCTTAACTGCTGAGCCATATCTCCAGCCCATGTTTGTTTCTTTACAACCAAGTAACTTACTTTTAAAGTGACACAGGGGGGCTGGAGAGATGGCTTAGCGGTTAAGAGCACTGACTGCTCTTTCAGAGGTCCTGAGTTCAATTCCCTTGAGCAACAGCATGGTGGCTCACAAACATTCATAATGTGATCTGATGCCCTCTTCTGGTCTGCAGGGGTATAAGCAGGCAGAGCAATGTACACATAAATAAATAAATAAATAAATAAATAAATAAATAAATAAATAAATAAATAAAGTGTCACAGGGTATGCCAAGGACACAAGCCACTCAGACCTCCCCTAAGGACACAGCCTTCCGTTTGGGAGTGAGGAACACGGGTAACTGGCAGCCTTCAGCCGCAGCACCTAGGACACACCCGTGTTTGAGCTGAAGCGTGGCCTTCCTGAGTCATCATCATCTTTCTTTGCTTCCAGAGTCTGCCAACTTTGAAAACAACAGGCCATGTTTACTAATGCTCCCTACTTCCCAAGTGCTCTCTGCTCCCCAAGGCCCTTGCAGTCATCACTGCACAAGGACGTCTCACTGGAAGTTCACCATCCCTTCTAGTTGCCAAGCTGTAGGATCCAGGAACGTCAGAACCAGAAGCTACCTAATACCTCTTCCAATCCCTGCATTACTCGTGAAGAACACACACACAGTTTCAAAACCAGCTGTGACTACACTGATTCGCCTTGGTTTCCCCTCAAGTACTCAAGCTTTCAGTCTGACTATATGACTGATATGTATTTGCTATGTCTTTATATGTATCAAGTATACATGCATTACACGAACTGACCTGTCTGTATCAAATACAGACAAAGCAAACCACAGATCACTTGATTTCAACTTATGGTGGGGAAAAGTAGGTCAGAGGCAAAATAAACAACAGCACGAGTGGAGTTACTTTTAGAGTAAGGCGAACTTTCATTATCTTGTCCAAGCCTTTGAAGTCTGGGTAGGAAAAAAGTAAAAAACAAAAAACAAAACCAAGAGACACAGACAAAAGTCAGTTGTCTGATGAAGACAACCCCAATTCCAGGCCCCTACAGAGTTCAGTGTAACTCTTCCGGGGGACAGCACGTCAAGAGGGATGACTGTTATAGGGGATTAGGTAGAAGGCACAGCCTCAGGAAGAAGAAGAGAATTACTGCTGCTTTCAGCATGTTTCTGCCTATCACACTGAAACGGGATGACCGCCTTTATCACAGCAACTTCCAAATCAAGATGCAGAATAAACGACAGAGCTCTCTGGCAATCAGAATCGTCACCAGGCACTGTGCACAATATTGGGCATATAGGGAGGAGCCATGGTTCCTGCCTTGCTGGAATTTATTCCCAAGAGTCGAAGGGGTGAAACAAGAGCCAATGATCATCAAATGCCACTAGGGCAGTGCCTCAGGGAGATGTCCTGCAGTTGCCATAGAGAACACAGGACTTCTCTATACTTAAATTAGGAAATATACAATCATATGTATGGCCAGCAAGTGATGAAGCTCCATGAATAACTCACCACTTAGCCATCTAAGCTCCATTTCCTCCGGTCCTTTTCCCAGTAGCTTTAACCTATTTCTACTGTAGATTTAATGCAAAGAGAAGGGAGCTGAACCTTTTGGCAAAGTGCTGACTTTGCACATTGTGCTCATAATGTAATGTAGTTTTCTGGGAACAGTGGTAATATCAAGGCCCTTTACACAGAGACATTTTCAGAGCTTTACCCCAACTCCCTGAATTGATGGAGTAGGACAAGTTCAAATGGTGCCTTCATGGCAATTTAAAATGCCCTTTGCTTTATCACAGGGTTAAGTATAGTAGCAGACAAGATTAAAAAAAAAATACCCTCTGCTTCTACGAAAGACAAGGAAAACCTGGTGAGCTAAAATCTCAGCTAATGGAAATACATTAATTAATGTAGCAAGTAACTATATTTTTGTTTTGTTCATGTTATTGGTTACAGAGCTTAATGATAAAATCATTTAAAATATCACCATCATCATCGTAGTGTGTGTGTGTGTGTGTGTGTGTGTGTGTGTATGTGTATGATGCTAATGTGTGTGTATGTGTATGATGCTAATGTGTGGGCATGTGTATGATGCTAATGTGTGGGCATGTGTATGATGCTAATGTGTGGGCATGTGTTCCAAGACATGTGTGAAGGCCAGGGAACAAATCTATGGAATCTGTTTTCTCCTTAATCCAACAGTTCTCAACTCCTTATATTGTGGTGACCCCCAACCATAAGATTATTTTTGTTGAGACTTATTAACTGTAATTTTGCTAGTGTTACGAATCATAATGCAAACATCTGTGTCTTCTGATGGTCTTAGGCAACCCCTGTGTGAAAAGGTAGTTCAACTTCCCAAAAGAGTCACGACCCATAGATTGAGAACAGCAGCCTTAAACATTTATGTGGGTTCTTGGATCAAACTTAGGTCACTAGGCTCGCATGACCTGCACCTTTAACCTGCTGAGCCATCTTGTCATCCCCTTTAACACCAGGTTTGATTGAAAATTCCAACAGGTGTGGTAGGTAGGAGACTGCAATGAAACAGGAGTGACCCAGCACTTCTGAGATGTTATATTGATAGATATCCCCACACATTTTATTACTTGATTAATACCCAAGGCTGGGCAGTAAAATTACAGTTAATAGAAATTCCATTTCATTAGCTATCTTTCACTGAATTAATATCCAATTAAAAAGGTAATCTAAAACTCTTAATCAAGACAGTACCTCTTGACTGCTCAGAATTTTAAAAGATTTAGGGCTGTCTCATAAGACCAATACCTGGGTACTAACAAGTGGAAAATGGTCAACACCATTTCTCTGGACTTGTTCCTCAGGCTTTTTAGACACGTTTTAATAAATATTTCAGTGAGTTCTACCTGACATTTTCTCATAACTATCAAATACATAACTCAAATATCATAACACAGTATGTTGGCCACTATCAAGTCATATTAACTATTCATTCATTTCACGACAACTCCTTTTTAAGGCATCACTAAGGACTCTGCAAGACACAGAGACAAGGAAGACACAGGGGTGTGTAAGCATTAAGTGTGAGTTTATGGCCTGTTCATTCAAAAGAAGAACTAAGACAGTGAAGTTGGATTGCTGTAAGTTGTGCTGAGAGGTCTGGGAGCAGTAACCAATTTGAGAGAGAGCAGCTGCCACTGTGTTAAGTGACTGGAAAAATGGAGGAACAGAACTTTTATGTCATTAGTTCTGTGTTGGGAGTGTTTGGAAACACGCTGCGTTATCCGGGTGCCAACAGTTACTGCAGGTTTGAGGAGTATGCCTCCCCTCTGAGCTGCCACAGGGTTAAGAATAACACCCTCATGTTTTTCTGGTGAAGACAGATAAAACTCACCAGAGAACATCTCGAGGGTCAACCACCTTATCTTACTTAAATTGTGACCTATTACTCTAATTCCGAGTCAAGTTCCTAATGGCTAAGTCAAAGAACTGGCACCATTCTCCTTAAAGGACCAGATGATAAGTATATCATCCTTTGTTGGTGATCACTGCCATTAAACACTCAATAGTGACACTGCAGCCAAAAGCAGCCACAGACAACATGTGACAGATGGGCAAGGCTGTGTGACAACAAAACTTTATTTTTAAAAGTGGGGGGTCTGCTTACTTGTCCTACAAGCTGAGGATTGTGGATTCTTGGTTTAGTCTGTCAGTTGGAATTAAATTAAAGTTGCAATGAGCCAAAGCCAGTACACAGCATATGCATCCAACTAGTTCACCTCAAGAAGGCACTATCAGACATAGATGGTATTAGAAATATGCCAAATTACCTACCAAAGCATTTCTAGGTTTCATCCTTGTCTTTCTGATCCCTTGAACACAGATCAACACCAATACAAAATTGAGAGTTTAATTAGCCAGGGTTTTCCAGAGAGGGAGGACAAGCTGTTCCAAATTTGTGAACAGAGACTAATCTGTTCTTATCAGCTATTCAGAAAAGCATGTAAGCCATGCTCCTTAGGAAGATAAAATTTCAGAAATGAATGAAAGAAGAGGCTGACACGCCACTATGCATTGGGATGTGTTTCAAATTGTGCAAAAGAAAATGGTGAGACACCGACAGGAAGTAGCGCTTGTGAAGGCAAATGCTTCTGCTACACTCACACTGAGGGTGGAGGATGCTGTACATTTTCCTAGAACTAAGGCTTTGCTATTTGGGATGGATATGGGGATATAAACCTTACCCGGGTTATGTAGAGACTCTGGCAACAATGCATGCCCATCCTTGGCTGAATAATGAACGTGAATCTAAGACTTAACAAGGTCAGAAGTAGCCTAACACACACGCACTGACTCGGTGAGAGTCTGTGACCAGCAAGAGTGATACCTGGTGTCTTGAGTTAGGTCACTTGGGACCTGGGAGAATATTACAGAGGGGTGCAATACCACACACTCGCTGAGTTCTCAGAGAAAACATGACTGAAACAAGACTGTGTGGGTATAGGACTGGAGAAAGGGTTTCAGAAGTTTATCTCAAAGGCGCTGTGGTTCATTAGATTAAATATAATCAAGTACTATTTATTAAAAACATACCAAGTTGGCAAATCATTTGGCAGTAATGGGACTTCCAATTTTAATAGGAATGACATTTGAAAATGCTTACTATTTAGATGGTACCTTTATAAATTACTACCACGAAAAATACATCACTCACTCCTTAGTTTCTCAGGTAAGATAGGCACTTACTCGTTGGCTGATGAAGCAATAGATACACAGAACCTATATGCCTGATCGTCAGACACATAAAGGGGATAAACAGAATTCAAGGCAGATAGTTTCTTAGCTGCATCATGTTACTTCTCTTTCAGAGCCCTTCTGGATGTCTCTCCTTTGTCACTAGATTCTTATTCGTGGGTAGATGGTGATAAAGTTCATAATATGGTTTGAAAGCTGAGGCAGAATGACAAGAAGCTTCTTGTAAATTACACTTTATTTGACAAACACTCAAAAGGCATATCTGTCTTATTGGCCTTAAAGAAGACAGTACTCTATTGCAAAAAGAAAAAAAGGAAAACAGTAAGCGTTGGTTGAACTGATAGTAGGAGATCAGAGTCAGAGATCCATGGTGAACCACAAAGATTAGGGGGATCAACTAAGCAAACAGATGTGAAACCATTTAGAATTAAAGTGTAGTTTTGAGCCAGGAAATATGATAGGTGCTGTAAAGACTGAGAATAGCTCACTCCATGCCAAGTTGAAATCACAGCTTCATAAAACACAGGAAGTTATAAGAACTTGAGGGGTTACATCCAAATGCGGTACAGGATAAAAGGGGGGATCAATGAAAAGGGCCATTGCTTCCAGTGATATGTGGGCTCGGAAAACAGGATCAAATCAGTGAGTGGCCAATGACAAGGCTAAAATACATGTAATTTTGAGCCAAGGGAAACCACACAGACATAATTTACTAAACTTTGTGAAAGAGGAGCTATTAAGCTAATGACTGTTTTGAATGATGGCCCTACCATAATGGACACTTGTATCTGCGTCACCAGTGATTAACAGTTTGATGGGAGCAGTGCAGCAAGTATTTGATACGTACTCTTGGGGTGCTGGGATACTGACTGCAATGTGAAATCTTTCAAAGCATATAATTATTAAACCTTGTTTAAATTTGGTGTTGACTATATGCAAAGCCATAAGCATGTATTTGGAAGAGGCAAACGTATAGAAGCCTTTCTACCTGTAACAGTCTTGGAGGTTTCTAAATTTATAGATACCATTTGGTAAAGGAGAAGTCAAACTGTACATGGATGGTTGAGAAAGTGAAACCTACATGATAAATCCTGAACTATTCCATTAACGGTCCAATAAAACCAATGAAGTAATAAAGTACTTGTATAGTTCTCCTACCCTATGCTTAGTCACAAGCATAAAAGCATTACAGAGAAAGTTATGACTGAGAATGGAAAATGAAGGCCAATTATCCTGACCTCCAGGGTGCTCATATTATGAACTTAACAATTCCAGAGTTTTATGTTTATAAAATTGCAAGGCGGTACATTAGCAGAGTACATGGTCTGTATAATTGAAGAAATCCATGATACTGTTAACAAGATCACTTCAGTGTCACCTTATGCTACTGCCCCAAGACCATTAGTTTGAAGCAACAACTTATTACTAATTTAAATGGTTTGGGAACTTACATTCTGAAAAGCAGACACAACTTCCATACAGTTGGCACCAGAAAATTCAGAAGACACAGAAGTCCCCCTCTGTGAAAGAGGGGACTGAAAGAATTTACAATCTTCATCTAGATGATCTAGGAGGGAGGGCTGCAAAGGTGTTTCCCTTTGTTGGCTGTTGTGAGAGGTCCATTGGTCTGTGGTGTGGAACAGGAGTCAGGGTTAGAACCAGGGCCAAAGCACAGAAAGCTCGGGTGATAAGCACTGCTGTGTAGACGTGGAGGGCACTGCTTTTAGAGGGCCCCCTTTTATTGAAATTGCCCATGCAATGGCTAAATTATCTGACAGTCATAGTCTCTGGTTAAATTAGATTTTTCTCATCTCTCCATCCGGCAGACTGGGGAAAAAAGAAGTTCCACCATGGGCTGCTGGAGTGGGACTGTGTGTTCTGTGGAGATAGGCAAGAGGAACAGTGTCACTTTAACACTCTCTTTCCAAAATAGACTGGTAGGTGGGCGGGGCCAATGGCTGCCCATAGTGGATATCAGAGTTTCACCTTGGGGAGTGAGTCATGCTCTGGGAATAACAGGACAAGGGGGTGTCTACAGTGAAACAATATCAGACAGTGATGTCATCAGGAATCCATGTGTAGAAAACTCTTTTGATCTGTGTGGAGTGGGGCTGGAATGTGTCCCAGATATCCCCTGAATAGAAATTATCACCACTTCCTTGGGCAATATCTTAGCTTTGGGAGAGGGGGATATGGCAGATAAATGCATCTACAGTTCCTGGCTCATCAGGCTAAAGATATTCAATGGGACAGAACAGTCAGTCTGGATAGAAGAAAATAGATTCCAAGAGGAGAAATGAAGTCAAGCTAGGTAAGATTAAGGGCAGGAAATGAGGACAGAGACAAAAAATATTTTGCTGCACTGATGTGACAATGACACAATAGAGACGATCATAGTAAAAGCAATAGTCTATTAAGAAATGGTGTGAACACACATAACCAACTGCCACAATGATAGAAAGATGTTAAATTAAAGTAAGTAAAAGATTTGGAATAAAATCAAAGCCATAATAGGAGGACATTTCATTACCTTCAGAATGACTAAGATTAAAAAGATAGACACCAAATCTTGGCAAAGACTGTAGAGAAGGTAGAACCATAATGTACAATGGTACTACAAATCCAATAATAATAATAAAAAAAACCCCTGAAAGAACAGTGGAAACAAAACTGAAGAGAAGAACAAACACAGTTAAGAGACTCTAGAAAGAACACAAATGAAACTGTAATTTAGTGAAAACCCACATTAAGAAAACAAATCAAGTAAAAAACTCAGAACATCTGCAATCTATACATATCGTTCAAATAATAACTCTAAATATTAATGGCCTCAACTCTCCAATCAAAACTCAGTGCTAAGTGGATTAAGGCCATCTTATCTGTTTCTCTACAAAAAGGTCATCTTATACTGGTGCAGTAGTGGCACAAACGCTACAGAAGTAAACAATCACATTTTTACAAATTGGATTTAAGGCTCACACCCCATGAGATGGAATCCACACCTGACATTGCTACAGTTGTCAAGAACCCGGGATTAGATAAGTTGTGTGCCTTAGGGGAGATCTATTACTATTATTCTGTTAAAGAAACATAGCAATAAAGGGACTCCTAATGATATATTGCTATACCCAAAGGTCAGTACATTGCTCAACCCTTATCAGAGAAGCTTCTTGCAACACAGAGACCCACAACTGGACTATGTACATGATTTTGCAAGAGACTTTGGGGCATTCCCTCTAAATGGGACATCTTTATCACCCTGCCACTCCCTTTCAAGGCTTAGGGAATCTATGTGAAAGAAGGGGTGGAAAATACTCTAAGAGCCATAGCTGGTAGATGACTCAAAGGAGACAGCATCCTCCAGACCCAACAGGGTTGATACACATATGAACTCACAAAGACTATAATAGCATGCATAGGACTTGCACGGGTTTGAACCAGGCAAAATACCAGCACTGAGAAAGGGAAATGGACACAAAGTCCCATCCTGAACTCAAAAGCTATTTGCATCTGATATGTGCTGGGAAAGGGAAAATCAGTTTTTTTCAACAGAGTGTCACTGAGTATACCAACCACACACTAGGGCAGGCCAATACTAACATAAGTCAGTGGGCATTTTGGTACGCATTTTGTGCTGTTTTCTTTTGGTATTTTTCTCTTACGTTTTTTGTGTGTTTTGATTTTCATTTTTCAGAGAGAAAAAGAGAGATAGGGAGAGAGAGAGAGAGACAAAGAGGGAGGGAGGGAGGGGGAGGGAGGGAGAGAGGGAGGGAGAGGGAGGGAGGGAGGGAGGGAGGGAGG
>OU015750.1:42424897-42466520 GCA_907169655.1 Acomys percivali | reverse complement strand
CAGGGAGGGAGAGAGAGAGAGAGAGAGAGAGAGAGAGAGAGAGAGAGAGAGAGAGAGAGAGAACACATTAAGATGAGTGTGGAGGATCTGTAAGGATTTGGGAAAGAGGAGGAAATATGATCAAAATATATTGTTAAAAATAAAATTACTTAAAAGCAGAAACTCAGCTTTAAAGACAGGTATCTTAAAGTGAAACAATGAAAAAAAATGTCCCAAGCAAATGGGATTAAGAAGCAAGTAGGCATTGCATCTTAGTATTTGACATAACAGAATCTGAACTAATCAGAAGAGACAAAGAATACTTCTTTCTAATCAAGGGATCAATTAGTGACCATTAGTTAGGACTATGCCATTGTACTAAACATAATCACCAAACTGTGATGCACACAATTTCATAAATAGCATATTAAAGGAATTAAGGACAGAGATTAACACAAACCAAATAATAGTAGGTGATTTCAGGACCCCACTTTCTCCACAGATAGGTCATCTGTACAAAACATAAACAGAGAAACCTCAGAGTTAAATGACATTTTACATCAAATGGATCCAACAGGTATCTGCAGAATGTTCCATCCAGTCACCAGAGATTATATATTCTATTCAGCAGCACATGGAAGATTCTCTACAGTAGACTACACGCAGGGACACAAAACAAACCTTATGAGTACAGAAAAATTGTAACAATCTCATGTGTTCTGACCGTCACGCAATAAAACTTGAAGTTGACAGCGAACAAATCTTTAGTAAGTACATAAACTCATGGAGATTAACGAACTCATTACTGAATGGCAAATGGGTCAAAGAAGAAATCAAAATATTCCTGGCACAAAATGTAAATGAGAATAAAACAGAACGAAGCCTCTGAGACACACTACTAAGCTCAGACAGATGGCAAAACCTACCTCTGGTCTATGGGCAAATGTTGAGTGTGAGTACAGGAAATTTCCACCATAGCCTCCTCCTCCTGGATATTCATGACCTGAAGACCATCGCCCTCCAGAGGCTGCTCTTGTGAAATTAGCTGAGGCTGCTTCCTTGTTCTATTTATACATAACAACCCTACTTTCTTACTTATCTGTTTGTAATAACCTCTCCTCCTAGTTTAGCTCTGTAAAACAACCACACATGTCTGTTCAATTGTATACAATAAACATCGAAACTTGTAAAAAAAAAAAAAAAAAAAAGAAAGAAAGAAAGAAAGAAAGAAAGAAAGAAAGACAGCCCTAAGAGGGAAGTAGGGGTCTTCATTTATCCTGCTTAAGAGAGGAACACTCAATTCAATGATATAAATTAAGCAGTGGACAAAGGCCCGGAGCCCACACTCTGGTTTAAATTTCCCTGCTCACTACTGTATTCTGTGGCTCATAATAGTATGTGGGAGTAGCTGCAACCAGTGGACTTCACACCAACAAGGATGCCAGACATCAGGAAATGCGTAGAATCAGTCACTGCCATAGGCTATGCTGGAACGATTTCCCAGAGCTGTCCTATTCAGTAAGCTAGCTGGACGCTGGGGATGAGCACTCCGAATGCGGCTGAGCTTAAATGAATGGCAACGTGAAATGTAAGCTCTCAAAGATGCAAATATCTCAGTATTTTTAATGTGGACTAATTTAACATACTGTTGTATGAAGTGGCATTGTTTTGAAGGGTGTTGAGTCAAATAAATAGGCTATCTTAATGGATACCACTTTGGACTGTGGCTACTAGAAAATGTAAGATTCCTGTGAAGACGGCGTGTGGTGCTCTGGAAGGGTACATGACAGACAGTGAAGAACACAGGAGTTCTGGCAGCGAGCAGAGTGAACAGAGTCCTTCGGCATATACAGCTCTTTAACAAAAGCCACAGATGTCACCAGCTAGTCATCCGATGCTCATAACAGACATGCTTGCTGCAACCTGCTGGCCAGGTGGTTCTACTACCGTAATTTCAAAGTGTCTCAATTCATAATTTTCTTTGTTCTATTATGGCAACATTTCCCTGAAATGGCTACCATGTTAAAATGTAGTTCAGGGATAACAGAGTTTGGTCCTGGGCCATGGCAACTCATATTTGGCTTCAGAACAAACTGTCTCATTCTCTTTAAAAAGAAAACCAAGTAGCAATTTTCCAGATGTACCCTGTCTGATATAATATATTATTTAGCCAATAGAGCCCTTCAGTATATGCAGTAAGATGATTTAAATATGAAATATTTGTATTAATGATATTTCCCAAATGCTGAGAAAAATAACTCATAACTTGTAGCTTCCTTGTTTTAAGCTACAAACCAGAATATTGACAGAACCTATAGAAATTTAAACCACAGTCTCCTGAGAAAAACCTTGTATCTAATTGAACGTTCAGTATGTAGGTCACCCTGATTGCCTAATAAAATACCCTGTAAGTCCTCACCAAATACATAAAAATGGCAGGACTTCTGAGTTAAAAGTTTACACATCTATTTTTTTAAAAAAGATAAATACCAGACATATGAGATTGGTAATGTCTCCTAAAATCCACTCCTCTCTGTCTTTTTTTTAAAAAGTAGTCAGTACTGAACGTTGGGCCTCACACATGCTCTGCAAGCACTCTACCACTAAGCTACATCCCAGGCTTGCTCCCATCCTCCTCCATATCTCTTCTCCTTTCTTCTGAGAGCGAGCGAGCTGGTTGCTCTGAACCAAACAGGGCTCTGAACCTGGGCCCTCCTGTCTCAGTCTCCCAAGTGGTTGGGACTATAGGAGGGTACCACCATCCCTACCTTCCTGTCCTCTGTGGTTCTGCTTCTATATGTACAAAAGGTGACTAAGACAACAGAGTCATCCTGATTTACACAGGACTTTGAATACAGTCTTTTTGTATACTACAAATATATATATATATATATATATATATATATATATATATATATATGAGGCAGCAAGAAGCTGCAATAATGGATCTCAGAAGTCTTCATAGTGAGTCAAAAAAATAAATCACATAAGCTTGTTATTGGGCATTGAGTTAATGTGAAAGAATCCTTCTGTAGTCAACATTTGTCTCCCATGGGTTGGAGGAAATAGCATAAATCTGAAAAAAATAAGCACTGTATGACTGAATTCAGAGAAGCTTTTTGGGCTAGTAATGTATCTGAAGAGGGTAGGGTGAACTCTCGAGGGACAAACGCAGGCTATATAATTGAGTATGCAAACGCACCACGTTGGAAAGTGACATATACGAAGTGGCTTGACCTTAGGGAGGGAGTGTTTGGCTGGACAGCAGTCCTCATACATATTGGATCACCACTGGGCCAGGGGAAGTCACTCTTAAAGTTCAAGCCATGCCATGAGGTAGGTGTGCCACGTAAATATGAGCGGTTATTTCTAATGATGAGGTTGGAAGTTCATGTTAGGAGGAACTCTGAGAAACAGATGAAGGAAAACAAGACATAGCCTTCTGCAGAAAGTGTACTAGACACCTGTGCACTCAAGGCAGAATGTATATTTATTCTGTTTTCCACATGGCATTTTGAGCAAAGGACGGAGTCACGGATACCAGAGACTCTGGTGAACACTGGTCCTCCCCCACCAGGAAGCATGTGCACGCAACGCTCACACATAACATACTTCACAAAGAATTTAGGAATCCTTGGCTTAGAAGTTACAAAGACCCAGACATCGTTTTCTAAAAGAAAGCAATTTTCCACCTGGATATCAAAAGCAACACTCTTGACCCGGAAAACAGACTGAATTTATCACGAGCAGAGGGGGGAGTCCGCAGTTGATTGCCTGAAAGGTCCTTCCCCACGCTGTGCTTCCCAAGGAGTGTTAAGATAATTTCATGACATCAGGTATTTAAAATACTCTTTGCTGTGGCTCTTTCTGTGAAAGGGTTAAATAACGACACTGCCCATTACACTGTGGCAACAGATGCAGGATCAAGACAGATCATCAAGGTGCCAACCTGACTTCCTGCATGTAGAAAAAGATTTCACTAACTGTACCACTGTAATGTAGAGAGCATAAGGTTTATTTCTTATGGCACATGAAATGACAAGTTGTTTTCCATAACTTGCTTTACAAAAACTCAGCTACCACAGGGGCGCAGGTGAAGGAGCCCTCTTGGATTTGCAAGGTGTTTCTGCTCCGTCACAGAGACTTTCTAAGCAGCTAACAGGTCATCCTAGCAGGCACATGGACAGTGAGATAGGATTCTTTTTTTGTTCTGTGGACCTAAGTTCTGGGTGTTTCACCAATGCTTAACCCTCAAGAGTGTTTCCCGGAGGGAGGAAAGGCAGGGGTACCTCTATCTTAACTCTTTCTAAAAGGAAAGAAATCAAATTTGCGAGGTGCCTGTTTCTTTAAGGGTCTGACGCCTAGTAATCTGAAAAATGTTTCCTATCATTCTGAGAAAGCATCCCTTATATTTTGTTTGAATTTCTCTTTTAAATTCTTTTGTTTGTTTGTTTTGACACAGGGTTTCTCTGTATAGCCTTGGTTGTTCTGGACTTGCTTTATAGACCAGGCTGGCCTCAAACTCACAAGGATCCACCTGCCTCTGCCTTACTGAGTGCTGGCTGGGATTACAAGTGTGAGATGCTGCACCCAGCTTCTTTAAATTCTTATCACTAGATATGGTAATACTTTTGAAATACTCCTGACCACGAACTATTTACAGACACACCATACTTCAAATCACCTTGTGTTTAACTATAATAAGGTTTTGATAAGTGTCTGATGCAACACAAGGCACTGCTGCTTGAAAATGATTAACCTGAGTGTCCAAAGGGTTGGGAACCTCACGGAGAAGCATGTGTGTCTGCCTTGTGGCTGAAAAGGTGTGGGTGTGTCCTAATCCACTCACACAACCCTAATGATGGACGGATCCACTAAATGCCCCAGCTTATGGCTGTTTAGTCTTCTGCAAGGCACCATTGCATCTTCAAGTACTGTTATATCTTCACGATCCTACTTTATCCACTTGCTATGGCTCACGTTTCCCGTTCAAAATGATCTTTCAAAATGGAAGGCGGGGGGGGGGGAGATCTACCATCAATGGTAGATCTTAAGAGACACAGGGGATTCATTCTCCCAGCCCCTAGATAAGTAATAGGAGACCTACAGAAAAGTCTGTCAAACACCAACACTCTGTTCTGCCTTTTCCTTGTTCTTAACAAGGCAAAGGCCACCTAGACTATAAGGAGCCACTGATGATTTCAGGGCTTGTTGGAAGTTCGGATCTCCATTCTTCTTTAGCTATAAACACAAGCTGATGAGGAAACCTTTTTCTGACAGAAACTTTTTTCAAACTTTAATGTGTAACACAATCACCATGAAGACTTAACACCACACAGCCCATTGGGCCTCATCGGTAGACTTTCTGAGTTACTGGGTTGGATCAGGGCCCATCAATCCACATATCTCTTGATACATGGCTGCAGGACCATACTTCCTTTCTCAACTCAGACCTCCATTCTGAGGTTCTTAAGTCATATCCTAGACTAGTGTAAGAGAAGTGGGCGTATGTGCTTCATTAGCCTCTTCATGCTCTGACCATTGCTGGACAAAGTATTAGTAAAGATGGCCAAGGCCTTACCGCCCTAACCGCACCTGATCTCATCAAAAGACATCTCCCCTGAAGGAGATCAAGTGCTGGGCGTGTGGTGTGTACACGTGTGTGTAAGCCATCTGACATCCTTGAGTGTCATTAAAAAAAAATGCCATCTGTATCCTTTGAGATACTCTCTGACTGGTCTGGAATTTGTCAGTTAGGCTAGGCTGGCTTGTGAAGGAGCCCCAGGGACCCTTCTGTTTCCACATCTTCAGCCCTAGAATTACATCCACGTGTTACCATGGGTGCAGGAGACTAAGCTCAGGGCCTCATGCTTGCAAGACAAACGTTGTCCCAACAGAAGTGTTTCCCCAGCCCCATGCAGCTGTTTCTTTAGTTGCTTCTCTTCCAGCTTTAACTTTAGATTTTAACTTGAGGATTTAGAGTCTAATTCAGGAGGAGAGTGTCTGCAATGCTTCCTCGGAGGGGTTGCCTATATCAGAGACAAGACCGCCATACTTACCAGAGAGGAAATACGCCCAGCCGTGTGGTGATAAAGACCATGGCAAACATGACAAACAGGAGGTCACACATTTTCTGAAATTTGGCATAATTTGCCATTTTGGCAGCCTAAAAGAGGAAGGATCATTTAGTTAAACTGATAAGAAAAGTTTCCTTTGGTATGCATGAGTCTCCAATGAAGTATTGCTTACCACATGTGTAAGAATGCCTGCTACTTAAAAATGGCACACACCACACAGCGGCATTTACAAATCACTCAAAAGTTGAGTGAAATGCAGCATTGACCATACATAGAATCATGGCTGTCACAGGGTTAATAAAATATTTACTAACCTGGAAAAAATTCAGTTATCTGGCTGATTTTAGGAAAAGAGAGGACAAATAAAAAACTTTTTGTTTTTGTTTTTTGTGACAGAGTTTCTCTGTGTACCGTTGGCTGTCCTGGACTCACTTGTGTAGACCAGGCTGGCCTTGAACTCATAGTGATCTACCTGCCTCTGCCTCCCTGAGTGCTGGGACTAAAGGCATGTGCCACCATGTCTGGCTTTTTATATTATCTTTTGATGTTAGCAAACGAGATATTAAGACAGACATCATATAACAGGTGACTATAGAAAGTCTTCACATCTGACAGACATATTTGTGAGGCTGGAGCTATTGAGGACTTGCATACGGCCAAACTCTGCCAAGACAGGGTAAGCAAGTCCTCAATAGTTCCTGTCTCACAAATATGTCTGTCAGATATATTGGGCCAGAAGGCTGAAGATGATGTTTCAACATTATAGAGAGTTTTGGGGGACTGTTCAGGCATCAAACTGTCTCTGTCATCTTCTCATTTGGGAAGCTGCTAACCCGCACCCCCTGTATACTCAGGTAATTAATTTTATTCCTTCTCAAGTCTCTGATGGGGCTGAAGACCAGATAGTTTTACAATTAAGCTTAGTTGTTTAGGGGTTAAGATGTTTTTAGGTCTAGAAAGATGTTTTAAGTTGATAATGATGAGATATGATAGATATTGATTTACATTCAGAATTTTAGACACACCAAGATAGGAAACATGTTTTCTTCAAGGCTGCCAATTACAAATAGCCACACACTAAGAATGTAACATTTATAAAATTCCTGATTGTTTCATGTTTTTTTCTTACTGTAGGTAGTTTACTGTACATATGTGTAATATATAAGTGTATATGTAAACAATAAAAATATTTAATAAAACACATAAGCAAGCAACAAGGTTCCTAGCATTTCTGTCACACTGAAACTGAGTTCTCTTCTTCCTGTTTATTCTAAGTCATACCTTTTATTTACTCTCATCCACTATTAGCCTGGCAAGTCTCCCAAAGAAATCATGTTAAATAAATTCTCTCCAATCGTGAAAAATTAAGAATACATTTTATATTCTTGTGAGACAGGCCAAGTATTTTATTTTTAAAGTAACTGTGCAAAGTTAGAGGTAACCATGCATAGGAGGAGGTGAAGAAATTCACACAAGACAGGAATTAGTGAGGGTCCTCGCTGGCTTTGGGTAAAGAAACAGACACACTTCCTTCATTCAGAGGACTATCTATTATTATAGTATATTAATCAATTGTTCTTGTAAGTTACTAAATTTACCTGTTCACTACAATGGAGCCTCTATGAGTACTAAAGTAATTACTTTAAAAAAGAAAAAGAAAAACAGAAAGAAAGAAAGAAAAGAAAGAAAGAAAGAAAGAAGAAAGAAAGAACGTCTTCATGTCGCCCTGAATGTTGAGGCCGCGGACTGCAGTCCACAGGGCCTTCCCACCTTGTCTTCCTTTTACCCCAGGCTTGTGCTGTCTTTAACAATCACAGAGGGGCTCTGGCAAGACAGGTTCCCAGCTTGTTCTTACAAACTCAGAATGAGGTCAGCATCATGACTATGCTATGTGAGTGAGCCTATTTCAGGCTCATTTTCTAGATGAGATGAAATTTACTAATGCTACAGTGTCTGCAGAAAATACTTGCATGGTTGATGGCAGCAGTTTCCATGACTTTTTTTTTTAATGTTATAAAATAGGGAGGCAACCACACTGCTTTCTCTAAGATGACCCAAAGAAAGAGCTTGGTGGGCCAGGAAGTGGGCTCTCCTTTCCTCATTTCTTGCTGTGCTGCAGAGTCCACAGCACCTACACATTGTTAGAAACTGCAGATCTCTTCTACCACACATTACTTTCTATGTGGTGGAAAATTAATTATTGGAAAAGATGTTGATAGCATCCTTGGAGATATTCATTTAACAGTGCCAAGCAGTACACAAAACTATGGGGGAACATGTCTTAAGAAGAAATATCCATCACCCAAGAGAAACTCAGGATTATGAGTTTTTAATTTCATGAATACTTGAAGTGTAACATCATGAGTTACATTAAAAGAAAAGTATTTTCAGCCTTCTTCTGGCTAGGTATTACCAACAAGTCCCTGCCCTTCCTTTTTTTTTTTTTTTTTACATTCATCCATCAGTAGCAATAAATAAGCAATGGCAGCAACTTGCCTGAGATGTGTGTTATAAACATTATTTTGTAATTTCATTAACTGGACATTTCCAGGCATTATCTATGATGTCAAAAAGAATCCTGGTTATGAAAACCTTTTGCCTTTAAGCCACATACTTGAATTCTTGGATGAAAGTGGTGGATGATAATTCAGCCAATATCTCCTCTATGACAGCTCTAGCCAAACTGCGTGCCACAGACTTCCACAGGAATAAACACTGGCTGATGGTCCAGGATTAATTTCTATGCATAGGCTGTGGCATAAATGTCCACTTCCAAACACACATAGGATATAATCAAATTATAATAGAGTTTCAGAAGATTTCTTTAGTGGAAAAGTCTATTAACATTTGCTGTTAATGCATGTAATTATTACGGCGGTTATTATTTAACCCGCTATATATTTATTATAGTATAAAGCAGAAGTACACAGACACCTGTTAGATCTTTACTATGCCTGTAAACTGGAACTGGGCAGAAACTATCCCCCCCGTCCCAAGCTATCTTGATATCTCCCAGCCCCACATCCCATACCATTTGCTCTAATCATTCCTATCTGGGCTACTTTCGATCCTTAATTCCCATAAATACTTGCACACGCTTCCCATCTGGGCTGCTTCTCCCCACTTGCCAATCCTCAGAGCAAGCTCCTCCAGGCACACACTTCTTGTTCATGCTAACCCATGGAGACCCGGCTTGCCTTCTCCTCCCCTCTCCTGTCACTTCTCCCCTTTCCTCTTGTCCTCCAAGTCCTCAAACCTTAGCTCCGCCCACCACTCTTCAGTTCAACACAAGTGTGGGCATTTTTCATTGACCAATCATGGATAAGTTGGAGGCAAAGGTATACAGCATCCCTTGGTGTATGTGAGTATTTGCTCATAAAACAGTAAGAATCTCGGGGAGCGGGGGCAGCGAGTAACATCTGAATACATGGTGGCTCCAGATCAACCACCACAATTCTCCCTTTCTGTCTAATTAAAGACTATTTTTAATAATAAATAATATATAGTAAGAACAATTATGAAGCAATGAGGAAAACCATATTTAAGAGTTGAAGAAAATATTATCTATTCTATCTTGGTCAGTCAAAAGTCTTGTACCTATCATATCTTATATTTATTAACCTAAAAACATCTTTCTAAACCTTAAAACAGCTTCTTAGCTCCTAGACAACTCCTATTACATACTTTGCGCCTTTTAAAAATGTGCTTAACAAAGTTTAGCTTGAACCACTTAATAATTATGGTCACAAACTATCTTCTGACTTAACGTAGCCCAGAAGGACTACTTTGATTTCATAACCTTTAGGGGACCAGAACTTTTAGTGAGGTTTACACTCAGTTCAAATCTTAACTTCAGACCTCTGTGAAAGATTAAATGTGCACATTTGTGGTTCTGATTGCAATAACAGCTTATCACCAAGGACTCATCTGTCTTCATAGCAACAGAACCACGGTCCAGTAAGGGAAGGAAAAGGATGACTCCAATAGTCACTTCTATGCAAACTCTGTACTCTTTTACATCAATTTTGACCAGTTATAAAATTTCTTAGCATAAAGTGAAAAGACTTATTCATGCATATAACATTACTGAGTTTAACTCTGAAAGTAGTTAAGTCCTTTACACACCTTTAGTATAAAATTTGCAATTCATACACCCCTTTCACTCTTAAAGACCAACAGGAAAATATATATATTGGTAGCAAAAATCAAACTGCTTAATTGTATTATGACTACTAAGTTGGGTTATATGCAGTTTTCAGATAGATCAGTGTGACTGTTAGAACAGAAAATCTATTAAAATAATGATTTTTCTGTTACAAAATCAATCATTCAAATGTGGACTGGTCAAGGCTTCCAGCTCCCTAATAGCCAATGATGGTAACAAAGCACACCCTGTACAAACATTTCCATGCCAATCTGAAGTCCCAGGTTTGCCCATTTTGCACACTAAGTAACACCCAGTGGTTTCAAAGTGCCATCCAATATACTACAGGACTGCTGGCCTGTGGACTTTGTTCTGGGTTTTGTCTTCCTCAAGATGAAAAGAAAAGTTTTACCTCTAGCAGAACATCGGCTGAGTCGTGAAGACAGAGGACCAGGGTTCCTACTCGGGCCATGTTGTTGACATATGAAAAAGTTATTAAGAAAATTGTTGCAAGGTGGTGCAGGAACATAATGCCAAAGTCCTCAAGGAAGAAAAAACAAAAGACAGTCAGTGTTCAGCAACTTCATGATATTTCCACCCATCCATTTCCCCCTAAGCCAACACATGGGGAGAAATCGCCACAGCTGTAGCACTGGGTTACTTAGGTTGTTATGGTACAACTCCCACCCTTCCGGAATTTCCCATATATCGGGGGAGATATACAAGTAACCAGTGCATGGGGAATAGGATTCAACACTGTAAATTAAAGTCAGATCACAATGGGAGGAATCGCCATTGGCTTTCAAGCAAAGAAAAGCACCACTTAGACTTGGTTTTTGCTTTGTCATGTTTTAAGTGTCCCACAAAGGTCCATGCATAAAGGCTTAGACACAGTCCATGGTGCTACCAGGAGATGAGCCTAGTGGGATGAAGTTAGGATATTGAGGGAAAGTTCTGGAAGATGTTGGAACCTGAGCCCTTTCCCATCTCTCTTCTGTATGCCACAGGTGAGTAGCTTATACCACTCACTATACGTTCCTTCCTCAATACCCCCAAACAACACACCAATCATCCATTGACTAGAACCTCTGAAAAGACGAGCCTAAATCAACCCCTTTTTCTTTTATTTGATTTGTCTCAATAACAACAAAACCTAACAAACTTTGAGATCTTTGGGACAAGAGTACATACATATTTCTCTGATACTTGGTTGCAGTTTCTGAACACACACATTCTCTCTCTCTCTATTTCTCTCTCTCTCTCTCTCTCTCTCTTTCTCTCTCTCTCTCTCCCTCTCTCTCCTGGAAAATAAACCCAGAGCTTTGCATGTATTAGGGAAATATTCTAACATTATATGATGCCATCTAATCCTTCTACTTATTATTTTAAGATAGTTCTTAACTAAGTTGCCCAGGCTGGTTTTGAACTTATAATCTTTCTGCCTTCACTACTTGAGTAGTTGGGGTTACATGCTTGTGCGAACAGGCTCAGAGATACACATTATTATTTTTTTTTCAAAGCAGGTGGTATATTTGAGGAGGTATCCAATTAGAGGATGGAGAGAAGGAGACCTAACTACTACGATGGATAGTCTCTGATGTTTGCATAAAGCCCAATAAACATCTGAATGCCTACATCTTCTTTGCCCTCCAATTCATGTTAAAAATCCTAATGGCCAAGATGAAGGTGTTGGGGGGGTAGGAATTGATTAGGTCATGACAAGGCTTAGTGTCTCTATATGAGAGGTCCCCAAGAACAACAGTGTCTCATCTATCACATGAGGACATAGCTGACGGGTGCCATCTATGAACCAGGAAATGAGCCCTCACAGGATGCCAAGCCTGTCAGTGCTTTGAGCTAAGATGTACAAGCCTCCAGAATTGGAAGGAATAAATTTGCCTTGTTTTTCAAGCAGCCAATATGGCATTTTCTTTTAGAAGTCTAGGCAGATTAAGAGGTAGAGTGGTTTTGGCTACTGCGTGAGTGTATTGGAATCAGCATCTCACTGTCAGTATCTTCACGTAGAGCATCCTCACTGGGTGCCAAAGTAAGAACCCCACATGCTGGGTTTTCTAGCAGGAAAATAGAGAACAGAAGCTATTGTGGAAGCTGTATATATTATTTTTACTGGTTTCCTTTGACCACTACCATTATTATTATTTTTTAGTTATTTTACTTTTATTTATGTGTGTGCTATTTGTCCCATGTGTGAAGTGCCCACCAATGCCAGAAGAGGGCATCAGATCCACTTGGAGTTGGAGTTAACAGCAGTTGTGAGCTACCTGTCATGGGTGCTGGGAAGCAAACTCAGTGCCCCTGGAAGAGCAAGCAGTAAGTTAGCTCTCCAGCTTCCATTACCACTACTTAAAAAAATTATTTAGTGAATAGAAAATAAGCATTCCATTGTTTAATCGTTGGTATGTAACTATCTAGGTAACCAATATCTGTGCTGATAGAATTAAGAAATCAATGATAAAATTCTTTCTGTGGTTTCAAAGGTGATTTAACGTATGTCATTGGAGTAACAACAGAGTCCCTGTAGTCACTCCTCTCCAACACTCCCAGGCGGTCTGCAGTTTACCCCTGCCTTTACCTCTCATTGTACCTTCTATTGGGACTATTTTCCAGTTTGTTCAGAAAAAGAATATGGGCTATAGGCCTCGGGTTGTCATTCTGCCAAGCTATGCTGGCTTTTTCTGACATGGATGCACGGACAACTAGCCTAGATACAGCAATCAGCTCTCTGTAGATTTAAACTCATCTGTTGCTCCCGGGGACATGGCAGCCTTGGGTCTTCTCTTCCTGAGCGCCTTGTTCTCGTCCCTCTATGACAACTTGACATCTGCGGCCACTGTCATTTGATCTCCTATCTACTTATCTGTCCTGGTCCCACAGTCACCTTTTCTACAACTCAGAAAAGTACCCATTCCTAAATTCCAGGCTCTAGTTTAACTCAATTAAATAAATGCTTTTTAGACATGTCTTCCCCCAACCCCATCACACTTAGATCAATTTCTATTTTAACAGGAAAGTTCAAAAAAGTTATGACCAGGGACTCACAACATGATGACTCCTAATGGCCCTAAGACTCTTGCTTGGTTTGATTACAAAGTGCACACTGCATGAAAGGCAACTTGCAATGCAGGTTCCAACCCAATAGCTTTGTAATTTACAATAAAGGCCTTGACTTCCTCATTTGACAACTAAGATGCTGGATGTTTTCTAACCCTTGGCTTAGTAGTTCCAGTGACTGCTCTTTAATCAACTAGTTTCAGGCCTGTCTAACTTATAAAGAGACTAAGAAAGTACACACATTCAGGCATCTGCAGGGAAGAACACTCATAAACCCACCAAATGCTGCTACCTTTCCTCTAGTTTCCAGTTCGGGAGCTGTGGCATTGGTGCACTTTGCAGTTTGAAAAGTCACCCTCTACATCTCTAATGCTGTTAGCCATGCTGTGTTCACATTGGTGAAGATGCTCAGGGGGCTCTGGTTCCCAGAGAGCACCTTGTGTAGATAAGCACACGCAGTGACTTATCACTGAGATCCAAACCCTATGCCAGTTCCTGCAGCGAGGTCAGGCGATGAATAGCTAAAACACAGTGTCTTTTCAATTAACTCAGTCTCTCTCCAAGTGGCATGGCCCTGATGGTGGTCACTAGGGGCAGGAGAACAGCGTGGCTTGCTTCCGTTAATGTTTCATCCCACCACAGAGCAAATTCATGACGCACGCTAACTCACGGCCACGCTCCTTCCTCAGACACAGTGAGGCTTTGTATTACTTCTTAGCTCAAGGACACATGACAAATGATGAGCACACAGGCACAACATAGCTGTTTCCAAAGCTATTGAAATCCAAACAATTCTCTACAGCATCCAGGGCTTTCCTAGGCTATTAAAGGAAGATGATGCCAAAAGGCCTCGGGCAGACAATACGAACTGCACTCGTGCTGCATTGCAACAGAAGATGAATTGCTTACCATCACCTGGAGAATGGGGTTTTACCAGACATAGCACTTCAAAACAATAGCTCAGCTAACCGATTGACTGATATGTAAAATTGCTTCTTGCACAGGAACTAAACTTAACACATGGTGCTTAGTTCCGGAGTTCAGCAAGTTTATATCCGCCTGTGCTTGACAGTCCGCTTTTGAAATCTAAGTAGCCCAATACACCAGTTAGATGTTCCCACCTTCCCTATTCTTCAGCCCTGATGGTTGCTTCCAGCTTACTAAAAGAGAAATAAAATGTTTCTCTAGTTAATTTTTAAAATGAATACATGTAAATTGATTAAAGCACTTATGGAAGATTAGGGCCACTTACTAATTAAATTCCCTAATTCATAACTGATATAAATGTCAATAACAATGCAGTGCTCATCAGTATAACAAGGCACCTTCAAAGATAAAAGCTTTGTTTGTTTTACAGATAAAATTTGCTTTGTGAAGATGACTTTTGACTATAAATCTCTCGTTTGTTACTTGTGGTGTTCACAGTTGTAGCCATAGCGGAGGACCAATTTATATTATACTCACATCTACACAGATAAAAGGAACTGATTTCCATTATATTCATATCTATACAAATAAAAGAAAGGTCTTGTCTTACATTTATGCTTCAGAAAGTCATAGACCAGTCAAATCCCTCTAATAAAAGCCACACGGTCTGAGGCTGTTACTCACATCCTGTCCTCCCAACACATTCCTTTGAGCAGGCACTGAATCTGATCCAAATAACCGGCTTTTAAAAATTGTCCATTTGGATTTTATCAGTACAGGGAGGAGATTTTTCCATTCTCCCCTTTGTTACTGCTGGACACAAATGCGGCGCAAAGAACATTAGGCTTTAGGTTGGCATCTTCTGTAGGAGGAGTTAAGAGACAGGAACCCATTGCCAGCCTTCAAGCTGGTGTCCGGTTGCAAAGAGACCAGAACTGCCCCTTGCCTCAGCAATGACACAAACCACCTGTTTTGTCATCTTGTTTCTTGACAGAATGGGTCATACCCAGAGGTTTCCCCCCTGTTCCAGAGCCTCGGCCATTTTGTCAGTGGTGCCTCACATGTTATCAGAGACAGGAAAAAAGGAATCAGATGTGGTATTGACCTAAACTCCAGCAGAAAAAAAAAAAATCTGAACTAAAAGAATTCAAAAACAAGCCATCTATCTTTTAATGACAAAATTTAGTAAGGCGGGGTGACACACCTCCCCTTGCTCTACTTCATATAGTAAGTGTCCCAGCATGCTTTGTCTGAGACACCTGGACACACACAGAATCCAGGCACCAGAGCCCAGTCTCCAACTGTTAGAAGGGGGGGCGGGAAAAAGAGCCAACACCAACACCTTTACTTCTCTAGGGAAATTTTATGTACAACAGAGTCTTAGCACAGCAAAGCCAAAGAGATAACCACTCACTACAGCAAGACATAAGTGCCAGCTTCTACACAACACAGTTCCCTCCATGCTTTCAGTGCTGGAGTATCTTTGAAATGATGTTCTGCCTTGTAAAGGGACCACAAACTCATCTGAATGTAGTTGCCTTTATTAAGACAAACTACATCATAAAAGCTATATCCTCCCCCCCGCCCCGCCCTGTGTGTGTGTGTGTAAGATTTTTTTCCCTGAAATTTTCATCTGTGACTAAGTGAATGAAAGAAATCATTATTGAACTATGTCATAAAAAGAATAAGGCCTCTGAGCTTTTAATTGAGGGCTGGGGCAGACGTTCACAGACAGTGAAGACTGTAAATACTTGTAAAAAGCCAGACAATGGAAAAGCCTTTTGCTCAGCTGCAAAGAAAATGTAATTTTTCTTGAATTTAATAAAGTTAATACATACAATTAATTACTTGTGATTTTGCTCAGAGGAGAGAAATCAGGTACATATGACCAGTTACCCCGTCAACAGATTTCAGAGGATCCAGGAAACAGGAGAACAGCAAGGTTTGCAACTGATATCATTTTATGATTTCTCTCTTATCTCTGTGTTTCTTTCTTCCTCCTCCAAGTCCTTCCTCTACTCTTCTTCCTTCTCCTTTAAGGCTCACAAGTTCTTTTACTTCAAAGCAAACATAGAGAAACTGCCAGAATTGTGCTTACCAATAAAGTTTTATTCTAACACTCCTATAGCCACTTGTTTCCTTTTGTCCTAGGTAGCTTTCTTGCTCCAGAAACCACCCACAACTTTACAATACTACCTTGTCCTTACGAAAAAGTCTGATGTCCCTCTTTAAGAGTTATATTAAAGGACATCATATGAGACATGTGAGAAACTCAGTTACGTTATTCAGTGTAGCAGCTGCGTACTCTCCCTTAGTTTCTTCTGGTAAAGAGTAAGAGATTAATTTTCATAGCTGTTCTGAAGCAACCCAAACCCATTTAGTATTACTCTTGAAACTCATATAAACTACAAGGAGTTCTTAAAGGTGCCCTCACCGAAAGTCTCATTATCAATTAGACCTACAACTTCAAGACAGTGTTGAGAAAGGCCAGCAGTGGCTTCTCTAGCTCCTAAGAGCAGGAGCCGTGTGTCCAGATTCGGCAGCATTCTCTCTGCTGCTAGAAGCGTCATTGTTTTATGGCTTCTGGGAACAAACATAAACGAGACAGGCAACTGCTGTGTAAGCGCTGTGCACCCGGCCTTTCTCCTGTACAACATTCATGGTGCCTCTTCAAGACTGAGAACTCATAATCGTGTCCACTGTGAATTAGTTAATATTTAATCTTCAATTGACTTTTATTACAATAGAAAGGAGCACAATAAAATGTTATGTGTGCAACAGGAATGGGATGGTAGTGCTACCAATCACTTGCGGTGGGGCTAGACAGACCATGGCGCTAGATTTACAGTGCGCTGAGCAAGTCTTTGCAGTCTCCCACCTCTCTCCATCCAAGCAAGCTCCCAAACCTACTCAGATTGTAAATGACGTCAGTGTATTTAATCAAACACACAGGGTGCTTTTCTCACAGCTTGTCAACATGCAAACACCTGGGGCTCAAAGGTCTTTATAATGGGCCCTCGGGGTTCTGTTTACGTTACCCTGGTCCTGGCCTTATTAGTTCACATGAATTTTAATGAGGAAAAGGCCACTTCTGAGATATGAAAAATATAGTTTATGTAAGCCTGAAGAACTCCATTAGTTCGCAGATGACTCTCTGCATTTTCTGCAGAGATCCCTAGGGACAAAGAAACTCCACCATAAGCTCTCAGTCGCTAAAGCCCATTTAAGCTGAAAGCATCTATCACCATCAGTAGGGGGCAGCCTGTGCCCAACTAGAATCAGGACTACTGGCTGGGACTCTAGCCAGCATCTTCATATGCACTGCCAAGGTCTTGAGGCCCCAAGGACAATGAGCAATCAGGGACTCAATTTTGTGCTTCATGTAAAGGGTGAAAAACATCTCCAGGCTAGCCAGTTGGGAGTGGTGCTGTGAGCTCTTGGTCAGAGTTCAGGGGAGCCCTTACTCTCAGCAACCATATCTTCTCCTCTTCCTTCAGCTGTCCCAGTACCTGCCCTCACACCTTGAATCCCAGCTGAGGAATTTTCTCAAAGCTTCTTTTTCTTCCACACAGATCTCTGGCCACAGAGTATTTTTTTAGGTGGTGGTGGTGGGGGGGGCGAAGTAGAATGCATGTGTTTCTCTTCTTTCTAAACCCCACATTTCCACTGATTACCTAGAAAGCGCCTAAGCACCGTCTAATTTGCCTCCTAATTTGTACATGCTGAGGCTCTGCCACCGTGCTGTGACTTCTCCCTAATGACTGCTCCACAGGGCAAGCACCACTCTGAGTTCTGTTCAGATGGGAGCTGAGGCACCGGGGATACCAATCTCTCCAAAGCCACACTGTGACAGTGGGTGAGAGCCAGCTCTTAAGCCAGTTCTGCTGGGAGTGGTGCGCAGGCAGGTAACTGCCACACCCACAGCTTCTAAGGAACAAATGGAAGATGACAGATGACTGTGAGGAGCAGGCAGAGCCAATGCTTCGGCAAACCCATCAAGTGAGGGACAAATGGGACAGGAACAAGGACTGCTCCTGGGAGATGACAAGGGCATCACGAGAGCCAGGCTCCAGGGGTGTGTGGCCTTAGGTTGGAGGCACAGTGTTTGCAGGGAGGTCAAAGCCTCGGCCATGAGCTTGTTGGTATTTAGGAGGACAGGGGCTGAAGGGGGTCATGACTCCAGATGGACAGTTAGAGCTAACAATGAGCCAAAGTGGAAGTTTTTCAGACTCTCTGGAATGACGTGAGAGGGACCTCACCCCAGAGGAGGCTGAATCACAACTTCCCAATTGAAGGGAACTTCCCAAGGAACAGGGGGACCCCCTGAGAGAGTCCCTCGACTGAGGACATAGAGTCCCGGGCTGCTGAGGTACAGGTCCCCATGTAATACAGCACCACTGAGCTCATCTGTAGCTCATGGGCTCCTGTCATCTTTCTTCACCATATGCAGATGCGTCTGTGGTAACCCCAGTCATCTGACTCAAAGACCTAAAGAATAAGCTTCACTCTTAAAAAGGAAAGTGGATGCTGAGTTGGCAGAAAAAGCCAAAATCACACAGATGCACCCTGTAAAACAACTCCTTTGCAGACTGTAGGATGGTATTGTTTCCCCATTATCTTGAATGCAGCTGTGGGTTCAGATACTTTTTTCTTTTTGGTGGGAGATAGTAGCTTATTTAAATGAGCCACCTTTTCTTCTTTACATTATGAAGATGAGAGAGAGGGGGGATTTGAATCAGGACTCCATTCCTGCTGTCACATGCCTGCAGAAGAGAGCAAGCGAGCGAGGGGCACTGTGCCAGTGAGCAGTAGCACTGAGGTTAGCAAGAGGGTCCGTCTCATCTCCACGCACCTGTAGGTGCTACCCAGTGAGAGCTAAGCTTTTTAAGAAAGGGAAGGACCACTTAATAGAGCAACAAGGCTCATACACCAGGGTCTCAGGCCACCTTTATGTTCCTAAAAAGCACTGAAGATGTAATGGCCAGCCTGGCAGAAATGATGACACTAGGAAAAGAACCTCTTCTTTTAGCTACTAAGACTTACTATTGAAACAACGGAAATTGAAAGTTTCCGGGAATTTTATGCTGGGAGAAAGAGAAGGAGAAGGCTGAAGCCAGGAGCCAGCAGAAGAGGAACTCATCTCCTGGGAAGAGATTTCACATAGTTGAAGGAGAGACTGGAGCAAAGACAATGGTGGCTCAATGATGTGTGGACCACACCTTGACCACAATTGCTTAGCTGTGCATACTGCTGGCCCTCCAGTTAGATCAAAAACTTGTGCCAGGACCCTGAAGATAGACGTGTGTGTGTGTGTGTGTGTGTGTGTGTGTGTGTGTGTATGTGCACATGTGCGTGCATGTGTGTGGTGTGGTGTGTGCCTGTGTGTGTTGGCCACATTGAATATATTTTCCTTTACTGTCACATCCAGCTTTTACATGTGTGCTGTGACCTGAACTCAGGTCCTCATGTTTGTGCAGTAAATCCTCTACCAACTGAGCCATCTCTCCCACCACCTGGCTGTTCACTACCAATCTGTCTCTGTAACTGGCCTGTTGAAGACAGAGGCCATGTCTGTCTCATTGGTGCTGCCACCGTGCAGGCTTTGACCCAAAAAACTGGCTGCAAAGGATTTCAAGGAGGATGTATTTAAGTGAGTTCTCAGAGTTCATCCCACAAAGGGTTAAAACTCAGAATTTTTTTTTTAAGCACAACACACTTACTAATTTTAAATAAATTTCACTACCCACCAACAAATGCATTTAATAATGGTAACTACAATGTCTAAAATAAAAGTGAAAGTGACTGATGAGACAAGTGTCAGTTGTGCCACATGACGACAGAACTCTTTGGTGTCTGGCTTAATTCAAGAGAACCGGAGTCCCACACATGCATGTGCTTTCAATCGGCTGCCAGACACTTTGGCTGAAGTACCTGACAGAAATCTAATATCACACAAAAAACAGCCGAAAGAACCGAGGCTCTTAACGGTCTTCTTGGATAGTTAACGGATACTCCTTGATACAATACCACATTTTGACAAGTCAGATGCTCTTAGAGCATCAATGTGAGCCATCCTAGTGCATGGAGTCGTCACCTAAGCTAATTGTTTCGCCTTTCACTTTGAAAGCTTGTTTCATTCATGCATGCGT
Source organism: Acomys percivali (assembly GCA_907169655.1). Classification (NCBI taxonomy): domain Eukaryota; kingdom Metazoa; phylum Chordata; class Mammalia; order Rodentia; family Muridae; genus Acomys; species Acomys percivali. Next base: position 42,446,172 of record OU015750.1, on the reverse strand, counting down.
GATTTCAGGACACCACTCATTAGATATCTGGAAAACACCAGTTCACTTTGTTAGTGGTTTTTTAAAAGCCACTATTGCTTATTTAATATTTCCAATAATTTTAAGTTAGCACATGAAGTAACAGGCTTCGTTCTGGAATTTTCCACACACTTGTATCATTACAAATAAAGTCTTCAGGTGCTAAGAGGCTGCAAGGCTCTCACTGGTGGACCCAGATTTTCTAGACATCTAAGCTTCATTCGAAGCCTTAGGCTTTATCACTAATGAATGATGTCATTTAATGAATGCTTTTCTTTAACCAACTGGATGAGTCACTCTGTGCACTTTTATAAAAATGTCTGCTGACCACACAAGGTAGAACTACATAACTTGTCAGCTATTTCTTTTCTTTCTTTCCTTTTTTTTTTTTAAATTAAAAATGGAATTGTATGGGGTGGACAACTAGTTTAGCTTACAGTGCAAAGAACTAACTGTATGTGGTTTTTCTTGAGACAACGTTTTGTATTGCAGTGCAGCCATTCTCTGTGTCTACTTCGCATTCCATCACGCATTTGCAAGCAGAGATTTAATAGCGTCTTTTAGTGCCTTGTCCACAGTGTTTGCAAGGGAAACTGCCCTTCTCCCTCTAGTAGATAGACAGACCTGGAGAAGACAGTGAGCACAGGAGCATCCTGGTGCTGCAGCCAGCAGCTTTGCCCTCTGCTACCTCTGTGCAGTTTTCTGTGCACAGAGAAAGGCAAATGAGATTTCAGTGCCTCTGGGAAAACAGTTTTGCCTTTGTGGACCTCCTGTAAAGACCTTAGTGATTGCTAAGGACTCGGCGACCCCATCTTGAGACCTGCCGATGCTGATCAGTAGTTTTTCAAATAGAGTTCTAGGGAATTATAATTCACCATATTCTTCCTAGCTGCTCCTGTAGGGATTAGCTAGGTTAGGGGGTTAAAAACGAAGCCCCGTCAAATCTCAGTGGTTTCGACAGAAGGTTTATTTCTTAACTAATGGCACGCTTCCACTGGTAGGTGGAGGAAAGGGAGAAGAAGGAGTCTGCTTGCCAATCATTCAGGGGCTTAAGACTGAAGGAGCAGACCCATCTCAAATTGCATCAGTCGCGGTACAAGAAGGAAAGTGAACCCTCTTGAGGGCCTCATTGGAGCAATTAAATAGTGCAGGAGCAATAGAAATCAATTACGTTCCCAGTCTACTGGTTTCAGCTGTGTGTGTGTGTGTGTGTGTGTGTGTGTGTGCGCGCGCGCGCGCGCGCGTGCGTGCGTGTAGTACAATTTCAGGCATGCCTGAGGGGGATGCAGGAAGGCTAACGTGAACTGAGCATTTCTGGTGTACCAGCAACCAGTTCAGTTCTGTGTGCTGCTTATTTACGCTTGCGACATTCCGACGGGGCAGGTTCTGAGACCTCTGTCTTTTGTTCAGGGAACCAAGACACAGAAAGGCAAAGCAACCTCTTCAAGGTCACACTGGGAACTGTGCGGGACAGGCAAGGGGCCCTAGAGGCCTTGACTGTCATTCTCAGTTATACTGTTCTTAATGTTTTTGCCTAGTGGGAATTTAAAGGATTGTCCTTTATTGTAAGGTAGCCTTTTAAAAACAGTTTACCCTTATGAATGTATGGTAGTTGCTTTTCAGTTTTTCTTATTTGGGAAAGGAAAGGACTCCTCACGTTAACTTGCTCCTTCTTTATGATTACTGTGTTAATTTTAACTGATTAAAAACATTTAAATGTGTGAATACTAGTTTGGTTTGTTTTAGTTCTCGGCTTAGAGTCGGTCAAATTTTGGTTATTATGTGCCAGTTACTGTTCTCATTTTTAACTCTTGAACGCGTTATTAATTTAGTGTATATTAATTCAGTTCAATCTATGGCACACTGGGTCCTTGCAGGAAGATTGAAGAATGCATTTCCTTTTATTCTAAAGGAAGAATCTGGAACATGGGTAGGCTCCACATGAGAGCTGACGCTCCACAGTCATGGACGCAAGTTAGTGTCTACAAACAAATTACAAGGGAACCAAGCACGCCAGTCACAAAGTTTTTCTTTTCCTATATTTTATCACCAAATCTCTGTCAAGATCGTTTGCCAAGATGCAGCGCTCCTGCTAGAGCAAGAGAAAGCGGCAGGCGGATATGATCAGTCAGGACCTGGAGGGGTGCCAAGGATGCGTGCCTGAACATGGGGAGGGCCCATTGGCTGGAGGCCCAGGCCTCTGAGCCACACAGCAGCTTCGTTTAAAGCGACACACGGTTTAGACGTAAGCAAGCTGTTCTGGACCGAACAGACTATCTATTAGCCTGCCTTGTAAAATGTAGCTGTGCAGAAAAATGCTCACCGCGAACGGGTGCCAGAGCACAGAATCGGAGCAGACAGCAAGCCCTGAGGAAAGTAAGGCCTTCTAGTGTTGGGGACTAAGAAAATGCTTGATATTTTCGCTGGTGCTTAACTATTTTTTTTAATAAAAGAAAAATGTAAGGAAAAAAAGCAATGAAAATATCTTCGAGAAGGTTTACACTGTTTTTGTAGAATATATTTAAGTTCCAGGCTCATTATATTTTTGCCAGACCCTTCCTTTAATAGCAATTTTCCTCACCGACCAAATGAGTGCTGACTTTGGGGATAATCAAGAGTTCATATTTTTTTCTCAACACACAGAAAAGATGAAAGGCTCTCCCTTCTCTTTCAATCTCTAGATTCTTGGTAGAAAAAATAATGGTGAGGAAAGAAGACCTTTTGAATATCAAGATCATTTCAGAAAGATTCATAGAACAACTCAGTGGGGAAAAAATTGATTTCTAAATCTGAGCGTGCCAGCTAGAGCCTGTAATCCCAGCACCAGGAGGCAGGCTCAGGCGGGATGTCTGAGCCCACCATGGGCTATTAGTAAAACATCCCTTGTGTCAAAATAACAACAAAAGGCGTGCATGAAGGAGAGAGAAATGATTTATAAACTGACTGTAAGAAAGTTAATCAAAGAGACGGGACACAAACTCTTACTTGCCGTTTATAAGTCCTGGCCTTTGAAACTCTCTGTGATTTACCAGGGGCTGGAGTCTTGCTAATCTCTCCCAAGGACCTCACACACAGCAAACTTCCCAAGGTCATTTTCACCCTCCAGTGCCCACAGGGCTTCCGCAGGCCCATCCCAAGATGAAGAAAGCGGGCTGATTTTAGACAGCTGAGTTAAAACCTCCACACAGAAGGTGGAGAATGGGCCTGGCAGCCAGTACACACCACAGATTGCCAGTGGCTGGAAGAGCAGGTCTTCCTGGTGGGAATGCCGTGCTGTCAGGGATGCTGAAGACCTACAGGGAACAGCCCAAGAGGTGGAAGTGGGCAGACTGGCACTCCAGTGTCTAATGGCGGACAGCAACAAAGTGAAACAGTTTCCATATTAATACCTGCGCCAGCTAACAAACAGGTCTGGTGGTGGCCAAATACCCATTTTGTGTTCGGAAACCAGACTAAACCAGCTGTGCCAGGAATACACAAAACTACTCTAACCAAATAAAGAGAGAGGTGCCAAGCATTTTAATAGCTCGAGGGAAAAAACCCATAAAAATCAAGCTCTGAACACTGACAATGCAGGGGCCTAGGCTAAATTCCACAGAACTCATGGTCAGATTATCATTTTCACAAGTGTTTGCTATCTGATGTTTTAAATACACTAAAAAAATATTAAGAAGCTATCTACTTCAATGTTTTAAAGAAATCTGCCTACTCAAATGCCTATTTGGCTGGACAACAATTGAGATACGCTCACTGAAAGACTGGTTATAAGCACAGTGAGAAAGCTCACGCAAGTGGGCTTAGTGGCCTTTTGGAATAGGATCATCTTCTAGGGCCAGGCTCTTAGAAGCAAAAGACGGCTACTCCCTCTTCAGTTAATGTCGCTGCCTGTGGACGGCACCTGTAGGTTTCTCTAGGCAAAGGAAGACCTAATAAACCAGGGGGGTGCTACAAGAGGCTGTAAGAGGCTCCTGTCAGGAGCTTGGCAGGGCAGGGCAGGAGTGGTGAGTGTGTCTGCTCAGAGGGGACCTTGCTTGGCAACCCTGGGCTCTAATTCATTCCCATGTCGTGTGACCTTGAGCATAATTCCCTTGGCATTAATTTTCTCAAGTAGAATAAATAAATAAATAAATAAATAAATAAATAAATAAATAAATAAGAGAAAAGAATGTTGCACATCTCTGTGCTATATAAGTGTGACTTATGTGATGACCAGGGCAAATGAGCTATTGGAAAAGCAATAACAAAATGAGCTTACTATGGAACCTGGCTCGGAGGACAGATTCAGTTTACACGGTCTGACTACCAAGAGTAAGGAACGTTCTTCACATCACGGAGGCGATCCAGGTGGCATACTGTCACTGAAGATTCTGTCACTGTTTCCAGAGTGCTCGGTAAAATGCGTAAGGGAGCCACAGTGTGGGTGTTAATGAGTCAGCCGCCATGCCTAAGCTGGTCTTGATTGGACCATATATTTCTGATGCTTAGAGGATATATACTGATAAAAGTTAGGAAAGACAGGTTGTCTTCTTCTTCTTTTTCCTAGCCAGGCACTGCTGCTGGAAAGAGAAAGAGTCCCACCCTTGGGGACACCTGCACCCATGTGTGTGTGTGTGTGTGTGTGTGTGTGTGTGTGTGTGTATGCGCACTCACGTACACACACACACACACACACACACACACACACACACACGGTAAATGAATGTAAAAATTAGCTGTTTAAATTGTAGTAACCTGTCTTTCTCCTTTCCATTTAGATGGATGCCAGCAAGACCATGTTTAGGGGCTGATAGGAGTATGGGAAAACTAAGAAGATGGCATCCTAGCAAAGGTGAACAGTGAAAACCATAGTGTCCTCCTGAGGGGCTGGAAGGATGGGACTAGATGAGTGGATCCAATGCTCAGATGTTCATGTGGACAGCCTCTCAGTACAAGCAAGTCCAGTGGCGCAGCGGGGTAAAGCAGAGCACAATTAACATAGGAAAGTGGTTTCTGTGCTATAGTTTGACACTGGATAAGTGGTTCTCAACCCGTGCATGGGTCACGATCCTTTTGGCAGCCCTCTCTCACCAAAAATATTTACATTATGATTATGCTATAAAGTAGCAACAATAATAATGTTATGGTTAGGGGTCACCACAACACGAGGAACTGTTCTAAGGGGTCACAGCATTAGGAAGGTTGAGAACTACTGCACAGATATTCCCTTAATTGGAGAACTCATTCTGCTGATGGAAACACTGACTGACACTTCCTTCTCTCTCTAAAGCTTTACATAAAATTTTTCTTCTTATTTAATCTAGAGAAGATAAGGACTCTGTGATATTTCTATGCACATATATGATATTTGACATGTATAGGAATAGGTAGGTATACATATTCATGCATGTATATGTATGTGTCTGTATAGGTATGTATGTATATGCATATATATGTATGTATATACACATACTCTGGTGTTTGAGGTAGAGTATTCTGTAGCCCAGGCTGGCCTCAGAGTCTGTCCCCACCATATCGCTAAGGTTCACCTAAACCTTGTGATTTTCCCATCCCCAACTTAGAGAAGTACCTGGCTCTGGTGCTGTATTTTTGCATGGTTGATAAGGAACGCTGGGTTTGGAGGCAAGACTGGAGATGTGATGAGAAGAGACTAAAAGACAGCACAAGCAGACCGAGTTCCTAACAACATAGTCCTAGTGCTATCCCAGAGCTGCCAGAGCTCAGGGGATGCCTTCGACACTCCTCACCCACAGGGAGGGCCCTTAAATTAAGCCCATATGATGTCACAACTCTTACCTTCCTTTTGATATCGGTGAACTGGGAAACCATTAAAGACCAATAAAATGACAGTTCCAGGATATAATAGTAGTGAAGGTCAGCAGTGAGTGGCTGAGGGGAAAAGAGAAAAAAGGGAAGATTAAGAGTTAATAGGAAACCCAATTTGTTTTTTTAATATTTTTTTAATTTTATTAATTTATTCGTATTACATCTCGGTTGTTAGCCCTTCCCCTGTTTCCTCCCATTCTTCCCTCCTTCCCACTCCCCCCCTTCTTCCCTCCCCTATGTCTGTGATTGAGGGAGACCTCCTCCCCCTATATATGCTCTTAGGATATCGAGTCTCTTCTTGGTAACTTGCTATCCCTCCTCTAAGTGCCATCAGGCCTCCCCATCCAGGGGACATTGTCAGAAAAGGGGCACCAGAGTTCGTGTGAGAGTCAGATCTCACTCTCTACTCAATGGTGGAGAATATCATGTTCGTCGGCTAGGTCTTGGTAGGGGTTCGAAGTTTACTGCCTATATTCTCCTTGGCTGGTACCTTAGAGATGACCCCGCACACATTTGCTCACTTGATTTTTGACAAAGAAGCCAAATCTATTCAATGGAAAAATGATAGCATCTTCAACAAATGGTGCTGGTCTAACTGGATGTCTACATGTAGAAAAATGCAATTAGACCCTTATTTGTCACCATCACAAAACTCAAGTCCAAGTGGATTTAAGACCTCAACTTAAAACCAGAGACATTAATTCAGTTAGAGGAAAAAGTGGGGAAGTGCCTGGGACACATAGGCACAGGAAACAACTTCCTGAACAGTACACCAACAGCCCAGTCGTTAATGTCAACAATCAATAAATGGGACCTCATGAGGCTGAGAAGCTTCTGTAAGGCAGGAGACACTGTCAAGGAAACCCAATTTGTATCCCAAACGCCGCAACCCCCAGCTGACTGGTAACCCGGTCTTATGCTGAACACATACAATTCCATTGTTTCCTTGTGAGACAGTGGCACTCTCGAGGCCACCTATAGACTACAGCTTGATAGCATTCATTTCATCTCAAACCCAGAAAGCATTAACTAGCATGGCAGTTTGGGACCCAGTTAATCATTGAGTACAACAGCAGCTACAAGATCCCTTAGGCAACTGGGCACATGTCCTAATGCACGCACGCGCACACAGGACAGCTGCTGTGAGAGTTCAAAGCATAGAACAAAGAACTCAGGTGGCAGGGATGCGTTCCATAACGCTCAGTGAAGCATAGGTCAATTTCTTCATTGATCAAAAAGCTGTGTTTTTAGGAAATGGCCAATATATTGAAAAATATTGAAAAAATGATTCAAAGATATTTATTTAAAGATCAGAGGGATGGGAAGGCTGCAAACATACTCGACCAGGCAGATGGCCAGGAAGTTTGAGATGAAAGTCAGGATTCATAGCTTATAGTAAAGTTACTTATAATGTGGTGGAGGAGGGGGATGGGAGACAGTGCCTGTTCTGATTGCCCGAGAGGCTCAGAGAAGTAAAGTCAGCAAAGTGTATTTTACACACACACACACACACACACACACACACACACACACACTCCATGAAAATGAAAGTTTTCTCAACACTTCAATGAGCTACATTTAATTGTTTTTATTGAGCTACAATGAAGTGTCTTGGCTTATTGGAAAGAATTAAAGAAAAAACTCTGAAACTCTGCAAACATATTCATACCACTGTTCAGAAGGCAATACTTGGTACTCTAAAGGAAATTAATGTTATATGTACCATATGACAATCCTATCGCAAGATGGCCCTTACTCACTCAGTACAGGCATCAAGGAAAACTATGTCTCTCTCATATTTCTGATGAGATACAGTATAGGACAAGATATTAGATCAGAACTTCTGAACACTACTTGAATTGGAAAAGTACCACAGGCCGTAAGCTAGTATCTCTATAAACCCGTGTGTATGAAAGCTGATTCCCAATGTGATGGAGTTTGCAGATTGGAGGACTGTTGGGCAAGAATCAGACCATGAGAGGGGGTGCACTCATGGGTGGATCTCTCACAACGTGTTCTTGCAGAATTCTGGATCAACTGACTGAAGGAAGGATCAGTGCTCAGAGGCACCTTGAAAGAAAGAGATCTATTTCCCCCTGTCATGCCTCTTTAAGACTGAAAGGCATTAGCAAGGAAGGGCGAGTATTTGGGTAGATGCTGTATGCAATGCAGGCTGGAGCCTCTGAGCCAAGGTCAGAGTTTGGCATGAGACTCTTTGACTCCTGGCCTCACCATGAGGGGTCACAGGACAAGTCAGATCACATCTGGAAGTGAGGGTTCATATGAGTGCATCGCAGTAGTCAGCGCTTGTCAGCGCTCTGCAGTTGGTGCAGCACTCTCATGACTCACTCCGAGCATCCTGAAATCTGTAAAATTACCACTCTCACTCCTCATCTAGATTATATAGCTGACAGAAAATTGCTATCAATTAGCTCAGGTTAGGAGGTTAAATCCAGGTCTCAGAGCTAGCGAGGCCCCTGTGTAAAGCTTCCCCTTCTTAGTGTATGCCCCTGGGATGAGCTGTACAAGGGTCAAGTGCATATAACCCCTGTCTTACTTTGATCCTTAAAATACACACTCATATGAAACTATTACATGTGTAACAAATGGGCACTCTCATATAAAAGAAGGAATGTGTATTTCAAATGAAGTAGACTACTACTTTTCACCTAAAAATCCATTCAGTTACTTATGTAATATATATGTGTTAAAGACATATTAAATATTTCACAAGCCTGTTCAATCTTGAAAAATACACTTGAAGGCTTGAGATAGACTCTGGACTCTGCCTCTATATATTTATATACATATGGATTATACAAAGTGCTACACTTTGCACGCATGTTATTTAATTTCCTATGCCCCCTACACAAAGAAAGTCATTAATTTTTATTAGCATATGGCATTTGTCAAGGATAGCCACTGTTGCCATAGAGATCATGAATCCGTCTTCAGTTTCGGGAGCACTGGGCTGAATTACTGGTCCACGATGCTGGGCTAGTAGAAGACCATTGTTGACCTGTATCTACACAGATGGGGTATCTTTCTTTCCATCCTAATGATATTTTCCACTTTTAAATATAACTCTATCTCCTAGTCCCCCAGACTTTTTTTTTTTTTTTCATGCTGAATCTATCCTTCTGTCTGTGAAACAGGCCAGAGCTCTGTTCTGGGCCACAGTCCTAGGCATTCATCTCAAACCAAGCAACTTCTCAGCTACAGTCAGAATGTGAAAGTTATTTTGGGCTACATTACAGTTAAAAACAAGATGAAGTGTTACATTCTATATGACATTTGTCTCAATGCCTTTCATGTTGCAGAATTTACCTTTTAAGTGTGGGGCACACATTGTAGCAGCTGCCATGCCCACATCCCAGTTAAAGTTTCTAGAAGCCTTTAATGCCCTTTTTATAAGTAGAAATGTAGATGTGCGTGGAGAGTGAAGTGCAGTTGGGCCTGAGACAACTGTGTAAGGCAATGAACGACTGATTGCCCTTCCATCTTGCCTCAGACTCTAACAGCTGTCTCAGGAACTCTCAAGCTTTCTCTAACTATGTCATGATGCCTATGCAAATTCTTTTCTAACCTAAATAAATTAAGGGATTCAAATGCAAGGTGGAATTCCATCTCAATTCCTCCTGAGCCTTGGGGGAGTATCCAGTATCAGCCTCTACCAATTGCAGCTCTGTGGATAGCAGAGATGGTATAGACCGTGTGTTCTGTATTAGCCCTATGCACACAGGAAGTCCAAATGCCTCTAAAACGCAATCTCAAGCTAAAGCACTGAAGGTGCTCGTTACACTACCTAGTTCCTTCTGCTCCCCTTATAGTGCACTTCCTGACTACCTAGAAAATCCCCAGTCTTCCCTGTGATATCCAGTATTAGTTGATTTAGGGATGGCGAGGACTTGTGCTAATATTAATGAATTCATGAAGAGATTCGCAAGACCAGCAGAAGGCAGAGATGGAAAACACCCCCTTTCAGGGCTATGATTCGATTTCCACTTTCAAAGGTAGTGCCTCCTTTTTTTAGTTGCAGGAACAGTTCAGCCATGTGTAATGGCATTGGTGCACTTTTCTGCATTTGGAGAAGTGGTGCTTGATTTACGTCTTCAGCGGCCACTTCTAAGCTACAGAGTCAACAGAGCTCAGCAGGCCAGCTCCAGCACCACACTGGAGCACTCACATCCACTGTGGAGGTAACCCTGTACTGCCAGCAGGTCTTCAGGCCTTCCTCTGTCCTGAGAAACAGGGACCAGCTGCCCGTTAGAGAGGCTACATCCCATTCTCCAACAAAAGAACCACCCAGGTTTAGTCCATCTGCTAAAGCAACTAGACTTTGGCTATGCATTCCACTGAGAACAGACAAGGCCCCATCTTCACTAGGTTATGCTTGCCATTAATGAGCAGGCACAATAACAAAATTTAAGTGGCTACTCAACCTGCTGCAGCCTGGTCAACACCAGGAAGTAGACCTAAGGAAGACCCCCTACGTCTGTACATCCCAGAAGTAAGTCCTCCTTACCTGGTAAGGGTAGTTGTACCAGCAGTGTCTTGTATTCCACAGCCAAGGGGTCTGGAAAATAAGACAAAGAAGTAAACTTTACACTCCTTAGAATATTGTTAAAACAACAGGCATTGCGCTGTACGTTCTCTCTTAAGCCTGGAGATTCAGAAATTCTCTTCATCACTCAGCTGTATTCCTGCAATGAACCAGCCGCAGCAGCTGTGCCTCCAAGACCGGATGCAAATCACCCACCTCCCCTCCGGAAGAACATTGTTAGCGCTGTGTACAATCTACCCTGGAAAGCCTAGGCCTCAACTTTTACAAAGCCATTTCTGTATGCCTTGACTGGGGTTCACTTATGTTTCACCTCAGCAGGATGATTCAGAGGAATCCCTGAGGCACCTTCCATCTTCCAGCTTGTGGTATAAATCATCGGATAAATCATCCTTCATTTGATGGCAACTATTTGCCTTTTAGAAACATATAAATAAACATATAATTAAAAAAATCTAAGTATTCGCATAAATTCCAAAACCCATAATATCCAGACATGGATTAACATGAATTGGGACAGAGAGCAGAACCATCCAATGACATCACAGTCAATGTTCTCACACTTTTCTATTAATGCTGTTGTTGTTGTTTGACTTTCGCCATCAACTCTGTAGTACACACCTCTGTACACTTGATGTGCCTATATTGTTCTTATGATTCATCTCCCTGATCATCACTTCTGGACCACATGGGTGAAGATAATTAGTTTCTGGCAGCTGATACCGGCCAGGCTTTTCTATGCCTAATAAATTGTAGTGGTACTAACGCATATCAGCTCATTTAATCCTTACAACAGCTACTGATATTTGTCTTTTTTTTTTTCCCAGTAAGTAAACGAGGGTCCTGAGTCTGGAAAACCTTCCTAGGTCACATAGCTAAGTATTACCTAAAGTGCGATCAGATAGACTATGTGGTCCCCTGCTGAAATGCAGCCACTGTGTCCTGTCTGATAAAACTGAACTGAAACATAGGGCCACCATATGCAGTAAAATGTCAAATATTGACATCTTAGACCCCTCCCCTTTGAAGGGCACTCTAGCAGGCCCAGGCATGACAAACACAGGCTGAGCATGGCAAACATGGAGCCAACACGGCTTTGCCATTTATCTTCTTCCCCTTGCTGATTTCATTCCTAAAGCTAACCCCCAAGGTCCATTCCCTTATTTGGCTACTGACTCCTTTCTAAGAAAAAAAATCCAACATTCAATGCTCAAAATTCATTACTTGGCTAATATGTCTAATCAAGATTTACCAACTTACCCTAGCACAGCCTTACCCCTTTTCTCCTTAAAAACCCACTCCTGAAAAAAAAAAAAAAAACCACCACCAACAACAACAAAAAATAAACAAAAAAACCAAAAACCACCTGCTTGCTTGCTGCTGCTCTTGCTGCTGTCCAGGTGTGTCCTGTACTGACCCTGAGGGGGCCATCCTCCCTTACGTCTGCAAGTCTCTGCGTTTCCTACTCATTTAACACGGTCTAGCTTTCTTCCCAGAGTTTTGCTGTTTCTGGTTTTCATTTGCTACTGGCCCAACCCCATCCTCACTGTGTAGTCCTGTTGTCCTCAATTTTCCGGGGGTCTGAGCGTCTGTTTCCCTCATTTCTCTTATCTGTACCATATTTACTAACTGGCAATGGGGCACGTGCTGGCTTCCATGAGCATGGTTTCTATTAGAGCACATATGTGAATGCTTGGTTCTTAGTTGGTGAAGCTGTTTTTTGGAAAGGACGGGGAGGCAGGTGTGGCTTGGAGAAAGTACGCCACTGGAGATTTGAGGTTTGAGAAGCTCATACCAGACTGAGGCTCTCTCAGTCCCTCCCACCCTCCCCGGCTTTCTGCCTCCAACTTGTGGGACACAATGCAGACTCTTAGCCACTGCTCCAGCACCATGCCTGCCTGCCTGTCACCATACTCCCCTCTATGATAGTCATGGACTCACACTCTGAAATTATAAATAATCCCCCAATCAAATGCTTTCATTTATAAGTGGCCTTGGTGTCTCTTCGCGACAATAGAAAATTAACTAAGACAGGCGAAAATGAAGATCAAATGAGATGGAGTATATAAAAATACATGTTCACTGAAGAAGATCCAGAAAACACAGAAAAGAATGAAAATAAAAACAATTTAAATTCTCATCAGCATTAACATTTTTTTAATGGTAGTATGTTTCTGGGCTTTTTTCCTATGTGGTATAGATATAAATAATAGATTTATTCCTAACTATACATACATAAGCATGTTTTAAAAGTGTGGGCACAGCATAAAATCTATTTTAAAGTTCAGCACAATGTCATTTACTACTTTTATCTCTGATAAAGTTATCTCTACAATTAACTGAAAATCCCCAGGGGACAGTTATGTCCTATACACATGTTTCCCTCAGCTTCAGCATTAGTGTACATCCAGACAGGTCAGCATGACCTGAAAGCAAACACGAGGGCTAGACCAGGCCTGGAAGCGCTTTCAGGATATAGAAATCTCAAGCCCCCAGGGCCCAGTGTGTCAGCCCCTCACTTTGGTCATCCCTTCCTGTCACAGGTGGGACAGCAGACACAGAAGAACCCAGCACCCAGGGCTTCTCTTCCTCTCTCAGCTTTTCAGCATATGTTTTATTCTAAAGCCAAAGCTTGTCCCTGGAAGCACCGGATGCTCAGCATCTCGACCATGTCTTCTGTGGTCCTGCTGCCTGCTGTCCTCTGCAGAGGACATGTGTCTATCTTACACTGATCTGCTGACATCCAAGGCAAGGGCAAAGGACTGGACCCTGTAAATATGACAGAGCCACCAGGACCTCAGCTCAGCTGGCCAGCTGTTTACCTAACACTGTAACAGTAGGTGTTTTTGCGAACATCACAGCATGAGATGAACATCACACTTCTATATGCACGGTACTTTCCCCTAGATGTCACCTTATGCCCCCAAACGCTGTGAGATAGAGAGGACAGATGTCTTTCCCAACTTCTAGATTAAAGGGCAAAACAAAACAGAACTCCAAGGCAAAAGGTGATTCTCTTGTTATACAGGCTCAGCATCTGTTACCTTTAAATTCAAACCAGAAATGCCCCAAACCCCAAAACCGCAAGAATTTAACAACTATACAAACATTACAACACTCAAAAACAGCTGAAATCTGGAATAATCCTGGACTCCACATCTGGATATTCAGCCTATGGCTAGATACTGGCATATGATTCTGCAATTTGTAATAAGGTATTTTACACGTAACTTTGAAAAAGGCTTAGTTATTTTTATTTTTATGTGTTGTCCCGCATGTATGTCTGTGCACTACATACATGCAGGGCCTGTGGAGGCCAGAAGACAGTGTCAGATCCTCTAAAGGTGGAGTCACAGACCACACTGTTCACTGCCAAAGGGGTGGTAAGGAACTGGGTGAGGTCGTCTGCAAGAGCAAGCAAGTGGTCTTAACCTCTAGGCCATCTCTTCAGCCCCTGCATATAACTACTTTAATTAAATTTGTCCCATGAGACTTTTTTTTTATTAATTCCTGTAATCAACCTCTCCATTGATAAATGGAAAAGCCATGTTTCATTAAACAAAGCTCCAGTACCAGCATCGTGCTACTCCCTTATGAGCTCAGCTACTCCCTTATTGTTCAGGCAGTCTGCAGAAACCCTCAGGATGATCCAGTTTCTCACCATTTGCTCTTGGGTGCCACCTGAATTGGACGAGAAGACCCTGGCGCTGCAGATACCACTCATCTTGGTTGCAACATTCAGAAAAATCAAGTTGGACTGAGACGAAATGCTTTCTCCCTACCAGGGAGCTTTCTTCATGCTGAGAGGTGCTTTGTGGGCTTCTTGTGGAGAGAGGGCATCAGTATTTTAACCTAGCCGTGAACCTTACAAACTACAACAACAACCCACCAGACAAGCTATGCCTACTGCTGTAATGTAGTTCAACTGTTGTTGGATGTGAGGCCTGTTCTCTAGGAGGGAATTCCTATCTAGCACTGCAAACCTAGTCAAAAACTCTCCCAACTACAACAATGACTAGAGCAGCAATATATCCTGAAAACTGTAATGTTGTGGTACTTATATCCTGGAGGTAACCAAGAGCCGTCATAATTGATGGTAAGACCAAGTAGTAAGGGACTCATACCTAGTCTTATAAATCCAGCCTACTGTCCATGGCAGATGAGGCTATGGGCCCTACAGAACTTCATGCTGTCACTTTCTTAAGTGAGCATAACTTCTAAATGCATGATTGTATCCACAGATAAGTGTAGCAGCTCTTATCCCTCATCAAAGAAGCTTGATTTTTGCATCAGAGACCAATACAGAACTCCACAACGGGTCAAAATGCAGAGATCAATTAATTATGGGGCATCAGCCGCAAGCAAACATTTACAACACAACCCTTATACCCAAGCTCAGGGAACGCCACAGAAGAGGGTGTGGAAAGGCTGTCAGAGGTCAAGGAGCAGGATGTCTCCTGAGAGACAGTGTCTTTCTATATGACAAGGAGGTCGACCCCATGAAATCTCAACAGTATGGTTGCCTAAACAAGACTTGTACAATGACAACACCAGTCGACACCCCAGTGTGCACTAGGCCATCCACCTAGATAAAGAGCTGCAAGCAATTAATAAGAGACCGAGATTCGGTCTTCTCCAAGGAGAAGTGTCACTCTCTAAACACATAATAGAGAGGGACTATACTAACGGGCCTTATCAGATTGTGTTCATAAACAAACAAACAAGCACATATATGTTTGTAACAGCAATAATTAAAACATAAAGAGCCATGAGAATGAGGGAGGGCCTGGGAGGAGTTAGAGGAAGGGAAAATGAATAAAATACAATCTTCATATAAGAAGCTATCAATAAATACATTTTTAAAAAGGAAATAAGTTAGGAATAAGATTGGGTGGAAGGCAACTAGGGGGAGTTTGGGGGGAGGTAGTGAAGGAAAAATACGATCAAAATACATTATTTTAATGTATGAAGTTTTCAAAAAATATATAAAAATATTTTTAAATGGGCAAAAAAAAAAAAATCTGAGAAGTTCAGTAAGTCGCAGTTTTTATTGTTTTGGTAGCTCAAGAGCAGCCTCTTCCTGCTTCACAGTGGTGTAAGCAGCCAGCATTCTGTAGCACTGTACAGACTTGAGGGAACTTATGCACATTATCACATTTAATCCCCCAGGAATCCAAGTAATACAGCTAGCAGGTGCTTGCTTTAAAGGATTCACAAAGGACTGTGAGCTCATCAGATCGTTACAGTACAGATTGTGATTCGGTACATCTGCCTGAGAGGCGGGGGAGGGGGTCCTGCACTTCCGAAGCTACCAAGTGATAATAAGCACTGTCAGATCACACACTTAGTAGTAATGTGGTACAGGGGGTAAAAAGGCGGGTTCTGAACAACCCACTGCTAGTTTCCCATTCGGCGCGGTTGAACTGAATTAGTTCTGATAACCACTGGCAGCCGCGAGCCTTTGCTGGGGACCGGTGGCTGGAGGCAGTGACTCTCACCCAACCTCTCTTAAAATACCTAACCTCCAGAAGAAGGGCTGTGTGCGGAACTTCCGTGCACCACTTTGAGATGCTGCTCCTAACAGTGACTGGGAATGAGTCTGTCAAGCTCCTTCATGCCCACTGGAGGGAGATAATAAAAACCTAGCAGTGCCTTTGGCTTTGAGATGGGTGTCCTATTGAGACTGGGGTCAGGGGCTCCCCGCTAGTCCTTGTTGGCTTACTTTTGGGCTGTCTGTGTAGGATAAATAAATTTCCATCATACCGCTCATAGCTGAGCTACTGTGATACACAGGTGCACCCCCCCCACACACACACGGCGGCATAGCCCACATTTTAATATATGCACCAAGGTACCACCCTGGAGCCCACTCGGGAGGGTACAGTCGCCAATAGGGAGCTACCCAGCTGGGCAGTAAAGAACAGTGAGTTGTAACTCAAGGCAACCTCCCCCTAGGTATTCTGGGAGTACAGAGAAGGGGCAATTTTTTAAAAAGCACCAGGCAGACATTTGGAATTTAATTCATGTTTTTGCGTATGTGGTTATCTATTACTTAATAACATTGAGTGCTGTTACACTGAAAAGACCTTTCAAATCCAGTTTAATCCACAAAGAGCCCCTGGGTTGTGTACACTGAGGGCTCCATGTTTTCAGTCACTACTGAGATGTTTCGGCTTTACTGTCTCCATATTTGTATTGGCCAACAGATAGTGCATTAACACTTAAAACATTTTTTTTAATCAACCAGGAAGTGATTTGTGTTTTCACCCTGAATTGATATGCTGATGTTTTTCACATCCAACATCACTATATTGGAGACATAGCCTTTATATATTTTCCTTCCTCCCCCCTCCCCCCACATATCCTCAGAAGAGAGAGCATGTGGAGAATTCAGTAGAAGGTGGCCATCTGCACACTGTCTGGTGAGGGCCCATTTCCCTCAGTACTGCCTGCCAGACATTCATTATGAGCTCGCTGCCTCCAGGACAGCGAGGAGTACATTTCAGGCAGCCAGTGTATTTGGTTACAGCCATCTACGCTAACAAAGCATTATAAGACCACACTTCCCAAATGATGTTTACCAGCTACTAAATTACAAACCAGTGGATTTCATTTTAAGATGACTTATAATGTATCTTATTAAGACCAAGGTTACATCTTAGTGGATGAAAAATTACCTTTAACACTCTCAACCTAAACCACAAAGTACAATGGGATTTTTCATTACATTATGCACATCTGCTCACAGACACCACTCAACAGCAAGCACCTCCATCAATAATACAGAGTCCCAGGGGAGGCATCTGTGGCTCTTTTCACCCCAACAAATCCAATCCCAGAAGCAGGATAGACCCTTGGGCACTGCTGGGGCTCAGTTTAGGCCGAAGAGAGAAGAGATGTTAAACAACCAGAGAAAAGAATATATTAGGCACAGGTTTAATGATTAAATAAAAATATAAACACACACACATACATATATACATATAAGCATATATACATGCATACATACATACATACGTACACACACATATACATGTTTTTTTTTTAAAAAGGACTGAATACCTAAATCTCAGGAAACAGTAGTCTCTTTTAAAAATATTGTTTTGACTTAACAGAGACCATGAATTATACGAAGTACTTTTCATGGTGCTTTATCAAATTCGTGAAAAGTATGTGCTTTGTACCCAAAGTCAGCATCTTAGAGGCAAAATTTCAGTTCTCTTCTCTATCGTGATAGCCTATGACCATATAGTGGGGGAGGAGGTCTCCCTTGGTCATAGACCTAGGGGAGGGGAATAGAGTGAAAGTGGAAGGGAGGGAGGAATGGGAGGATACAAGTGATGGGATAATAATTGAGTTGTAATCTGAATAAATTAATAAAATTAAAATAAAAGAAAAAGAAAAAGAAAAAAACCTCTTTTCTGCCCAGGTATAGTGGTGCATACCTTTGATCCCAGAACTTCAGAGGCAGAGGGATCTCTGTGAGTCCTCAGCTAGCCTGGTCTATATAATGAGTTCCAGGACAGCCAGAGCCACATAGTTGAGACCCGCTCTCAAAAAAACACAAAACAAACACAACTCCCTTCTGGCTTTCACAGGACCAAAGGAAGACAGGCTAAAACCACACTACTCTCTGCACAGCTTAGGCAAGAAGTGCGTGGCTTGCAGGACTACGTGTGGGAATGCTAAAAAGGTCTCCCTGAACTAAGTTAACACACAGGAGTAATGCTGCACACGTGTTGCAATTCCTTTTACCAAAACTTCTGCTGAAACTGCCCTGAAAACAGTCCAGCCAAGCAACATTTCAACTGTACGCCTTTGCTTGTATCCAGGACTTACTGTCAAAGGCAGACATAAAAAATACACTTCCACATTGGCAGTGAATTTATACTAGAAAAATCACTCTTTGTTCATGCTGGGGTCAAGTTTCAAGTCCCACATGATATTTTCCCTTTCGAATTTAGTCTGAGGGATGAAACAATACCGTGTTTTTCTTTCTCTGAAAGCTTGGCATGTTTCCTCAAGACATGAGAACGACATCACCTCTTGTGCCATTTCATCTTGGGTTTGGGAAGTTGCCACCTAACCCTGATGCTCAGCTACACTCACTGTGCCTATCTTTCAACATCTCTGTATCTCTCCTTTCACCTGTGTGCATGATTAACATCTATATTACATAAACTCTGAAAATCTTCATAAACACTCAGCTGCATATTTTATCATAAATGTTATCAATTCAGGATAACAATCTAGAGTTTATTATAATTTAAAACAGAATAAAAAGATGCATTTCATGTTTTGTGATTTTTTTTAAACCACCATTTAAAGGTTTACTCATTTATTTTATGTATATGAGTGCTCTGTTTTCATGCACGCCAGAAGAGGGAATCAGGTTACATTACAGAGGGTTGTAAGACACCATGTAGCAGGTGGGAACTGAACTTAGGACTTCCAGAAGATCAGCCAGCGCTCCTAACTGCTGAGCTATCTCTCTAGGCCATGCTCATGTTTTGTGATTTTTTTAAAAGGTGCAAACAAATTGTATGTAATTGCTGTTCATCCTAAAGATGATGCTTGTCAGCTAGTCAGTAGCCTGGAGCACTCAGCTGCAGGTAAAAGACCTCCTTTTCTCATTTCCTGGGCTTGGAGATGTGTGACTATAAATCTACAAAGCAAAATGGGAGCTTCTCCCTGGAGGCTCATGGCATCTGTACTAGCCTTGAGAGTTCTTGTGATGGGAAGATGCAATTTGGACTTGACCCCATGATAGCATATGCCTTTCATATTGTTCAGGCTTTAAAAGGGATGCTGACCTTCTATGTCTGGTCTTGCATGTGCCTTCAGCACATTTTTGCAATCAATTTTGAAAGTAATCTGAAGATCTGCCAAGCATCCATAAGTAGGAGATTCCTAGATGGGCCCTGGTCCTGAGGCCATGTGGCCTCTATGAAGATTTTGTCAGAGAAAGAAAGATGAGGGAATGTGAGTGGTGTTCCTTTCAGCCAGTAGACCCCAACTGACCCACCTAAAAGTCATAGGGCATGCTGGCCCTAGTCCTCATCAATCTGCATGTCAGGTAATTTCCACTGGTACTGCTGTGGATGCTTCTCTATGCAACAACCAGTAAAAACCCAGATGCACTAATCAGGTCCATGTTTAGAAAAAGAAACAGGGAGAAGGAGACTGGACAAAGGAGAAAGAATATGAAGGATCCAGAGCAGTGGTTTTCAACCTTCCTAAGGCTGCCGCCCTTTAATGCAATTCCTCATGCTGTGGTGACCCCCACTATACAATTATTTTCATTGCTACTTAATAACTATAATTTTGTTACTGTTATGAACTGTAATGTAAATATATGATATATGGATGGTCTTAGATGACCCCCGTGAAAGGATTATTTGACTCCCAAAGGGACAGTAACACCCAGGTTAAGAACTGCTGATCTCAAGGGAGGAGAAAATGGTGAAGATGTCAACACAAGAGACAGCAGATGTACAGGATAAAAATAAATTTGGAATTAAGCCAACAAGAATAGCTATTAAAAAGCATAAATTAGTTGAAACATAATGTTAGAACAATGTATAACATGTAGCAAAGGACTGATAGCCCTAATGTGTAACGGGATCATACATTGACTAAGATACTTAAACATACAATGAAAAAACTGAAGCAAAGATGCAAACATGCAACATTTAAATAAAACATGTTTATGTCTTAATATTAAAAACTATGGAAGAAAACTGGACAGAATTTTTATTTCTTTGCAGTGCCCGACACATATTTAACAAGGTTAATATCAAGGATTCATCAGTGCAAAGAAAAACCAATAGTCTACAAATATATATCAAGAGCCTTTAAAATGTGCACATCCTTGACCTAGCATTTAATACATATATATCCCACAAAACATTGGGCCTCTTTGTAAAGGTGTTTGGTACATAAATATCTACTACAATTCTTTTTTGAACAACAAAAGATTGGAATAAACATAATTATCCATAGTGTGAGGCTGAGATTTTTCTGAGTTTGGCCTCCTTTGAAAGCAGACGCTGGGATGAAGAATTGGATAGAGATGACGGATGAGGAAGGAAACGTGATACAGTTTGCAGAAATGGGCTGATTACTGCTGCAGGAAGCAGCAGCTGGATCCCACTGGAAGTCCCCGCAGCTCTCCCTCAGAGGCAGGCAGAAACAGTTCCAAATCAGAACACCTGCGATGTGCCTACCCTTCTCTTCCTCTACTGGCTGAAAGCTGCAGTGTTAATGTCTCCATTTTTATAGCATGCACCTTCCTGAGTCTAACTGATCTTCATCTCTCTGGAGAAAGTACAGTTGGGGAGGTGGAGCAGCTGGAATGTCATGTGGGACACCATCAAGGATGCATGGAGCTGTTTAACCCAGCTGTGCTAACATCATGTGTGCCAAGGAGGATTAGTATAACAGGTATATTTTATGTAAAAGCCAGATCCCGAGAAGAATATACAACATGGTTAAAATACAGAGCATACCCTCTATTTGTTCAATATCCACAAAGAATCGATTCTGTGACCCCTTGAAGATACTGACATCTGTGGCCGCTCAGCCCTTTATATAAACTGGGGTAGCACTTGTTTTCATACTGTCATGTGTATTCTCACATAGTTTAAAGTTTCTTTAGACTAAGCATAATATCTAACCCAATGAAAATGCTCTGTGAATAAGTGTTTTAATCTAGTGTTCCAAGGAATGTAGCTGTTCAGGACATGAGCAATTCTACATTATTTTAGTAAGAGTTGGTTGGATCTTTGGCTTTAGTGATTGTGGATATGAAGAAGGAACTATATTTTACACACACACACACACACACACACACACACACACACACACACACACA
>OU015750.1:42410833-42424887 GCA_907169655.1 Acomys percivali | reverse complement strand
ACACACACACACACACACACACACACACACACACACACACACACACATCCACACACCTTAAAAACTAGCAACTTACTAGTTATCTCTTGGTAGTGATTTTCTCAGGTGATTTTTTTTGTTGTTATATCAATATTAAATTATTCAAGTTATCATATCTATTCATTTTCTGCAGTGAACAAGTTTTATTTGAATAGAGTAAGTCCAGCCTATTAAGTTTCAATGGTCCTATAAAGGACATTTGATCTATATTTATAAGCACCGTTAAGAGATTAATAATATACTGCCACCCTCAAATTATCCAATAATCGCAATTAACTTTCAATTTAAAGCTAGAGCAGGAAATAGCTGCCTTTGGAGTTCCTCTGTGATTATAGGGTTATTTCAAGTATAAGCATATTATTAATAATTTAATTCTAAGTTCTCAGAATGGGAATTTAGTAGAATGGGAGACTATTGTTTCCTCTTTTTTTTTTTAAATTTAATTAATTTATTCAGATTACCTCTCAATTGTTTTCCCCTCACTTGTATCCTCCCATTCCTCCCTCCCTCCTGCTTTCACCCTATTCCCCTTCCCTAGATCTGTGACTGAAGGGAAGCTCCTCCTGAGCAAATTTTATAACACCTTACATTCATTCTTGTGGCCAAAGATCCTCACCAGGCTCTTCCTTACTCGTAAACCACCACCTAGGCCCTGGCGTCTCTGTGCTGTCCCAGTGCCCTCTGTATTCACGCCATCTTTCATGTGTTGAATTAGTCACCCTGGTAGGCTTCAAGACACCACACACAAGCTCTCTACCATTGGAGAATCTTGCCATCTCCAGGCAACCAAAACACGTAGCATCATAGATTATAGCAGCTATAAACACAAGTTGGAGAAGAGTGGTACACAGGAGGAGGACAGTAGCCCAGCTTTGGAGGCTGCAGGGGGAAGGAAGGCTCCACTGCAAAGTGTCATATGGTTGGAGGCAGTAGACCCGTGAAAGACAGTCACTAGATAGATGAGAGGAATTCCCAGAGAAAATAAAATATTTCCTTGTCTTTTGAAGATGGATCGTAGCTACAACATTTATTCTATCCATCCACTCCCATACTTTACTTTCCAGAGAGGGAAAAAAAAATTAGCACCTTGTCCCCACTTCTGATTGAGCAGGTAGACTATACCTTGCCATTCTAGACTCTGGTTGGCTTCGTTGTCCACTGTGACCATGCAAGAAAGTCCACTCTTCACGTGTCTACCGATCTCTCCTGGCCATGATTCTTGCTGTGAGCGGCCTAGCCACCACTTACCACAGAGCCCCTGTCTTCTAAGCTCCGGTGTCTTGGCTTTCTGCCTCTGGAACGTTTCCTGTGGCCCCGTGGAGGTCTTCTCTTCTAGTAAACTCCAGCCCCTTCTCAGAGTTTAGCTCACACATTACTTCTCAGTTTGAAAAAGGGCCTCTAATACATGCTTTGAGGGGCAGGTTCTCTGGGATTGGTTGCCTCATTGTCGAGTTGTTGAGGAGACGTCTAAGCACATAGGAGCAGCAGGCTCTGAGCCATTGCTCCTAAGTGACAGCCACACGAGTCAACAGGAAGAGGCAGGTGAAAAATAAATTGATCTCCACACTTGAGTGGAGAGAGGGATTTGACTTTCTCACGTACTCTGGTGCCTCCCATTTGACTATGTCCCCTGGAGGGGGAGACCTGGTGGCACTCAGAGGAAGGACAGCAGGTCACCGAGAAGAGACTTGATACCCTATGAGCATATACAGAGGGAGGTAATCCCCCTCAGGAACAGTCATAGGGGAGGGGAATAAGGGGAAAATGGGAGGGAGGGGAGAATGGGAGGATACAAGGGATGGGATAACCATTGAGATGTAACAAGAATAAATTAATAAAAAATAAAAAATAAAAATAAAAAAAAGAGACTCGGTCTTGATGCCAGGCACAGTTGTCACTACGAGCTGTGCTGTGTGAGATGCCCACAGAAAACCTCACAGAAGCTATAAAGAAAACAGACCCAAGTGACAGGACCCAAACAAGCCTCCCTCAACCATGTTCATGTTGTGTGAGACTCCTTGCACAATACTTTCAAATCAAATACTTCACCGGAAGAGGGGACATTTTGTTTTGAATCCCCATAAGCACAGCGACACGGTCCTACTTTACTAAATTCTGCTTCTCGGGACTCTAGATTTCTTCATTTACATTTCTTCAAATAAGACAACATATCACAGCTGACTAACTGTAGAAACAGCAATAAAAATCTAGTTGATCTGTACTAAAGAAGAACACCACAAAAACCATCCAAAAAAAATTTTTTTTTAATTTTAGAAAAGTTGTTTTTTAAAATGTTATTTGTGTTAAATCTAAAGCATTAATTTTTGTTAATTTTAAGGATTGTTTTTAACTTAAAGACTTTTTTCAAAAAAAAAAATTAAAATGTCCTTCAGACTTAATTTCTAGTAAAGAAATTTTAAGAGAGATAGTGTGTTTAGTGTGAATTAATATAAAGAAGGCTCTTTAAGATTCTATATAGCTGTTCCATGTTGTTAAACAGAAAGGTTCCAAACCTGGCAGTTTTCCAACTACTGCTCTGAGGCTGGCAAAACAAATAGAAAACGACTCGGGTCTCTGACAACCATGAGAGACAGAGATGTCCTAGGACACTCCCAGTGGGGTGTCTACACAAGGTTTAGATGCACATCTTTGTCTTTCAAGCCACTGTGCTGCTGGGATTCCTCTTTACCTGACCATGCAACCATGGGAGACATACCTGGCAGCAAATACATCCATCTGCAAGAGCCCTTGTTCCCAACAAAAGAGACCCGAGCTATTCAAATACATGCCATTTACCATATGTAAGGTCCCATCAATAGTATCTGGCACCAGGTGGGTGGCACATGCCTGTAATTCCCAGCACTCTGGGAGAGAGGTAGGCAGATTTTGAGGCCAGCCTGGTCTACAAAGCGAGTCCAGGACAGCCAAGGATACACAGAGAAGCCAAATCAAACAGACAAACAAAAAGTATCTGGCACTCAGCTTGATCCATCCCTCCCCCAACCTTCTTGAACAAAAGCTAGAGTCAACCCAGTCAGGTAAGAGTGGAGGAGGACTGTTTTAGTTGAGATCACAAGGTAGAACACATTAGATGATCTTCAGCTGTAGGGGAAAACAAGGATTGGCCTTTGGGGCTCTTCAGCCTAAATGACCATCAAGACTTTTCACAGATTATCGTTGCTTTCCTTTACATAATTGTTACCTTGAGCCAAGTCCTACATACATAAAAATCACCTTCTTAAGGTACACTTCAAAGAGTCTGAATTAAAAGAGAGTGAAAAGCCACTTCTTCCACATTCATTCATATAGAGTACTAAACCCGACTTTTCATGCTTGTGAAATTTCAATCACTTTAAAAAAAAAATGTTGGTTTGTCACCATGCCTTGTAGCATGCCAAATCAGGCTGAGTCACTGATTCACACCTATTAGGAATAAACAAGTCTATATTCCCTAAATTCATATCCTAGAAGAAACTACCAGTGGGTCTCTGTCTAGAAATGGCCATGATGGCCACGGAAGGATGTATTTTATATGAGTGGACATTGAGAGACAGTTGTATCATGACATCATAATCTGGGAATGCTACTGGGAAATATAAAGTCCATACAACTGGCACATACAGTGTTAATTTACTGAGCAGAGAATCTGATGAAGGTAGAGAAAGGTGAAAGTGTGTGTGTGTGGGGGGGGGGGGAGGATGGCCACTCCCTAAGCTCCTCCTATCTCTGCAATCACAGGAAGAGCATATGAGAAAGTAGAGAGGCAGAAGAGTGTAGGAGCCCTGTTTCCCTGGTTTGGCGTGCCTTAGCTAGCCGATGACACTGTTAGTCAACTTACCCATCAGGCTGCTCATCTGTGAAGCAAGGAGTTGCCTCCAGACATTTCTAAGATCTTATCTAATCCTGCATTTCACTGGCCTCCCCCATGCCCCCCTATCCCCCCTGCCCCACCCCACTCCACCCCCACCACCCCACCTCTGTTTACTGCTCTAATAGGCAACATGAACCTGGGTGAGCAAGGCCTAAAAATGAAGTGGACTAAAGCCTCATGCAATAGCCAACTTTATTCAGAGCATCAGATAATTTACTCTCTGAGAGTTAAGAAGCATCATCCAAGTCAAATGTACAATAAGCCCCATGTGGCAAAACAAACAAACAAACAAACAAAAACAAAAACAA
This sequence comes from Acomys percivali, assembly GCA_907169655.1. Taxonomy (NCBI): domain Eukaryota; kingdom Metazoa; phylum Chordata; class Mammalia; order Rodentia; family Muridae; genus Acomys; species Acomys percivali. Next base: position 42,420,669 of record OU015750.1, on the reverse strand, counting down.
AAAAAAACCCACCATATTTTTTTTTTACCAAATAACAATATAAACAGCCAGTTGTAATGAATAATCGGAAGTAAACTCATTGCTGTCTGCTACACCTGGGAGAGACACAAGAACACATCCCAAGAACAATTTTGTGTTTTGAAGAAGCTTAGGTCACACGACTCTTGCTTTGTTTTCTCACAAGCACTCAAATTTCTCACAGGACTCCATTCTTGGATGTGTCCTGACATGCCTCCTTTCTTTCCCCCAAAAGACAAACCTGCTTTGCCATACTCTGGCCACAGTGCCAACTCTGTCCCCTCGAAAGCAAGCTTCCTAGAGACCCTGTTAGTCTACTGTAATGTAGAGGTCCTGAAGTACAATGCTGTCACCTTTATTAAATACAACAGAGAAATATTAGTAAGCAAGACAATCAAAAGCTTATTTGGTCTAAATTTTGATATTGGAGAAAAATTGGTAAAGTTGGTAACTGATTTTCAACGTGGCTTCTGTCTGTGAGGCGTCTACTGTATATTATGCTGATTGTTAAGGATTTAAACTTTTAAAATTAAGGTGTGATGAAAATGTGCAATTTTAATTTAGGAAAATAATTACCTCCCTTCCTTACAGACACTTTAATATATTAAAATTAATCAAAGGGCTGTAACTTGTTTCTATCATTACTCAATACTAATAAGACAACTGATAAAAACTATGCCCATTAAACGAGTGGTGGGTCCTCAAATCCTACTTACCTCCTAATTACTATAGAGAAACTGTCTTATGAGTTGCCGAGTTAATTACAAATAATTGAGCTCCAAACAGTTAAGTTTTGATCACTATTTTTGGATTTTAATCGAGCACGTCTTCCTCTTTTCACAGCTTCTGATCTCCCCCAAATGTGTAATCAGGTTTTAGAGGGAGGGATGCAAAGTGCAAGTAGGACAGACTGATGCAACTGAGTGACGTCAAGGGGCCTCAAATGGTAACAAAGTAGTTTTTCTGAATGCATGATAAAGCATCAATGAGTAGGGCGAGTTATTAAAATCAGTGAGCCAGAATGGATGGATGATTAATAAAGCTGGCATGATACTAAAATGTGATCTCTCATATTATCACTCTACTTACTGGGAAACAAAAGAAAAAAGGGGGGTCAACTAGTCCCACTATCTGACCTAGACACAGCAGGCTGTACTCATGCAGGTGGACTATTTCCTCTTGTGGTTTCATTGTTTATCAATGTTTGCTTTCATGTCATTTCTCTCTCTCTCTCTCTCTCTCTCTCTCTCTCTCTCTCTCTCGTTGCACTTAAACGCTCTGTCAGATGCCTGGTTCTCCAGGCACACACACTATCAGTTACAGAACTTCCTTGTACAAACAAGTGAGAGACAAGGCTATTATTATAGCAAAAATTGGCAATGCTTGGAGAGTCCATGAAAGTGAACCAAGCTGGAGCTATCAGGCACCAGGCTGAGGTGTACAAATGGCTTTGTTGTACGCTCCGAAGGCCATGCATGGCTCATTGCATACATAAAGTAACCTTTAAAAGGGAAATGACCATAAGATGATGACATTTTACAGGTTCCAATGTAAACAGCTTTAGCAAATGACCTGAGAAGACTCATTATCCTGTTATCACTGGGAAGTATTATCTAGAAAGCTCATATCAGGCTATCATGCAATTACTACTTTAGAAATGCACCACAGAGACAAATGACAGTGTGATCCTAGATTCTGACTTAGTTTCCAGAATTTCACAATTAGAGGTTTTTGGTGTTTTTTTTTTTTTTTTTTTTTTGATGCCATGACAATATTTTTAACTCTGTATGGATACATCAGTCTGTAACGTTCATTTTTATTTTATATTTCCTTTCGTGGAAAACAGAGTTTTCTTCATATAATATATCTTGATTATATTCTCCGTTCCCTCTAATTTACCCAATAACTTCCTACTTCCTTTCCCGCCCGTCCACTTTTTGTCTCTCATTAGAAAACAAACAGGCTTCTAAGGGATAATGATATAAAATACAATATAATATAAAATAAATAATAATAAGGAAAAGAACACAAGAAAAGGTACAAGACAGACATGAATGCTGAGACCCACTCCTTCACACAATCAAGAATCCCATTAAACAATAAACTAGAAGCAAAACACACACACACACACACACACACACACACACACACACACACACACACACACGGGGAGAGACAGTGACAGAGAGACAGAGACAGAGATATAGTAGTCAGGGGGTTGAGGATACCACAAGAGCACAGCCCAGACTTCAACTAAGCAGAGCTCATAGGAACCCAAGAGACACGGAGTCTGCATGGGTCTGTACTAGGTCCTCTACATATATGATATGGCTGTTAACTTGGTGTTTTTAACGAGGTCTCTAACAGTGGGAGTGGAGTGCCTGACTCGTTCTCCTCGGGACCCTTTTCCTCCTACTGGGTTCCCTCGCCCAGAATCGATATGACGGGTTCTGTCTGTTAGTCCTATTTCATCTTGATACGCTGTGTTCAGTGGATATCCCTGGGAGGCCTGCCCTTTTCTGAAAGAAATCTGAGGAGGAGAGGATCTAGGGGAGAGGGGAGGGGAGGGGGGGCAGGGGACAGGAGAGGAAGGAAACTGTGGTTGGGATGTATTGAAAACACACAAACAAACAAATTATAAAGAGATAAAGTTAAAAAGAGAGGGAGAAAAAAAAAAAAAAAAAAGCTCTGGCACAACATGGTGAGAAAGGGAGCCTCCAAAGATGCCACTGAGTTAATTTTCTGTTGGCAACTACTGTTGTTGGGCATGGGGTATACCTTTAAGAGTAGTTTGTTTGCCAGGTGAGAGACTCACTTGGAAAAAACTAAATTTTCATTTGCAAGTGGTTCTCAATTGGAGATAACTTCCGGATTAGGGATGGGGGCATGTGTCCATTTCTCCTCTGGGCTCTAGGACGCTCTCTGTGCAGGCCCTATGCATGCTGCCTCAGGCTCTGTGACTTCCTCTGTGCATCAGTCCTGTTGTATTTAGAGGGCCTTGTTCCACTGGTGTCCTCCATCACCTGTGGCTGTTACACTCTTCTTGCCTTCTCTTCTGCAGAGCTGCCTGAGCCCAGAGAGGAGGGATTTGATGGAGACATCCCTTTTAGGGCTGAGTGTTCCAAGGAAACTCACTCTGTGCATAATGTCTGGTTGTGGGTCTCTGTATTTGTTCCCATCTGCTGCAGAAGGAAGCGTTTCTGATGACGGCGGAGCGAGGCCTTGATCTATGAGTATAGCAGAATGTCACTAGGAGTCATTTTATTGCTATGCTCCTTTAGCAGAACAGTAGCACTTGGTTTTACCCTGGGTCCTTGGGCTATTGAGTCTCAGGTCAACCAAACAATATCAAGTATGGAGTAGACCTTTGGTAACATCAGTGGTTCATTACTCCCACTGGCTTTATGCTACCACTGCCCTGGCACGTTTTGCAGGCAGAACGCCATTGTAGATTCAAAGGGTTTGTGGCTGGGTTGGTGTTTATATTTCTCCTTTGGTAGCATGCAGAGTACTTTCTGGTATCAAGAACTGTGTGTGTGGTGGGGTGGGGGTTTGGGGGTGGGTGAATGGGGAGGTATTCTATGTAGGCACTAGCTTACCTCTGTGTTCAATGAGTTCTGTAGACTTTTTTTTTCTCAGCAATATAGCCTTACCACCAGTTTGTGGAGAGCAACCCATAGTGTTGGCAATAGTCTGGGTTCTCTGGGGGGTTCCCCTGGGACACTTTTGGCCAACAACTCAAGTATATGTAACCCATTCCCAATACTGGGAGCTTCATTTAGTAACAAGAGATGCCCAACTGGAGCTCTGTCTCCTCTGTTATTTGGAGACTTCATGATTACCTTCTTACAGGTGCATATTTTAGGATGCTTCGACTGTATTGGGTTTCCATACTGTCCCTCTAAACGTACTTTATTTTAGCTCTCTCTTCCCGTATTCCTACCTTCAGCTTCCTGTTCCAGTCCTTCCACCCCATCCATGTACTTTAGTTTTGTCCCCACCTAGTTTCTTGTTCTATACCCAACCTCTGGGGTCCTATGGGTTGTAGCTGGCTCATCACTGACTTTACGATAGTAGTTAGGAACATAGTACAACACATATTTTCTAATATAAATTGCATGAGAAGTCACCCAGGTTAGCTTCTGATTCTAGAACATGTATCTTGGAAGAATGGCTCCCACTTTTCAAATACTATTGGCTACAAACACAAACATCCAGTACAATAATGATTACAAGAACAGACATATGTAGGCGCTGTTCCAATGAACAAAACTTAATCCAAGATGGAAGTGAATCTAACCATTGTAACATCAGTTGGTTTTATAATGGGGTTCATTGTAATTTTGTCCTTGGAAAAACAAAGAGGACACCCAAGGAGAGGAAAATTACAGTTAGTCTAAACAGGAAGAAATAAAGCAACTATCTAAATATAGGAAAAACTGGCAGCTGTGACAAGCGCCAACACTAACAAGATGGAGCTAGCAGGCCAGCTGTACCATGGGCTCTTTTCAGTTTGATTATATCTGTCTAAGTGGCAGTGCTTTAACAAACAGCACAAGGCAAAATCAAGCTGAATCCCGGGATGATTGCATTTCTAAAGTGTTCACAGGTACTCACTCAATAAGACGCTCTGTTCAGCACCTGCTCTGTGCTGTGCCGGGTTCCAGGTGCTGAGAATACAGGCATGAATACAACAGAAATGATGATGTTCCAGTGGGGGGCGGGGAGAGTCAGCAGGAAAGAACTAAGCCAAACTCCGCAGAGGCTACCATAAAGGTATCACACAGGGGAAAGAATGCACCAGGAGATGTCACTGGAGTGGCCAGTATGGCTTTGTGAATGACAGCTTTGAAGTCAGGGAAGGGACTCGCTATGAGGTGGACTTTCACTTTTATCTATTTACTGCATTTTTATTTCTGAGTTTCTACCTTTATTTGCGTGATGGTTCATATGGACAGGATCTAGAGTCACTTAGGAGATAACCCTCTGGGCACACCTGTAAGATCCACCTCACCGTAGATAGGTATGGAGTATTAGAGTGAATAAAAAAGGAGACATCTAGCTGACACTAGCATTCATTTCCCACTCCCCATTGCCCGAATACAATGACGGATACAATGTGACCAACCGCCTCAAGTTTCTAAGGCCTTGCTTTCCCAGCCATGATGGACTGTGCCATGAAACTATGGGCAAAATAGACCCTTTCTCCTTTAAGTTGCTTTTGTCAAGGCAGTTTACATGTGCATGTGTGAGTGTGTGTGTGTGTGTGTGTGTGTGTGTGTGTGTATGTGTGTGTACACACACTAGCAGTCAGAGGTTAACACTGTTGTCTTTATCTACTGTTCTTTACCTTAGTATTTGGAGACAGAATTCTCTGCTGAGCTTGGAGCACACCCAGCTGTGTAGGCTAGGGGGCCAGTGAGCCAAGGGATCTTTCTTTCTCTGTTGCCCCAGTGCTAGGGACTGTAGGCATGAGCCACCATGTCCAGCTTGTACGGTGGTGTTGGGGATCCAAACTCAGGTTTGCATTCTTGCAACAAGTACTTTGCTGACTGAGCTATCTCCCCAGGCTGAATCATTTTGCTTTAAATTGGCACACGCTTCATGTCTGTGTGCATTTTGTGATCATGAAGCTGCATCCTTAGATGGATTGTCTTTGCTATTTCCATTACAGGTCCTGGACAGAATATTTAGATAAGCAAGGAGACCTAGGTGGTAGTGCAGTCTGGAGTTCAGGTTTTCTCAGGGATGGCATTCCCTGGAAAAGTGGGAGAATGAAAGGGAAAACCAAAAATGATAAAATGAAACTAATATAGACAAACCACTTGGAACCATGCCAGCCAACAAGACAGCAACTTTCTTATTTCAATTTCATGCCCTCGAAAAGCGGCTGTGCTGTTATTGTAAGAGGGTTATGAAACTGAGTTTGTTAAGAGGCAAGAGTTTAAAAAGCAAAATCAGTCTAGGAGTGCCAGTCATTGGCTGTGTTCTTGGATGACTTCAGTCACAAGACATCATGATAAGAGAAGACAGTAATGAAGTGAGTGATGAAAATGAATTCAGGGCAGACATTATGTTGTCAGTGTAGCCAGAAGCCTTCGTCGTATCTTTACATTGAAGACACTGTAAGAGGAGACTACATGATTGCTTGATATATTCAGCCACATGACTAATCCTTCTCATCTTTGACTTTGAAAAGAGAAAAACCTCTGCACTCTTCCTTTACAGACTTCCTTATGATACAATCATGTTAAACTCTGAGGCAGACCTGTTATGACAACCTCTTTAGATATGTTTCAGTGTAATCCAGGCCCACAGGAGTGCAGAGGCTGGTACTCCTGAGAAACTGGTGGCCAAATGCTGCTCCTCATGAGGACCATGTTCCCAACCAATGCTCAGCATCATTCTTGCCAGCTCAGATTCCTGGACAGACTGTCTATAGCCCTATTGCTGTAAGACCTTTGGGAGCCTAAGGATGTTATGTGTCAAATGAGGCCAACTCCTAGGTTGACTGATCTGTATCACAGGAGTGAGGCAACCACACATGCAAATGTCAGATCTGAAGCCAAGGACACCTGCACACCTCACTGTGTTGACTGAGGAATTCTAAGAAGAGCAGTTTGTTACCACCTGGCGTGGCTGTTCTGCCACCCATGTCTCCCTGTCAATACTTCCAAGGATCTACAGATTTGCCAGTTTATGGGACTTGACATGTCTGAGAAAGTGAAACCTGGCAGGCGGTTTAACGAGAATCCCTCTTGAATGGCAGCCACACAATTGCAGGAACTCAGAGGAGGGAAACTCAACAGTTAAAATAATAGGCATATTTCACCCACCAGGGTGAGAGTGGTTTTGTCTACCCCAAACAAAGCTGCCCGCCCCTTTTCCCCCTTAATGATTGAATCCCAACTTTAAGCTGGACATAGTGTCTAGAAAAAGAGTAGGGCCTTCCTACTGTTCCTGTCTGTTGGGATGGCTTGTGGGCACTCAGAACAATAACAATAGAAGGAGTGGCTAGCAAGCACATTAGTGCCTGCCTTATTTCTAGGAAGGAATTTCCTTGATTGAGGTGGCTAGAGTTCAGTAATCATTTTGTACCAGGGAATAATATAGAACACAGAAGCCTGTATTGTTGTGGTAGAATAGACAGGAATTTTCCATGCCATACATGGCAAAGTGAAACCATCGCACTAGATTCTTGACTCATTTGACATGATAAATCTTTGTTATCGCTTAAGCCACCATGCTTGGTTCCAAATCTAATCCTAGTGAAAAAAAAACAAGAGAAACACTAAGAGACTCGCAGAAACAGGGAGAGATGTCAGTGTGTGACTTTCTAATGCATTCATACCATTTCCAATATGTGTCACAGGCATATTGAGTATGTATGATTTTATGTTTATAAAGAGGTCTAATAGCATTTTAGTACCCCAGGTGCTGAAGTAATAAACCCAGTTTACCTTAACTCTACAGTGAAGGACAATCAGTGTAGTCTAATGACTTTAAATTTTTGAATGATTGAAGCTGAACATAGAGAACAGAGAGTAAATCAGCCTGTGGTTCACGGGAGTAGTGGCTGTCATATTAGGAGACGGGGAGGAGGGGAAGGTGACACCAACACTCTGGACTTAACCAGTATGGTAGTGGTGCCCGAGTGTGACCTTAGCAACCTCAAGAGTGCAAGTCATAGGACTGCAAATTGGACACACAGTGATAACCTTTTGTTTTTGTTTTGTTTTGTTTTTGCTTTTGAAGATCTCTGACTTGACTGAATGTGCGGGTCATGAGGACCAAACCAAGACAGGGGAAGGCAAAATGAGAAATAAGAAAGAGAAGGGTGATTTGTTTTGGGACTTGATATCTTCTTGAAATGTCTCTGAGTTTCAACACAAAGGACAAATGAAAACTAGAAAATAGGCTGGGAATCCAGGTTCATGGCCCCCTTTCTTTTTTAAAAGAACATTTGATGATTTCATATTAATTACAGTAAAGCTCAGGTGTCCTATGAGTCCAAGGCTATTGTTAACCCGTTTTTAATCTCCTGTTTTCTCTCTTTGTATATATATTGCTAACAAGTCACTGCTAAATACAAGTATTATACAGAACCATTCCTGGTTCCCCAAGCTCAGTTTCAAGGCAGCCCACGTGTCTATTTCTCTCACACGTGCCATTTTGTTACAGATATCCGATTGCTAGCCACCTCCCACGTTATAGACAACTCTCTAAAGGCCTTTTCTATCATTTCGGTTCTAACACAGTGAAGCTGATCTGTGCTCCGATATTGGTTCATTAATGGAGGTGGAGACTCCCTGCCTGTGTATTTGTTTCCTCAGTTCTTATTATCTGGAGTAGAGAAAGAAACCAACAGCGACCTTGAGCCGTCAAGGTGGGGGAATAATATAGTGGTAGCTTTTATTTAGAGAGAGTAGAGAAGAAACAGATAGGAGAGTGAACGAAAAGAAAAATCACCCTACAAACAGCTAATTAGCCAGAAGACTTTTACAGAGAGAAAAAGGGAAACCCACTTGCTTGGATCTCTGAATACTTGTATGCAAAACACATCAAAAATACAGATTCAATAGCAAACTGCAGTGAGGTGGGGTTTAGCCCTTGCTGCTTAGGAGGCAGCGCTGTGCCTGATGAAGAGGGCACCTTGCGGATGCCCCACATGGCCAGGCTGAAGCTGAATTCCTCAGCACCTGTCAGGATGGCAGAGTGCTAAGTATATTGCTCACTTATCCTCTGCTTAGTGCTATCACATGACCAGCACATCATCAGATGATGTCAGTGTCCCCTCCTTAATGGTTCTTCTAAGTGCCATGGGGATAGCTCAGACCAGATACTTTCTAAATAGATCAAATCCCAAGCCAGAAACACACCACTTAGCTCAAACCCATTATAAAAGGAGAAAATAAAGTAGCCAGAAGCTAGAGTGTGGCAAACACAGAAGCCTTACCCATGGCAGGTGTGAGCACTCTTGCAAAGTGCTTGTGATATACTCTTATTGCTGAAAATTAGCAAAGATTATCAAATTGTGTAAACTACCTTTTAATTAGTATGACATCTACAATATAAACATATGGAATGTGTTACTTATGCTTTCAAGTTCTGACAACATGAGAATTACTTTGAGCCCTTGTGAAACAACGCTGCATGCTCCATGCATACTCTCAGGCCATTTATATACAGTTGCAGGAGACTCTAAGAGAGAAGAACCCGGGAAAGTAAACTTGAGCACCATCCCTGCCTCCATCCAATGTCAACTGCTTCTCAAAGCTGCTCCATTGTAAAGACCCAATAAGAAAGTGTGTTACATGACCCAGCATCCCTGCTCCTTGGTATCTGTCCAAATCGAGAAGAAGAGTTAAAGCCACACAAACAGACCATTTTTTGTTTGTTGGTTGGTTCTGTTTTGCTGTTGTTGTTTTAGCAGCATTGGGCATGAGGCTATTCTGCATGGTATTGCAATGGTGTCAATATGGTAGTAAATATTTACAAAAGCCCATAGAATATATTTGATAAGATCAAGGCCTGGCCTAAGCTACAAGCTTTAGTTAATGGTGCTCTCAATATTGGTTTGCGAATTGTAACAAAAGTATTGCACTAATAACTCAAAATATGTTAGTAATGAGAAACTAGGGAAGGGAGGGAGTGGCATTCTTTCTGCTCAGTTTTCCTCTCTCTCTCTCTCTCTCTCTCTCTCTCTCTCTCTCTCTCTCACACACACACACACACACACACACACACACACACACACACAATTTTAAGGAGCAACATTTACTTAAAGCTTCCAAACCATTTCATAACTAATTTAATAC
>OU015750.1:42394386-42410823 GCA_907169655.1 Acomys percivali | reverse complement strand
ATTTATTTATTTATTTATTTATTTATTTATTTATTTATTTATTTATTCCCATGGAACCTTTTAAAGCTGGCTCCAAAGTCAACCAGAGATATATAAGCACATAAATAAACTCAGAGCATTTTAATGCCAAAGAAAGATACTCATTTTCTTGTTTTTTTTGTTTACATAATATAATACTGCAAGAATACATAAGTCAGATATGATGAATTCACACATTCTTTTCTTTTTTAAAATTTTTTTCTTTTTTTAAAAACTTTGTTCACTTTACATTCCGATTGTAGCCCCCTCCCTAGTCACTTCCCGATCCTGTCCTCCCTCCCTCATAACCTCTCCCTCTTTTCAACAGTCCTTAGAAAGGGGAGCCCTCCTGCCCTAACATCTGATCTCAGCCTATCAAGTCACATCATTACTACTTGTATCCTCTTCCTCTGTGGCCTGGCAAGGCTGCCCAGCCAGAGGGAAGTGATCAACATTGCGGTGGCCAGAGTCCATGTCAGAAGTCGTCCCTACTCCCCATACTGTAGGATGCACAAGGAGACTGTGCTACCTATCTACTACATCTGAGCACAGGGTCTAGGTTTACATCATACATGGTCGTTGGTTGATGTTTCAGTCTTTGTGTTGTAGTGTAGTTATCCTGTATTATGTGCTTAATATCCACTTATGAGTGAGTATATACAACCATGCGTGTCTTTCTGGGTCTAGGTTATCTCACTCAGGATGATCTCTTCTAGTTCCATCCATTTGCTTGCAAATCTCAAGCTTTCCTTGTTTTTAATAGCTGAGTAGTATTCCACTGTGTAAATATACCAGCTTCTTTATCCATTCTTCAGTTGAGGGATATCTAAGATGTTTCCAGATTCTGGCTATTATGAATAAAGCTGCTTTGAACATAGTTGAGCAAACGTCCTTATTGTATGGTGGAGCATCTTTTGGGTATATACCCAGGAGTGGTAAGGATGGGTCCTGAGGTAAATTATTCCCACATTTCTGAGAAAAATTCCACTTTGATTTCCAAATTGGTTGTATTAGTTTGCACTCCCACCAGCAATGGAGGAGTGTTGCCTTTCCATACATCCTTGCCAGTGTGTGCTGTCAGGTGAGTTTTTGATCTTACCGATTCTGACAGGTGTAAGATGGAAACTCAGAGTCATTTTGATTTGCATTTCCTTGATGAGTAGGGATGTTGAGCACTTTGTTAAGTATTTCTCGGCCATTTGATGTTCCTCTGTTGAAAATGCTCAAAGGACAGCAGGTCACTGAGAAGAGACTTGATACCCTATGAGCATATACAGAGGGAGGTAATCCCTCTGAGGAACAGTCATAGGGGAGGGGAATAAGGGGAAAATGGGAGGGAGGGGAGATTGGGAGGATACAAGGGATGGGATAACCATAGAAATGTAACAAGAATAAATTAATTAAAAAAAATAAAAAAACAAAACAAAACAAAAAAACAAAAACAAACAAACAAAAAAAAAAAAAAAAAAAAGAAAATGCTCTGTTTAGTTCTGTACCGCATTTTTAAATTGGATTATTTGGTTTGGTGGTGGTTAATTTCTTGTGTTCTTCATCTATTTGGGATATTAGGCCTTGGTCAGATATACAGTTGATGAAGATCCTTTCTTAGTCTGTAGACTGTTGCTTTGTTCTGTTGGCAGTGTTGTTTGCTTTACAGAACCTTTGCAGTTTCATGAGGTCCCATTTAGTAATTATTGACCTTAGAGTCTGAGCTATTGGCGTTCTGTTCAGGAAGTTGTCTCCTGTGCCAAAGAGCTCAAGGCTCTTCCCCACTTTTTCTTCTAACAGATCTAGTGTGTCTGGTTTTTGTGTTGAGATTTTTCATCCTCTTGGAGTTTAGTTTTGTGCAGATAAATAAGGGTTTCTTTGCATTATTCTACAAGTAGACATCCAGTTAGACCACCCCCATTTGTTGAAGGTGATATCTTTTTTCCCATTGTATGGTTTTGGTTTCTTTGTCAAAATTCAAGTGTCCATAGGTGTGTGGGTCCATTTCTGGGTGTTCTATTCGATTCCATTGATCCAGCTGTCTACTTTTATGCCAGTATCATGCCATTTTTATTACTGTTGCTCTATAGTACAGCTTGAGATCAGGGATGAGGTCAACTCCCGAAGATCTTTGGTTGTACAGGATTGCCTTAGCTAGTCTGTTTTTTTTTTTTTTTTTTCCAAATGAAGTTGAGAACTGTTCTGTAAAGATCTGTAAAGAATCACGTTGGCATTTTGATGGGAATTGCATTGAATCTGTAGATTGCTTTTGGTAAGATGGTCATTTTTACTATGTTAATCCTACTGATCCATGAGAATGGGAGATCTTTCCATCTTCTGATAGCTTCTTCAATTTCTTTCTTCAGAGACTTGAATTTTTGTTCATTCAGGTCACTCACTTGCTTGGTTAGACTTACACCGAGATACTTTACGTTTTTTGTTTGTTTGTTTTGGTGCCTATTGTGAAGAGTGTTTTTTTTTTTTCTCTTAATTTCTTTCTCAGCGTGTTTGTCTTTTGTGTAAAGAAGGGATATCAATTTTTTAAAATTGATTTTTGTATCCAGCCACTTTGCTGAAGGTGTTTGTCAGCTGTAGGAGTTCCTAGGTAGAATTCTTGGGGCCACTTATGTATACTATCATATCACCTGCAAATAGTGATAATTAGACTTCTTCCTTTCCAATTTGTATCCCTTTGATCTACTTTAGTTGTCTTATTGCTCTAGCTAGGATTTCAAACACTATATTGAAGAGATATTGTGAGAGTTGGCAGCCTTGTCATGTCCCTGATTTCAGTGGAATTGATTTATGTTTCTCTCCACTTAGTTTGATGTTGGCTATAGGCTTTCTGTATATTGCCTTTACTATATGTTTGGCTATGTGTGTTGTATCCCCAATCTCTCCCAAGACTTTTAACATGAATGGGTATTGGATTTTTGTCAAATGCTTTTTCAGCATTCAAGGAGATGATCATGTAGGCTTTTTTCTTTCAGCTTATTTATATGATGGATTACATTGATGGATTTCCATATATTGAACCACCCCTACATGCCAGGGATAAAGCTTATTTGGTCATGGTGAATGATATTTTTGATGTGTTCTTGGATTCAGTTTGCAAGTGTTTTATTAAGCACTTTTGCATCAATGTTCATAAGGGAAATTGGTCTGAAATTCTCATTATTTGTTGAGTATTTGTGAGGTTTAGGTATCAAGGTGACTGTGGCTTCATAGAATAAGTTTGGTAATGTTCCTTCTGTTTCTATTTTGAGGAATACTTTGGAGAGGATTGGTGTTAGCTCTTCTTTGAAGGTCTGGTAGAATTCTGTACTGAATCCATCCAGCCCTGGGCTCTTTTTAGTTGGGAAACTTTTGATCCTTAGGAGATATGGGACTATTTAATTTGTTGACCTGTTCTCGACTCAATTTTGGTAATTTCTAGCTATTAAAAAAACTGTCCATTTCATTTAGGTTTTCAATTTTTGTGGCATATAGGCTTTTGAAGTACGACCTAATGATTCTTTGGATTTCCTCAGTGTCTGTAGTCTCTCTTTTCATTTCTCATTTTGTTGATTAGAGTATTCTCCCTCTGCCTTTAGTTAGTTTGGCTAAGGGTTTGTCTATATTGTTGATTTTCTCAAAGAATCAGCTCTTGGTTTTGTTGATTCTTCAAATTATTCTCTTTGTTTTTAATTTATTGCTTTCAGCCCTGAGGTTGATAATTTCCAGTCGTCCACTCCTCTTGGGTGTGTCTACTTCTTTTTGTTCCAGAGCTTTCAGGTGTGCTGTTAAGTTGCTAGTATGGGATCTCTTCAATTTCTTTATGAAGGCACTTAGTGCTATAAACTTTCCTATTAGCATTGCTTTCACTATGTCCCATAAGTTTTGGTATGTTGTGCCTTCATTTTCATTGAATTCTGTGAAGTCTTTAATTTCATTTTTTATTTTGTTCCTTACCCAGAGGTCACTGAGTAGGGAATTATTCAGTTTCCAGGAGTTCGGAGGCTTTCTATTGCTGTTGAGTTCCAGTTTTAATCCATGGTTGTCTGGTAAGATGGAAGGGGTTATTTTGATCTTCTTGTATCTATTGAGGTTTGCTTTGTGGCCAATTTTGGTCAATTTTGAAGAAGGTTCTGTAAGTTGTTGAAAAGAAAGTATATTCCTTTGTGTTTGAGTGAAATGTTCTTTAGATGTCTGTTAGGTCCATTTGATTAATGACATCTATTAGCTTCATTATTTCTCCATTTAATTTCTGTCTCTATGATATTGCTGAGAGTGGGATGTCGAAGTCTCCCACTATTAAAGTGTGGAGCTCAATGTGTCACTTAAGCTTTAGTACTTTGTCTTTGATGAATGTCAGTGCTCCTGTATTTAGGGCATAGATGTTCAGGATTGAGATGTCCTCTTGGCGTATCTTTACTTTGATGAGTATAAAGTATCCTTCCATATCTCTTTTGATTAGTTTTGGCTGAAAGTCTATTTTATTAGATACTAGAATGGCTAATCCAGCTTGCTTCTTGGACCTATTTGCTTGGGATACCTTTTCCCAACCCTTACTCTGAGGTAATTTCTAGCTTTATTGCTGAGGCGTGTTTCTTGTGTGTGACAAAATGTTGGGTCCTGTTTTCACATCCATTCTGTTAGCCTGTGTTTTTATTGGGGAACTGAGGCCATTGATGTTGAGAGATATTAATGACCAGTGCTTGTTAGTTGCTGTTTTTTGTTTTGTTTTTTTTATGTTAGTGTTGGTGGAGTATGTGTGTATTTCCTTTCTTTTGGTTTTGCAGATGTGGGGTTATTTACTCCCTGTGTTTTCCTGGGTGTAGTTAGCCTCCATGGGTTGGAGTTTTTCTTATAGTATCTTCTGTAGGGCTGGTTTTGTGCCTAGGTACTGATTAAATTTGATTTTGTTGTGTAAAGTCTTGTTTTCTCCATCTATGGTGATTGAGAGTTTTGCTGGGTATAGTAGTGGGCTGGCATCTGTGCTGTCTTTGTGTCTACATGAATCTGTCAGACCCTTCTGGTTTTCATAGTCTTTGTTGAGAAGTCAGGTATAATTCTGATAAGTTTGCCTTTATCTGTGAATTGGCCTTTTTCTCTTGCAGCTTTTAATATTCTTTCTTGTTGTGTGCCTTTAATGTTTTGATTATTATGTGGTTGGAGGATTTTCTTTTCCGGTTCAATCTATTTGGAGTTAGTTCTGTAGGCTTCTTGTATGTTTATGGGTATGTCTTTCTTTAGGTTGGGAAAGTTTTCTTCTATGATTTTGTTGAAAATGTTTTCTGGACCATGGAGTTTGGAGTCTTCTTCTATTCCTTTTATTCTTAGATTTGGTCTTTTTTATAGTGTCCCAGATTTCTTGTCAGGAACTTTTTCGTTTTAACATTTTCTTGGACTAATATATCGATAACTTCAACTGTATCTCCTACACTTGAGATCTCTTTTCTATTTCTTGAATTCTGTTGACATTGCTGGTATCTACAGTTCCTATTCCCTTCCCTAGGTTTTCCAAATCCAGGATCACCTCAGATTGTGTTTTCTTTGTTGTGTCTAATTCTCTTTTTAGGTCTTGAATAGTTTTACTCATTTCTTTCTCCTGTTTGACTGAATTTTCCTGTAATTCTTTATAGGATTTATTCAATTCCTTGATCTGTTTGAATGTATTTTCCTGTATTTCTTTGACTGATTTATTTTCCTCTTTCAAGGCTTCTATCATTTTCGACACCTCCAATTTAAAATCTTCTTCTTGCATTTTGTGGGTGTTCATATTTCCATGGCTTGCTGTGGTAGTATCACAAGTTTCCGGTGGTGTCATATGGCTCTGAATTTTGATGCTTGTCTTCTTTCGCTGGCCCCTAGCTATCTGGTTGTCTCTGATGTTACCAGGCCTGCAGGTTCCTCCAATGGGGTCACTGTATGTGTGTGTCTCACATGGACCAGGCAGGTCAGGTGCCAGCATAAAGAGCTAGAACTTTCCTGAGGCCTTCTCAGGAAGGTGGACAATGGGTGTTGGAGCTTGCACCCAGCTCAGCTTTACTTGGTTCACCGTCTGTGTCCCAGTTGGGTTAGGCAGGAGAGAAGCAGGCTGAGAGAGCTTCAAGCTTCAAGCTGCTCTGGTGCCCCTCAGTTCTCCTTGGTATGGTGGATAATGTGTATTGTGGTCAAAGCCGGACTCAACTCTGTTGGTTCACTTTTTGTGATACAGATGTACCTGGCTGGTAAGCATCATGTGGGCAAAGAGAGATCCATGCCCAAACCTGCTCGAGTGTCCCACGGGCCTTATTTAGATATCAGTTAATGTGGGGTTTTGCCTATGCCCAACTCAGCTCTGCCTGTTTGCTCTCTGTGTCCCAAATGGGCCAGGTCAAATGGGCAGGTGGAGAGCAATCCAAACCCAAGGCTGCTTGCTCAGGTATCTTATAGGCCTCTTAGGGATATCAGTTGATAGGGGTCACCTTTGCTTGTTAGAGCTCTGTGTCCCAGATGGGCCTGGCCTATAAACCACAGATGGATGGAGAGAGATCCAAGACCAACCCTGCTCAGTTGACCCAGGGGCCTTATCCAGATAGCAGCTAATGTGGGTTGTTGCCCGCACCCAACTTAGTTCTGCCTGTTTGCTCTCTGTGTCCCATATGAGTCAGACTGGTAAGAAGTGGGTGGCCAGAGAGAGATATAAGCCCATGGCCTCTTGATCAGGTATCCCACAGGTCTCTTAGGAGTATCAGCTGATATGGGTTAAGGCTTGTGCCCAACTCATCTTTGCTTCTTCTCAAGTGTCCCAGATGGGCCAGGCTGGTAAGCCATGGGTGGTTGGAGAGAGATCTAAGCCCAAAGCTGTTCAGTTGTCCAATGGGCCTTATACAGATAGCAGCTAATGTGGGTGTGGCCCGTGCCCGACTCAGCTCTCTGGAATCAGTTTTGCTACTCTGACCTGGGGTTGTCAAGCCACGATGAGAGGGGAGAGCTGGTTCTGTTCTTCCCCAACTCTTTCCCTTTAATTGATTTCGCAGCCTCCAATCCTCTGCTCCATAGATACGGTACACACTGGGTACCACCATCTTGGTGTCTCCAAATCCACACAATTTTAGTGGAATTGTTGAAATAATATTTTCAAGTATTAGTTAAAAGGCAAGGGGATATATTTATCATGTAATAAGCGGGAAAAAGATACAATGTTAATGTGAACTATGCAACACACATGTATACAATAGGAATTAATATAAACTAATTTGATATAAATCCCAAAATATATACACAAGAATTCAAAATATATACATTGAATTTTAAACATACATTCCTGTCTTCCAGTAGCAATTATAGACTGCTAGACAACCTTTGTCTTTTTTCTGTGATTTTCTGCATTAATTTAAAATCCTTCTAATGCTTAATCATAGCAAATTGCAAGAGTCTAAAAGCCAGGAATCACCCACCAAACTAATAATGCATTTTAAAAGTGTGATAACTTTTACCTTTTGGCGGGGGGAATGGTAAGGATGTCACTGAAGATGGTGTCAAAGCATTAATAAAAACCAGTCGCTGAAAGGCATCCATGATCCCAGGAAGAAAAGGCAACACTAAGAAGGCAGAAATAGTATCAGCCTCCTATGGATAGGAACTGAAGCAGGTACCACCTTGACTGGGAAAGCAAAATCCTAACAGGTGCACGGGATGCTACACTTTCTTCATCCCTGCAGCAAGTGAACAGAAAACTCACAGGCCTATCTGTATAGTGCTGGCTCTGCCTGACCATGCTCCACAGCATATCTGAGTATTTCTGAAGCTCATGTTCATACTTTATATTCACAACATACTTCAGAGGTGGCTCCAAAGGCATCACAACCCGAGTAGCCACACAGTATACCTCTCAGAGTTTACTCATCATCATTGCTTTTCTCATAGGATGGTGCTTTCTCATCAGTCTTCTCCAGGGATCTCTATTATTTAACACAACGACATAGCAAAATGTGTAACATGCATTTGAACCCAGACGATGTTTTAAATTACTAAGAGAAGCAATACCCAATTAGTAAACCCAAAATTTACATTTACAGGAACGAAAAATGGCACACAGTTTTTAGAAATAGAGACAGCCACAGATGATACACCGGGGACCTGGGATCACAGCTGCAAATAACTATAATCAGGAACTCAGTTATTGTAATACTCTTGACATGTTGGCAACTGTTTCATTAGAGCACAGAACATTCCTATTTAAAAGAAACAGCAATATCTCTAAGCCAATCCATTTTCATAAAGATGTGGAGAAAACAAACAAACAAAAAACCAACACTCTTTAAATTATCCTCTGATTCTTAGCAACATAAAACCCCAAAGAGAATGGAGGTTGCCTGTATACTGCATCATGCCAGTATGACACGCCTCACCACCACAGCTCCTAAGGACTTTATGCTGCATCCTTGTGGGTGGCTGGCAGGGTTAAAGTTGCTGTCATCTCTTGCTGCTCTGCATATCTGGCTCACTGCAGGGACTCTTAGTTTTCAGAGGTGTTGATGATTCTTAGCTAAATACTCCTGACAACTTTACACTGCCTGCCTCGAATGCATGAAACAAGGACAAAATCTAATTCTAAACCCAAGGAGTGGAAAATGTCAAGATTAAATGTGCTCTAGGAAACCAACACCCGCTGAGCTATGGATGACTAATGGGAGGAAATTCAAACAGGAGATAGGAGACACGAAGCATCTACTGTGCCATTCCCTAAGCAGGGAGGAAGGTCTTGACAGTCAGACAGGAAAATGTGAGTTGGTGGGCTCCTCTCCACCACTGTCCATTACTAGTAACAACAGCTGGCCTGCAAACAGGACACTTTATACTTGGGGAGCCACTTACGATTTCCTCCTGGCCTATGCCTCCCCATTCTCTAGTTGCTGGGCCAGCAGACGGTGTTAAGATCTCCTGATCTTCATAGCATTAAGAATGTAATGAAGGGGCTGGAGAGACGGCTCAGTGGTTAAGAGCACCGCCTGCTCTTCCAGAGGTCCTGAGTTCAATTCCCAGCAACCACATGGTGGCTCACAACCATCTATAATGTGACCTGATGCTTTCTTTGGCAGATAAAGCACTCATATACAATAAATAAAATACATAAATCTTAAAAAAAAAAAGAATGTAATGAAGGACATAAACGGCAGGGGGTTGGAAAAGGCTCTTTCTAGCAGTTTTCTGCAAGGCTATAACTATACTGGATTTGGTTGTTTTGTGACTTTGCTTTGTTTTCCGTGAGTCACCTAGTGGCGTTCCAGGACACAGGTGCTACAGAGAGCTGTGGAGGATGGAAGCACCCCAGATTGCTCCTAACCGCCACCCAGACAAGATCCGCTACAGACTCAAACACGCCATTCTTGTTCCGCTCCAGCCATTTCCCGTAAGCACGCCTCCATGCTCTAGCATCAAACCTCAGTGCCGCCCAAAGCACTACTCTGCCAGAGACGGCCAACTCTGGAACTGCTTCCGTACAAAGTATCTTCTTTTCATCTTATAACAAAGCATTCTTTTTTTCCCCCCAAGTGGCATAGATAACATTTTCTTCTAAAAAGATTCAGGGCCAAACTGAAGACGAAAGAGAATAACAGGAAAAAAAATACAATATAGTAACAGATTGAAACTCTGAAGGAAATGGACACCAGGTAAGACTGTGAGGGCTGTAATTACTAACCCTTAGTGTGTGCTTCTCAAAGAGTTCCCTTCTAATTGCCATGGATGCATTTGATAAGTCACAGACAGTGACCAAAACATATTCTGAATGTTCCTTCTTACCATATGTTTATTTTATTTTATTTTTTAGGGTTTGGAACACGGTGTAAAATCATGGATAAGAATTAGTATAGAAGATAGCAAAGGAGGTTTATTGATTTTATCCTATTTGTAATATCTGAAAAGGTTCCATATGCACCGATAATTTGCGTTTTAAAATGTTTTCTAAATGCAGAATGAAAAGCAAAGCCAAGGGAGTGAAAAGCAAAAGGAGAGGGCTACTGTAACTCTAACAACAGATGAGAGTGGGCTCCTGGTGTGCCCAGTGACTTCCAGTGGTCAGTTACACCTGTGGGAGGATATGACATTAGAAAATGGGTAATCTGTTTAGGTAATCTACTACTCATCCTGGTTCTAGCAGCTAGGGGAAAAAGTCTCCCTAGGAGTTCTTGTGAACAAGATATGATATGAAATATCCTGATATTATTTTCGTGGCATTAGGGAACATTTTTGTGAGATTCTTCTATATAGCAACCCCTAGCAGAAACTGTGAACGCATTTCTGATGGGGCTGGTTCTACATAAAAATCTGGGGCTTCCTGGTTAAAAGTAAGGCTGGGAGACCAGCTGTCCTGAATGCAGATCATGCTAGCACCGCAGAATTGCTGTAAGAATTTGGATGAAGCACTTGATTTTTTCTAATCCGCCCTTTTGGATTCGCAAAAAAGAAAAAGGAAGTGAAAAATATACATATAAATTTTGTACTGGCTCCAGCCCAAATAACCCTTAATCTCTGGTAATCTATTTACACAATCATCTTTAAATTGTTTCTTGCTCAAGACTGGAAAAAGGAGTCTCTGCTAGGTGAGAAATCTTCCAACTCCAGCAGAAGGTTTCCCCTCCAAGGAGGGTCAGGCGGCACCCTGCACAGAGCACCACAAAACTCAGAATCAAAGAGGGCACTCTCCTCTGGGAGGTCTGGGTACACACCTGCCTACTCACTAAGCATGGCTGTGGTCTAGCCATTCTTACCATCTAAATAAGACGAGGAGGCCTAGCTTAAAGTTGTGTGTGTGTGTGTGTGTGTGTGTGTGTGTGTGTGTGTGTGTGTAGGGACCTTGGGTGAAACAAATCCTCTAACCTGTAGACACTACATCCGCCACAGGGTTCTGGTGTTTTCCCTGTGCTTTGCAAAAGGACAACCCTATAAAATCTTAGTATTGGTTACTTATCTTCAAGCAATAGGACATAAGACATGACATAAAATAAACTTTTCCACAAAATCCTCTTAATAACTGAGAGCTAAAGCTGTGTTGTGAGTGGCCACCAACATCCACCTAGATGCTTCTAGAGGCTTTACCTTTTAGATTAGAACACACACGCCTAAACTGGAATGCCAGCTCATGCCTTTTTTTTTTGATAGGTGGTATACAACCTTGACTCTGACCACACCTTATCCCATTAACTCAAAATAAAATCTAAATTATTTTATCTAACATCCAATATAGGTAATGATACTGATTTATAATTACTTTCCCCAGATAGTGATGTCTTTGGATTCCTGAGATGTATGTGAGGAAAAAAAATCTGAGTTTCAAAGTATGAGGCTAGTAATTTTTTTCATTAATCATTTCTTATTAATTTATTCAGATTATATCTAAATTGGTATCCTATCACTTGTATCCTCCTGTTCCTCTCTCTCTCTCACTTTTACTCTATTCTCCTTCCCTAGGTCTATGGCTGAAGGGGACTTCCTCCCCTACTATATGGTCATAGGCTATCAAGTCTCATCTTGGTAGCCTGCTTATTCTTTCTCTGAGTGCCATGAGGCTTCCCCACCAAGGGGAAGTAGTCAAATATGGGACATCAGAGTTCCTGTCAGAATCAGTCCCCACTTTCCACACAACTGTGGAGAATGTCCTGTTCATTGGATAGATCTGAGTAGAGGTTTTAAGCTCAAAAGTTTCAACTCAGATTTTGAGATAATACAGTGAGCGGTACTCTACAGGACAGCTCATAATCAACATCATTCCAGAACCCGTTCTCGCTAACGGTAGTACAGTGCCAGGAGTAATACCATGACAGCTACTTACAGGAAGATGATTTCTAACTATTTACTGAAGAGAAATATTTTCCATGTCCCAGGGCTAAGATGGGGATTTGTAAGTCCTAGCTCATTATTAGTTTTGGCAGGAGTCTAGTGTCACAGTCATTAGCTCTGCTGGCACCAGACGTCGCTTTCTTGCAGCCCTAGTCCACTTAAGAGTTATCCAGACTTCATGCTACAAGGAGGAAAAGTTTCTACCAGCACACCAATGTTCTTGTTTCATGAACGCTCCCCCGACACTATCAAGATAGCTGTTATCTAGGATGACACACTGTTTGTGTCAGAGCTATCTATCTGAAAAATGTCCCCATCACAAAAGGAGAGCTGCCACTAGAAACAGTAAGCCCACCAGGGTTCATTCGGGCCTCACATCTCTTCCCTTTAAGGTTTCATCTGAAAAATCAGTCATTCACAAACATCATCAGAGTATTTCTTTTCCTCACAGCAAACAGAAAATCCTCAAACAGTTACCTTTCTCCTAATGATAGTTTTTTTTTGTAAATGAAACCACCAACAATTCTTTCCTTCATATCCACTCATCTTATTTCCAATGACCTCCTAACACTACTCCCCAGTTATGTTCAGGGAGCTATACAACACCAAGACAGGCAGTTTGAGGGGTAAATGTGTCTGTGGGAAAAAGAACTGTCTGCCAACAGTCAGCCTTAAAATTAACCAGGTGTCTAGGTTTTTTTCTCAGAATGGCTCTTCATCATCTTGATACGACGAAATTGTGCACATGAGAAGGAGCGTCTGCTGGTTTGTGAGGTCTGAGGCACGCGCAGGAGAAAGAATGTGGCTCCTGTAAGATATGTAACTGGCTCTGGATGGACTACCAGCAGAGGAGGAAAAGCCAGATCTTTTCAGAATAAACAGATTTAGTTGTTTCTTCCGATTATTTCACCTATTTGCAAATGCTCAGATCTCATTAAACTTAATGTGCAACTAATGAAAGGAAGGCTTTGAAAAATTAGCAACTCAGAAACTTTTCACTTTCTAATGCCTCAATAAACCTATTTATTTAGCAGGTGAGGGCTAAGAATTTAGAGACCATTAACTAAGTAAGTGGTTTATTGAGTATTTTTAGTTTCCAGACAGAAAAAATAAAGCATCGAAGCTCAGATAATGACTACATGTTTTAATTCCTATGACCAAACAGTAAGCTAGTAACTGAACTAGAGTTCCACATGTGAAAATTAATGTACTACTCAGTCATAATCTTGCTCCAATTCTTAGCTGGCATGACAGGTTTAGAGGCAATGCTTTGATGACTAACTTGAACAGAAGTTTAAAAAAAATCTAGGAGGTCAACTGGCAAAAGAAGCAAGAACCATCAAACCCATGAGGCTGTGGGCCACAGATGCACACAACCCTAAGAATTGATTCTCTAGAACTAAGTGCGCACTCTCACCAGTTTCCTGCTAGGAATGGGAGTGCAATTCATCCAGTTCAAAAAGATCAGGCCCACAAACTTGAATTATCTGACAGTAGTTATGAATCAAGAAAAGCGAGAGGGAGAAAGGGAGCAATGCAGGGAGGGAGGGATAGAGAAAAGTAATCTACATGCACATGATATATTTAAGCAATAAGATACCCTAAGATGCCAGTATTGCAGCAGGGCCTTATCTTAATATATGCCTGAAAACATGAATATCAGCCACTTTTCCCAAAGATGAGTGCTTGGGAAATGGGTTGGGGTTAAATATATGTCTTCAGATTAAAGTCACTTAGGAAATTTCTTCTTGCCTCAAAATCATAAAATGAATATATAATTGCTCCAAAGGCTATAAAAGAGATAGTTAATGTGACTATAATGACCACTTTGGGCTAGAAAGATATGCTGTTTAGAGTTTTGGTTGGCAACGACCAAGAGGAGGAGGAGGACGACGAGGAGGAGGAGGAGGAGGAGGAGGAGGAGGAGGAGGAGGAGGAAATCACTACCTGGGAAGACATGAAGAGTAGATTGTGATGCAAAAGTGTATGATTGAAACACACAATACTGTAAGCTATCACAAGTTGAACTCCACCTTAGTGGCCTCAGAATTGCTATATACAATCCTTAGCAAATGTTACCATCTAATAAAAATTACAAAACATAGTAAACACTTGCCCCCAAGAGGAAGTCCTTGTTCACTTACAAATAAGAATCCCTACCTGTGCCCCAATACTTCCACTTCCTTTTCTTTCACCTGCCAATTTCCTGGAGTTCTCATGCACACTGATCCCCTGACACCATCCCACAAACTATAAGACTTTTCCCAGCTCTGGAATCAGAAGAAAAAAAAAATACTTCCATATTAAAAAGTGTGATATCAGTCCAAATGGTACACGAGACAATAAATAACCATTAATGTTTTCACAAAAAGTCTATTTGGCAACAAGAGAGAACAGAAATCATATTTAAAGCTACAGAACTCCTGTGAGAGATTTCCACAGTGACCGAAGGCCTACACTTTTGTATGATGTAAGTGCCATCAGCACAGACCCAGGAGACTTCTGGGAAACTCATTCCAAAAGCAAAGGCTGATGACGCAGGCACAGCAACAATAAGTATAAAGTAGGGCGAGTTCTTTAACCTGACTCAGGGGGTCACTGTCTGAACTAACCTGGTGGGTGTAGATGGGCTTCAAGAGGTGGTGTTGGTCATCACACACACACACACACACACACACACACACACACACACACACACACACACACACACACACACCAAAAAAGAAAAGAAAGGTGATGAGCCACTGTCTGAGCTCGGAGCAGGCAGGAGGGCTAGGGAAAGAAACAAACATTTCATCAGCCATCTGGGTATAGACATGTTGAAACCGAGTGGAAGGCACTTTACACTCTGGACCTCTACGACGGTGGTGACAGGATGCCTTTTGGCATTTGTGTTCCCTGCTTCACCTTTCCCTCCAGAGACACTGAAAATAAATGGGAAATCAGAATATACAGACTCGCTTAAATGGTCTAATATAATTTTTCTCTCCATTCTCCCATGCATGTCTGCTTCAACCCAGGAGCAAGGCTTATGTGGGACACCTGCTTCATTTTAAAAATGAGTTCCAGAATGTTCAGTTTTCTACTTCTTTTTTCTCTTCTTTATCTTTGAAAGTTGCTCAGCTCTCAATATGCATTCCACGAGTGTAACCATCTCCCATATCGATAATGGGAAGGTCTGATATGCACTGGATATATACATACATTCAGGAAGTGTGCTTGCAGTGCAGGAAGTATTGCAAGTGCACACGGAAGCAAGAGACAAGTGAACGTGGATCACCATGGTGTCCTCTGTGCAGCACAGGGTGCTGATGAGAGGATAGACTCAAAGCCAAGAGGATTGGGCAATGAAAAAAAAAAAGAGGAGGAGCCCAACACAGTCCAAAGTGGTGGCGGCTCTCTGAGTGTGGAAGGCATCAGGCATCGACCATCCAGGTTATCACAGGTCAAACAAGTTTGCTAAAGTGTGTGTTGGGGTGGGGGTAGGGGGTGTGGGAGACCTTTCCCAATAAAAGCAATATACATTCTATGTTCTAGTACAGTAAGAAAAGCTTTTCTTGGCTGAAAATATGAAAGTAATTCTGGAAACTCTATGCACACACAATTTTAGTAGACACTAAGCATGCTTAAAGCTAAAAATGGTTCCATTTTTTTCAAAGTTCCCTCCCATCCTCCCACCACAACTGAAGGCAAAGTATAATATCACAGAGTAGGCTGCCATCGCGGGCTTTGACGCAACACCGAGCCACAGCCTTCTTCCCCGGGGGAGGCTGTTTGACAGTGGTGAAGGCGGCTGAAGAATCACACAGCCTGGAGCGGAATGCCAGCCCTGGCACTTAAAGTTACTTAACCTCTCTGACATGGTTTTTTCCACATGGTGTAGCAATACAAGCTGCTGCCCAAGGAGAAGATCACTGAACTATCACAGAACAGGCCTCGCAAGCGTAGTCTATGATATGGGGAAGGCAGTGCCTGCCACGCTCCACTAGCATCTTCCTCCTTCCCCAAATCAGCTTCCTGCTCCTCTACAGATGCCACAGAACCAGGGGCTATTTCACAGTTATTTGTATTTTCCAAGCACAAGCTTTTGGAGAAAGCAAGCTAAGGGGTTGGAGGTAACAGAGGCCCAGGGTTCCATGTCCGGCACTGAAAAACCGGAAGCAGTACCTCACCCCACTGTTCACTACCTTCAGATGAAATGCTGCGACCCTTGGCTTCTTGCCCCAGTGGGAAAAGATCACAAGTGAAATGGCAACACAAGTTTTAAACTAAGCAACAGTCTTTCTCTGGAAGAAGAAGAAGAAAAGAAAGCAGGAAGGTGCGAAAGAAGGAAAGAGCGGGGAAGAGAGGGAGGAAAAGGAAAGGGAAAGAAAAAAGGAGGAAGAGCTGTTCATACGCATTATTTATATGTTTATCATTTCCTTAGACTCTGTAGTACTGGGGCATGAACTCACAGCTGTGCCCATGCCAGGCAGATGGTCTCCCACTGAACTGTAAGCCCAGGGAGTGAAGTCTTTCCAAACTTCTGCTTTTCCTTTTCTCTCCTTTCAGAAGTAACCGAATAAACTGCAAATAGTCTCCTCGTGTCCTCCCTACTCTCTTTTAACGTTCAACCTCTTCCAT
>OU015750.1:42377193-42394376 GCA_907169655.1 Acomys percivali | reverse complement strand
CTCCACAAGCTTCTTCTCTGCAGTCTTTCTGTCCTCTCTCCCCCAAGATTAGCAGCGTCAGCCTCAGCCAGGTATGCATATTCCTCTTGCGTTAATGATGAAGGGGAGTTTAAAAGGCAAAGCATAAACAGCCATTTGTCCCACCTTACAGGGGACAGCAGTAGACTCAGGATGACCTGAGAAAATGCACAGGTCTCTCATGGGAGCATGGGCTGGTTGGACAGGGAAGTCTGATGCTTTGATCCACATCAATGTCTTGTCCTAAGCACCCCTTCATGGCCCATACACTCAGACAATACCATGAGAATGCACACAGTTGTCCCAAACAGAAATGGTCCATCTATTTATTTGTCCCAGAAAGCTGATTTTAAGTGGGGCGGGGTGTGGGGAGGAGGGCACTGAGTAAGCTGGAAGGAGACTGCCCAGACTAAGGAGTGCTTGGGACAATTTTTAGTATCATTGTTGAAAATGTTTCATGATAATTATTGTATGTGAAAGCCATTAGCTCTCAAATTTTAGTAAAACACATTTGAATTAAGGAAAAAAAAAAAAGCTTTGTGTTGAGTGCCACGTGTGGTTTTCCTGTGTGGCCAGCAGGTCCCTGCTGCTGATTCACTAATGCAGAGCGATCATGCAGGCGTGGGCTCCGATTCACAGATCGATACTTCATCTCTAATTACCGAACCCTCCTGCGCACTACTACTTTCCTGCTCCCCGTGGGACTGGGATGTGAATACTAATGTGATGCAGTTGTCAGAAACCGCCTGCAGCCAGTGCAAGTCTGCAAAGCCAACCTCGTCACAGCGTACAAATGAGGAGTGATATTTTTCACAATCAAGCTCTGCTCAGTCTCACGAGAAGTCCATGCCTTTAGGGGACTCATAATGAATATATTTCAATGAGTGTTATTTTAGTAACCTCTGAAATGTAAAGGTTGTTTTTTTTTTTTTCCTTCCCTTCAGTCTTGGCGTTTCTACAAGTTGATAGGGCACTGAGTAAGCTGGAAGGAGACTGGACAGACTAAGGAGTGCTTGGGACAATACAGAAAAGCATGTGCCATGCTGTAAGGTCAGAGTAACCATTTGTACTTGGGGACCAAGTCACTCATTACCTTGACTTTCCGGTATCCATTTCCAGCTTCATGGAGTCCTGCCATCTTCCTGTTTGGCTGCCTGGAGGAAGCTGTCATGAGCCGCCATTCTGTCCACGTGTGGCCTGAACATACTACAGGACAACTGTGTGTGGGGGGAGGTTGGGGGGAGGTTTTCCCTTATTCTCTAGAAGTCACTTCACTAAACCGAAGTGTAAGTATCACCGTAACTGAGATACTAGAAGCCATCAACTCCAGGCTGGCACAGTCCCTGAACCATCTGAACATGCTTAGTTTGCCCGAGGCAATGGGTAACCTCACTCCAAACGTATTCCCCAAATGTGCAAAATATTGTTGTTATAACCAGCTGCTGACTGTGACCCGTATATTAAAGATTTGCTAATCATATATACTATAGGAGAGAAAAATGTGCTGTATAATTATTCCATAGGAAGGATTTCTATATATAGTTTGTAGATGATATTGACATGATGTAAACAATTAAGAATACAGTAGAAGGTCTCATCTTTGTCAGAAGCAGAGAAAGTAAATGTGGTGCTTAATTTGGGGACTTTGAATATACTTACTGAACTAAATTCTGTGATCTAAAGTAAGAGGGAAAGTGGTAGAGCACTAACTAGCCTAGAGTAAGAGAGGCCTGGATGTCATTCCCAGCACTGCATTGAAGGGGGAGCAGTTACTTTTTCTTAATAACTGACCAATACTGATCAAATCTATAGTGTTAGTAATTAAGACTGAATACCAGTAGGCTACAAAAACAAAACAAAATTTCAAGATGACCCTGTTTTTGATAGCTGAATAGTATTCCATTGTGTAGATGTGCCATTTCTTTTATCCATTCTTTCACTGAAGTACATCTGGGTTGTTTCCAGTTTCTGGCTATTATGAATAGCTCCACTATGAATATACTTGAGCAAATGTCCTTGTTATATGGTGGAGCATCTCTCAGGTATATGCCCAGGAGTGGTATAGCTGGGTCTTGAGGTAGAACTAGTCCCAGTTTTGTGAGAAAGTACCATATTGATTTCCAAAGTGATTGTACAAGTTTGCACACTCACCAGCAATGGAGGAGTGTTCCCCTCTCTTCACAACCTCGCTAGCAAGTGCTGTCACTTCCCCTACTATAAGGGCCGCAGGTATGATCCCTGTCATGGACTCTGTTGCCTACTCTCTGATCGCTTCCCCCTGGCGGGGCACCTTACCAGGCCACAGAGGAAGAGGATGCAGGCAGTCCTGATGAGACTTGGTAAGCTGGGTCAGTTGACAGGGAGAAGGGCTCCCCATCTCTGAGACTAGGGGAGGGGCATAGGGGCAAAGAAAGAGGTAGGGTGGGACCTGCAAGAGACTAAGGTTGGGATGTAAAGTGAATAAATTTTTTTAAAATAAATTAAATTAAAAAAACAAAAGAATTAAAAATCCAAAATATTTCTGTCAAATTTTAAGTCACAGCTCTGACACCTATAGGATGTATATTTCTCACAGTTGCTTATAGCCCTGTTTTTGTGTGAATGTTTATAACGTGGTGAATAGTAAAGCTGTAATTAGTAAGCAATAAAATATTTTTAAAACAACAACAACAACAACAAAAAAGTAAAACAAAACAAAACAAAAACCCTGTATTTATATTCAGGCCAACCCCTCCTCCTGACTACTTCTGTGAGCCTATGAGACCCCTGGTTTCTTTACCACTAAGGTTGAAGAAATAAAGCACACAGCACAAGGCCTGGCTTCAGTGAGCAATGGGATTACCACACTCAGGATTCATAGCAGCACAGTTCAGCTATCACTACTGTGAATGAGGTAATCACTGTTGGCCACACATATGTACCCTGGCTATTCACTAAGGCAGGAGTGCCTCCGGGTCATCACCCCACACCTAAAGAGCGAGGCTGTTCTTAAAGCACCACATAGGATGAAAAACTTGAGTCATTTCCTAAGGTAGGCCATATAAATATATGTGAAATGAAGGCTGAGTTATCACCCACAGCTCAGTCCCCACACTCCGAAAGGTAACACAGAAGACTACCACTTCAAGGAGGGCTTGGGTAGCACAGGAAGACCCTGGCTTACGAAACAAAAGAAACAACCAACCTCTGCAACAAGAGCAAAAATACAGACAGCTTGAGATTCACCAGAAACACACAGGGGATGTCAAAATCTCCCCAGCGAGTGTACTGTAGGGCTGTTCCAAGGCAGTCCTGGCAATGCAACCATGGGAAGGGTTTTCCTAGGAGAGAGCCCAAAAGTAGGGTCACAGGAATTAGGGCAATATGAACAGCTAGACTTTTTAAACAAAACATTATATGCGTGTACACATGTATGTGTATTGTGGGGCACATGCATGTGTAGCTATGTGTATATATGTATGTATGTATGTATGTATGTGGACACATACGTGTGTAGGTGCATAAGTGTGGGGGCACATGTATGTGTATATTCAGGTGTACATGTGTATGTGTATTCATAAGTTACCACTAAATATCTTCCTTTATCAATTTACATCTTATTTTTTGAGATACTGTCTTTCACTGAACATGGAGCTCAATGGATCAGTTAAACTGGACAGCAGGCTCCAGGGTGCCTATGCCTCCATGTTCCCTACCTGGGATGTACTCTACTGTGCCTGCACATTAGTGTGGGTTCTAAAGACCCTGTGATTGGGAAGTAGGCTGAGCCTTTTAATTTTTTTGTCATTTTAATGGAAGCCATCTTATAATTTCTATATTCTCATATCAAAATTGGTAATAATGCCATATTCTCTTATAATAGTCATTTCATTCCTATTCTTCCATCTTAGAGCTCTTGAATAATAATAATAATAATAATAATAATAATAATAATAATAATAATAATAATAAAAAATTAAATAATTTAGGAACATTGTCCATATATCTGTTTTGTAAAATAAGTCTTCACTGGCTCCTTCAGTCTTGTCCTTTCCTTTATTTATGTATGTGACCTATAGACAAACACATATGAACAGTTTCACTCAACACTTTACTAGGACCATAAGTACAGCTAGCTTGGATTTATTTTCAAAGAACTGCATGCTACTCCGTTCTTGATAATAATGTAGTGGTAATTCTGTTGATATTAAATATTAAGGCCATTAAGTGCTTTGTGGTTTTTATTATATGCATATAGATATTGATAATATTTTCATTGTGATTAATAACTTTACATAATTGAAGATCTTTATAATTCTTTCTTCAGCATGAATTTATTGGAGTTGAATTGCCAGGTCAAAATTTATAATCATATTGATAATTATTCTATATCATCAGGTTGTGTTTTAAGCAGACTGGATCAGTTTACCATAACTGTCAAATTCTCCACTGACTTATCAGATACAAGCTGGAAGTGCTGTTTTAGACCTCATGACTTAGTTCAGAGATGGGGCAATTAAATAGCAGAGAAATTGGGGGACTTGCCTGTAGCCCTAAGGCTGATTAGGGGTAGAATAAGTCATGGAGATAGCAAGGGTACTGTGGGGACGGCAAGATTACAGGGTCCTCTTCAGCTCCTTCTCTGCAGCACAGTACCCTTAGGTTCTCACTCCTCAGGAAGCTCCCTGTGTTGGGAATGTGAGCTGCAGACACTAAGAAAGGGAAATGGAGTAGGGTAAACGGAAGGCACAGGCTGGGTAAAGGAGTGTGTGAGAGGGTGCTCGGGTGGAAGGGAAGAGGGAAAAGGCAGGAGAAGCCGCACTGACATCAGATCTGAAATTTTGCTCCAGAAAATGCGTAAGCCTAATAGGAAGGGTCCAGTCACAGACACAAAAAGTAGGAGGCCCCTGCAGTACATCACATCACTTCTCCTGAGCAGAGGTTACAGTATATTCGGAAATCACAATCCCATGCAAAGTCCAACTGTCAACCAGCAACAATTAGTGCATGTAGGTGAGTCCAACCCATGGTGCATGTAATCCAGGATAGCTATGAATGAAGTGTAACATAAAATCATACCGTTACTTAAAACACTGTGAGGTGCGTGTGCGTGTGTGTGTGCGTGTGTGTGTAGGGGTGTATTAATGGTTCTGTAGCATGGACTTGTACATGACCATGTTGTGTTATGATGTCAAAAGGTCGAGCAGGCCTGTAAGAGTTCCCAAAGCCTCTCACACACTCTTAAGTTGGGGATCTCTGAGCAAGCATCATTTTCCCATTTTCTAGAGAAAATATGAGAGCCCCTCCCTCCCCCCACCAAACCAGATGTTTCAGAGAGTAAAGTGTAACTGCACCTGGATGTAGCCCAAGTTCCTCGTGCCTGGCCAAGCAGAAGCTAGCAATTCAACCTTGAACCCTTCCCAACCACTGATGTGTCTTCAAACTGGGAGCAATAGTTGCCTGAACTGCTACCTTTTTGAAAAGCTGCTTTCTAACTTTCCTTTAGCTTAGGCAAAGAACTTAAAAATGCTCCCAGTTCTGCCTTGGGCACATCAATTTACCGTTTTGAAATTGGTTTTCTTTCCCTAAATGAGAAATTTGGGACACTTGCTCTTTAAGGTCCCTTCTCCCAATGCTAGTAATATAAAACATGTACACTTTAAAAACTCTTGTGTGTGTATGTGTGTGGGTGTGGGTGTGTGCGCGCGCATGCTGGGTTTCCACGCTCATTTGGCTGAGAGCAGGCACATGCTATGGCATGCATTTAGTAGGCAAAGGACAACCTCAGGTTCTCCCTTTCCTCCTTGTTTCCTCCTTGTGTTTTTTCCTCATTTGATGCTGTATGTCAGGTAGCCGGCCTGTCAGTTTCTACGGATCATCCTGCCTCTGCCTCCCACCTCACTGTGGAATTACTTAGATTATGAACATGTTATCCCGAGTCTGGTCCTCACATCTGCACAGCAAGCTCTTTAACCATGAAAACATCTCCCCAACCTTTCAAGTGCATGTCTGAGACAAAGCACATGATGGGCCATTTTCATAGCTAAAAATAAAATTCAGATTTCCTCAAATAAGTGACCATGCCCAAGCAATTTCAAAAAATTTAAAGTAAAACACACACTTATACCCCCCAAAACAAGAACAAAAACAAAAACAAAAACACAACTTGTAAAGAGATGCTCATTCTAACAATTGGTTAAATTTTATTTTCACCTTCAAGCAGACAAAGAGATGACAATTCTGCTTCTATTTCAGAAGCATTTCAAGTCAACCAATAAGCAAAAGAGAACAATTAGATATGCTGGGCCGGCAGACTATGCCATGGCCACATGTACCATGAAAGGAAAAACCATGGCTCAAGTAAGACTGATGAAACTTAAGGACACGGGCAGTGGGAAGAGTCCAGAAGAACACTTTTCAACTGCATGTTTAAGTGGTTAGTCATAGAGCTGATGCAAGAGAGAGCAACCAACCAGCAGATGCTCTGGTGTGTGCTGTATGCTTGTGTGCATGTTTGTGACAGTGTGTACGTGTTTTGGCATGTGTGCCTATGCGCATGTGTAGGCCAGAGGTCAATGTTTATCGTCTTCATCTGTCTGTCCTTTTCCATTTTGTATTTTGCAACAAGGTCTCCCACTGAACCTGGGCCTCGCTAATTCTGCAAGTTTAGCTGACCAAGGAGATTCAGGGATGCTACTGTCTCTGCCTCCCCAGGGATGTGGTTGCAAGAGTGAACCTGCACACATGTCTAGATTTTTGTATGGGTGTTGTGGATCCAAACTTAGGTCCCGGCTTATGGGATAAGCATTTGTTTTTTACTTAACAGTGTATTGTTTTAAGAATAGTAAGATGCAGTATATCACCAGAGCACATCACAGAAGGCGAGGCTAGACTAGTTACCCAGATGGGGCTAGATTCTGTAAGCCACACCTCTGGCTCCATAGTGCCCATATCTTGCCAAGCCTGACTTCTAAGGAACACTAAGGGGTGGAAAGCTGCAGGGGAAGATGGAACTTGGTCCATCCTGTTTTATTTTCAGTTTTTATTATCTTGCCAGTGACATGTCTTTACCCCATGGCATCAAAGGGGGCAGATTTGCCCTCAGGGACACTGGATGGCCAGCATCTCCTCTTCAGAAAGCTTCCTGGGCTCCACTGTGCTTTTCAGTTCTATTCAGAAATCCCTTGACCCTGAGTGCCAGCACTTCCTTGCCACCACTACCATCAGGAAGGACTGAGGAAAGGGCCAGTCCTTGAAGTGTTTACTACTGATTCACAATGGCAAAGGTGCTTACACCAGTGTACAAGCTAGTTACATCAGGAAGTATATTGTTTAGTTCACGGGCAGACCATCTCAAAAAGGAGCAGTGAGCCGAATTACACTAAGAGGCAAGCTCCTCACTGCATGGAGGTGGTCCATATAGCTAGCTGTTCAGTCACTGCATGGAGGTGGTCCATATAGCAGGCTGTTCAGTCACTGCATGGAGGTGGTCCATATAGCTAGCTGCTCAGTCACTGCATGGAGGTGGTCCATATAGCAGGCTGTTCAGTCACTGCATGGAGATGATCCGTATAGCTAGCTGTTTAGTTGCTGCATGGAGGTGATTCATATAGCTAGCTGTTCAGCTACCTTGATTTACATAGCCTTGTGGTTCCCAGGAGTAAGCTTTTATAAAATATGTAGTAACTCTTACCATGCTGATTGCAGTTTCTCTCTATCAGGTCCCTGATAGAGAAGGTAGCTATAGGTATACGTTCAGCCAGTTTTTCCATTTAGGTATATGCATGTCTGTTTACAGAGTGGACAATTTTATAAAAATGTACCAAATGATTAAAAGTTGGAAACAAATTATCCTAACATGAAGATTATAAGAAGAATTTTAATCTATATGTCGTGTGTGTGTGTGTGTGTGTATGTGTGTGTATTACCTTCCTGTGATATTACATTTCAAAAATAAAAGAAGGAACTTAAGAATATTTTTTAAATTCAGCAAAACAGAAATTTCTATCTAAAAGTGACCAAATCCAAGCCAATCAGCCAAACAAAAAGAATGGCCCAAACTGCCCATTAGCAAGCACTCCATCCTCTTCAGGGATGAGATTACAAGTGTATACCCATGCTGAGCAATGGCTTGGTTTATTTTAGGACCCCTGAAAGTGTGTCAGTTTGTGTGAGTAGGCTGCAGGCCTTCAGAGCACTCCAGGCATTCTTTTGCAAACGCATTTGTTTGTCTCTGCCTTTCACATGTGTGGGCAGAGCTGCCTGTGGAGAACACCAATAAATCAAGAGACACCAAGGTATGCTCACTTCAGACTATTGAGGTATTTCTTACCCCAGCAATAACCCCACATGATAATTTACTTAGATTTCTGTAAGGTAAATGCCCCCTAGTCTTGACTTGCCAAATCTTTTAGAGAGAGAACATTCATGTCCTAAAAGATGAGCTACAGCCACCTGTCTGGCCTAGGTGTGGACGGAGGGAAAGTGGACAGTGGAGATTGCCAGGGAATAATCAACACCTTCAATATTGGAATAAAAATTAGTTCATTGCTCAGTGATTATGAGAATTTTCCTACCTTATTATTTAGAAAAGTCTAAGCACAAAGGTCAACTTGGGTTTTGTTGATAAAATGTGCTGATTCCTTGTTAAAATATTTACAATATTATGAAAATTTCAGTTTAATTTTGAGGCTGCATCCACAGTTTTTTCCTCTCTTGGTTCAAAAAACAGGTAAATAATATTGTCTTTTCTAAGTTCATACAGCTAAAATACTTAAGTTTTTAAAGGTTATTTAAGCTAGAATAAGGACTTGGTTTAGTCAATTAAGTTAACTTGACCAAAGAACGAAGTCATGTGGAAATCGTGCCGCTTGGCAAGTGAGGAAGTGAGGAGTGTGATATAGCAGTGTGTATACTTTGTACTTTGCCTTCAGTAAGCCTCAGTGTGACCTTCAGCGTGCTAGCTACCTTCTTGGAACTGCATTTCCTTGAGCATGAAACTGAGGGTTGACAAGATGTGTGCAAAGTTGTGCACAGATATTTTGACAGTACAGATTTGACATACACGTCTGCTTCACGTGAAGGAGCTAAACAAAGACTCAAACCCAGCAGTTCCTCCAGATGAATGCTGTTCAGTCAGCACTCAAGGAAGAACTTCAACACAAGTCAGTTCAACCAGAACATGTCACTGTTTCCAAAGCACTAGTTATATCCTAAAAGGAAACGGGTATAAAAATGGTGACGTTTAAGAAAAAAAGTTTCCCTAGGAAGCATTCTATTGACAAGTCTCTTTCCTGCTTTGCATGCTCCACTGGCCTTCCATCCCTCATTGCTCAGTCTAGACAAAAGCTATTTTCCTGCCATTCAGCCTGTGTAGGGGCAGAATGAGCTAGAATGAACTACATCTCTGTCAAAGTGCTTCCTGTTGTGGTGTCAGTTGGCCACACTTACCATGTGAGAGACAAATAAAACCACCCAACAAACTGGGGACAGGACAGACAAGAGTGGGTCCTGGCTCCCACCATCAAAATCTCTTACCTACAGAAGCAAGCATGAAGCCCTAATCCTTGTTGCTGTTAGGAACTCCACAGTCCATGTAGGGCCAATGTTCCACGGGAGCTAAGATTCTGCCGACAGCTGTCCCTTCCATATAAGCATAGAATGCCTGACACTCAATTCTCCTCACTAGGTCTGAGAACACAAATATAAGGGTTCAAAGGAAGCCCTTTCTGCCACGACTGTTTATTCTGACTGCAAATTTCTCTATCAAGAGTGTGAAGTTCATCCATTTTAAATGTACACAAATGGCCCTGGCTCACACATCCTGATAAGATACAATCAAGCAACACACACAGTTACCTCAGGAAAGAACAAGCAGTGGAAAGTGATTCTAAAGGGCCCCTGAAAAGTGGCCACCTTTTACAAGAGCAATTCGACAGGGAGACATTTGATAATTCAGGCTTTAAAAACAAAACATATTTGAAAACATCATGTCAGTATTTACAAGATTTACTAGTGTGCTACTTGGCCTATGTCCTGCTTTAGAGATTATTTTTTTTTTTGAATAAACAAACAATGATATTACTCTGGAGGTTAATAATACAAGGTACTTTTACCTTTCCATTTTATGCCAAGTTCCGGTTGTTAGTACATGCAAGAATATGAGAGGATAAATCCTCTCAAGTCTTGAACTTGAGCACCCTGACTCACCAATTGTACAATAAGCATGGTGGCCACCGGGCAAAAGATGGCTACACCATATAAAGAAACGTTTTCACAGGTTAATGAGTCTCAGTTCACGTGGCAGATAGCAAGCCAGGAGCAAAGATAACACAGGCATTAAAAAACTTTACTACCAACAGTTGTTTCTACTCTGTTAATTAATAATCAAGACACTAGAACTGCAGTCTCTGCTGTCAAGGACTACAGTGATAATAAGCACTGCAGCAAACAGGGGTTTCAGGTCATGTGACATACAATGCAGGAACTCTAAGTGCATTCAGAGCATCAGTTGGACAATCTAAGTTCTAATGCAAAAAAAGCAATAACTTGACAGAGCACATTGAAGACTTCACATCTGCACTGCAGAAGCTAACTGCTTTCCAAGGCATTCAGACATGCTAATAAGTGAACTTTATGTAAATATACTTTTATAATCAAATTTAAATGTACAATTAATTATAGGGAAGCCTGTTACAGTAATTTAAAATATTGTCACATATTTAAAAATTAAATATAGGCCTGTATAAGAATTATAGGAAGTAATTTGGCAGTGCCTACCTTTTTCAAGAACCGGACTCCGTAGCTAAATACATAGAGGTAAAAGGAAAATCTCCACCTGCAGAAAGTTAAAGAAATTAAGATATTTTCAGTTTACATATTTCACAGTATATTTGAGATATGTGAGGAAAAAGTTAATTAAGTTTTCTGCCTCTTTTGTCCAAGGAATGAATTTGGTGAAAATTGCTAGTCAAACACAATCATTCCGGCTATGGCTTTAAGAAAATAAATATTAATCATTATTCATGACTTTTCTTTCTGTAAGTTATCAAATTTTCCCGTCTGCCTTTTCTCTTCCCCGGCTTGTCCATTTCCTCTGATTGAGCACATATGGAGGGATGCACTCATCAAAGGAAGGTATTTAAATTTTTTATTTACCAAAAGCATCTTTCTTACCCTAGGACTCAACACCTAATTTTATTTCTTGTATGCCTTGTAAACTTTCAAAAGGGTGCATGTGCTTGTGTCCACAACCGGTTGCACGTGTGTGTACAAGTGTTTATATCTGTGGTCAGGTCTGGCATTGCAAATGTGTGTGGACCCAGGGATGAAACTCAGCCAGCTCAATTTGTGCAGAAAGCACCTGCACCATCCTTGTACTTTCTGAATGGGAGTGTCATGCTTTTAAACACTGGTCAGGATTCACTCAGCTGTATTCATCAGTCACTAGGTTGGGCTGAACCTTAGGTTATAAGGTGGTATACACCAAAGGTTATAAGATGAACACCAAAGAGAAAGAGACAAACTTCCTATCATCTGAAGGCAAACTGTGTTTGCAAACCATCTAAACATTTTAAGCAGAGTAAGAGTGACATATGTTAGGAGATGATTCAAAGGGTATGTAGAATTATCTGAAGGAAGCAGGAGTTGCTTTCAGGAGAGAAGGAGTGTAGAAGACCTCTAACAACTGCCTAAGAACGACCAGCAGGCACAAGCATCCTGCAGACTTGCACAGGCAGAGACATTTCCGGGCCTGCCCACTCTCCAGCATTCTAGAACCTCAGGCAGAACTAACCTAGAGAAGAACTTTGAGCTTCAGGGTCGAAAACCTTCAACAGGTAACTCACAAAAGTCTGAATTTGAGCAGGGACAGCAAAAACTGACGGAAGTAGGAGTAATTCGAAAAACCTCCTAATGAAACGGAAAAGCAGTGACGCTAGCCCTCATGCAAAAGTCCTCTCGTGAGCACTGCTGGCTCACTCACACAGTGTGAAGAGCAAAACTGGCCTTCACCCACACCCACGATCAGCTTCCTTCATGGTTATGGTAAGTGTCGGTGCGTTTCTTTCTATCTAGTCTACAAATTCTCTATCAGAACCTAAAACCAAGTCTGAGTCCCTGGACATGGGACAGTTCCACGAGGTTCAGCCCAATACAGTGTTTCGCCAGCACCATATTGAACTACAAATAGGTATTGACCAGGGTCCCCCATTTTATCCTGAATGGCCCATGCAGATTATTTAGTTCTGATGAAGAATACCACAGAATCTTTTCATCTTGGACAAATCTGTCAATCTCCCTTGACCTCAGTCCTATCTCTGTAAGGGAGTAGCTTCAGTCCATAATGGTACTCAAGGGCTTGGGCCACTTTTAGAGTAAACTTCATTTCAATGCCTTTCTCTCCCTATCACACTGAACCAGCACACCTCAAGAATTTGCTTTAGTTTTCTGGCCTCTGGAGACAACTGAATTTTCAACTGCTCTAGTAAATGATTTATAACATCTGTTTCAATTCTGACTATTGTTAGTAGGCAATGATCAGACAGCTTTTATGTACAATAAAACTTTTATAGAAGTCGTTGGAATTCTTACTGTCATTTATATGCCTGCATTTTATTCCATCACTAACATGACCCAGTTTTCATAAGACACGGGTTCTATTACAGGAACACTGATGCCTACCTTATTTGAATAACAAGTTGCAATGAATATTTACAAGGCAGACTTTATTTCCACAAAATATCTGCAGGGAGCAAAAAATTTGCAAGCATGTTGCAACATGAAAAAAAATTACTTATGAAGTTTCACCTAAGTTACTGTTTTTACTGCTTGCTGCAAGCTTGTTGAACGGTCCCCTCAGACTTTCACTAAAATATCTTCAGGAAGAGGTAAGAGAAGGGGCATCCAACCACACCCAGGAAGACATGGCTTTTAGCTGCCTTCCAAGAGCAGGGAAGGCGTCTTATAACAGAAAGAGAACAAACAGATTTTACAAAGGCCTTAGAGGATGATAGTCAGTAAAGTACTTGCCTACAACCATGAGGATCTGTTGTTTAACCCCCAGAAGCCATGAAAGCAAATTGGGCATGGTGTTCTGTATTTGTAATCCCAGTGCTGCCAAGAATTCAACAAACCTTGGAACAAAATTGAAAACCAGGGGCCTCTGGAGCTTGATGGTCTAGTTTGGCCCATCTTGATTGGCTAGTGCCAGCCCAAGGAGAAACCCTGTCTCAAAGAAACAGCATTACTGAGATGGTACCTTAATTTGTCCTCTGCCCCTCTACCCCCATGCACACATGTGTGCACACACACACACACACACACACACAAACACATAGTCTCTCACATACACACACATTCACACACATATACACACACACACTCACTCACTCACATACACACACACACACTCACTCATATACACACACATATACATACTTTTTTAAGTGACTAGAGGTAACATTAAACAAGTGATGGGCCTTAAAAGATGCAGGAATCGGCTAGAGAGATGGTTCAGTGGTTAAGAGCACCACCTGTTCTTCCAAAGGTCCTGAGTTCAATTCCCAGCAACCACATGGTCGGTCACAACCATCTATAATGTAACCTGATGTCTTCTTCTGCCTACAAGCAGACAACACTGTATACATAATAATAAATTTAAAAAAAAGATGCAAGAACATCAGCTACACTCCCCTCCCTTCCCCCCGCCCCCACCATCCCCCCTCTCTAACTTCCTCTTTTTGTATATCAACCTTTTCACACTCTTGGCCACCTTGCCTAGAAACCTAACCTATGCTTTTTGAGGCAGCAGGAAAAATTCCCCCAACTTCACCAGTTAGGGGCTGCCACTTCCTTTACAGCTAGAAACAAGGGAAAGTGCTTAGCATCCCGGTGGTTTTGGATACAGACAAGATTTCCAGACATAGATGATTTTTGAAAATGTTGCATTTCCGGAGCTCACAAATAAAAGCAGCAGAAAACGAGGCATTGGAGATACCTAATTTATTTGAAAATCTTCTAGTCTACTGAAAGCAGGTCATAGCCTACAAATGTCAACTTGCTACTAAGTCAAAGACCTCAAAGATGTCATTTACTAAGAAACAAAAGAACAGAGAGCAAGGCCCAAAGCATCTTCTCTGTGAGCAGAACTGAAGAGATCATTTGTACCCCAGCACCAAAATTAACAGCTGAATACTGACATGAATCTACCAAATGGCTCTGAGCTTAGCAAGCGAAGAGCATGAACCACAGAACACTCTCCAGAATGATTTCCTTCAGGAATTTTGAAGTCATTTTTTCAGAAAATATTTGGCATTCCCAATGTGATGAAAAAAAAAAAAAAGACAGGACTTCTAAAACCAAAAGTAGAAAGACAAAAGTATAAATCAATTTTTAAAAGACTGTTGAAGTAAAAGGAGATTATAGGTGAAGAAAACTAAAGAATGGGTGTGTAGATTCCGAGAGATGAAGCCAGGAATTATCGCCCACATGGGATGAGGGATGACCACCAGGGAGAAAGGACATGAAGGTGTGTGGGTGGGACGTGAGGAAGACCTGGGAGGAGCTGGGGGAGGAACACGATCAAAACACATTGTATGAAAAAAGTTAAATAAAAAATTAATTAATTAAGAGAAAGATACACACAGAAGAATTATAATCATTGAGACAGATGGTGAGCAATCCCAAGAGATCAACAGACGAAAAAAGACTGTAGATTTGGGGGTCAAGAAAAACCAATCTAATTATAACGGTTTCTAAGAAACTATTAGTGACAAACTAACATAGAAGTAACCATGAAACACACATTTGAAAAAAAAAACTACTAAACAAAGAGAGAGAAAGAGAGAGAGAGAGAGAGAGAGAGAGAGAGAGAGAGAGAGAGAGAGAGAGAGAATGAAATTATGTCCTAAATAATACCAATTCAAAGCCACATTCAGACAAAAAATGTTAAAATCCCATAGTTAAAATGAAATAAGGAATCCTTCTGTATTCAGGCAAGAAAACAAAACATGACAACACACAAATCAAGTAAAAATAAGTTACTGTCAGGGACAAAATTTCCACATGGTCTTTAATTTCTCCTTTACACCAGCAAATGCCAAAAATGGGAACTCTTGATCAAGGAAAGCCAGAGCCAGCCAAGGTTGCTTTCATTGATAAAGGAACTCGAAAATTATTCTCAGAATCAAAGGTTCTGAAACTGTGCTACTCTGCAACCTCTATTAAATGGTAGGTGTGCTGTTCTGTGTGTAAAACAAATACACTCAGAAAATAAAAATATGATTTACAATAGTTATTGTATCATGACAAATGTAAGACTTTCTATAAATCTACAGCTAAACAAAATATATTATTGACAGTTTTAGAACAAGTAGTTCAGGTCAATTTAAACCCACCAAGATACCAAATATAAATTAAGAGCTCAAAGAATATAATTTGAGGATAAAACAGGCTGTAGAAACTTAGACATATGTATACTTAATTTCCATAAATTTTATTGTCCAA
This sequence comes from Acomys percivali, assembly GCA_907169655.1. Classification (NCBI taxonomy): domain Eukaryota; kingdom Metazoa; phylum Chordata; class Mammalia; order Rodentia; family Muridae; genus Acomys; species Acomys percivali. Next base: position 42,378,875 of record OU015750.1, on the reverse strand, counting down.
TTAAACCTATTGTTCTTGAGGGATAATATAAAATACTTAACAACAATCAAGAGATGAATTCTGAAATTGTGTTAGTAAAAGCAGGGAAAATAGAGGGAAACATTAAATTCATTGTTACAGACAGTATTGTTTTGATATTAAGAGATATGCAACTAATAATATTTTTAAATCTTAAGAGATGGGGCCTCATTAAAAACAGTTAAGCCCAAAATTACCTCTGTTCTATCACTTATGGAGTACTAAGATAGCACTTTAGCTCATTTCTCTTTCTTCCTTCCTTTCTTTCTTTTTATTACTAATTTATTCATATTACATCTCGATTGTTAGCCCTTCCCCTGTTTCCTCCTATTCCTCCCTCCTTCCCACTTCCCCCCTTCTCCCCTCCCCTATGTCTGTGATTGAGGGAGACCTCCTCCCCCTATATATGCTCTTAGGATATCGAGTCTCTTCTTGGTAACTTGCTATCTTTCCTCTGAGTGCCACCAGGCCTCCCCATCTAGGGGACATTGTCAGAAAAGGGGCACCAGAGTTCGTGTGAGAGTCAGATCTCACTCTTCACTCAACGGTGGAGAATATCATGTTCGTCGGCTAGGTCTTGGTAGGGGTTCGAAGTTTACTGCCTATATTCTCCTTGGCTTGTGCCTTAGTTTGAGGAGGACCCCAGGACCCAGATCTGCCTGTCATAAAGTTCTTCTTGTAGGTTTCCAGGACCCTGTGGGTCCTACTATTTCCCCATTCTTCCATGCTACTCTCGCCTAAAGTCTCAATAGGATGACCTCTCCTCTGACCCACTTTCCTAGTAAGTAAAATTTTTCATGGTACGTATCCCTTGGACTAGTGTTTTGATATAAGTGAGTATATACCATTTGTCTCTTTTTGCTTCTGGGTGAACTCACTCATTATGATAATTTCTAGATCAATCCATTTGTCCACGAATTTTGGGAATTCCTTGTTTTTAATAGCTGAGTAGTATTCCATAGTGTAAATGTACCACAGTTTCTTAGTCCATTCTTCTACTGAGGGACACTTAGGTTGTTTCCATGTTCTGGCTATTATGTATAAAGCAGCTATGAACATGGTTGAGCATTAATGTCAACAATTAATAAATGGGACCTCATGAGGCTGAGAAGCTTCTGTAAGGCAGGAGACACTGTCAGTAGAACAAAGCGACAGCCTACAGACTGGGAAAAGATCTTCACCAACTCTTCATCTGACAAAGGTCTAATATCCAAAATATATAAAGAACTCAAGAAATTAAACACCACAAAACCAAACAACCCAATTGCAAAATGGGGCTTGGAACTTAACAGAGAATTCTCAACAGAGGAATACCAAATGGCGGAGAAACACTTAAAGAAATGCTTGTCCTCGTTAGTCATCAGAGAAATGCAAATCAAAATGACACTGAGATTCCATCTTACAGCCATCAGAATGGCTAAGATCAAAAACTCAAATGACACCACATGCTGGCGAGGATGTGGAAAGAGAGGAACACTCCTTCATTGCTGGTGGGAATGTAAACTAGTACAGCCACTTTGGAAAGCTATCTGGCGCTTTCTCAGAAAAATGGGAATAGAGCTTCCTCAAGACCCAGCTATCCCACTCCTGGGAATATACCCAGAAAATGCCTTTCTTTCTTTCTTTCTTTCTTTCTTTCTTTCTTTCTTTCTTTCTTTCTTTCT
>OU015750.1:42350021-42376305 GCA_907169655.1 Acomys percivali | reverse complement strand
GTGTGTGTGTGTGTGTGTGTGTGTGTGTGTGTGTGTGTGTGTGTGTGTGTATTGTAATACATTTCCTTTTGAATAGAAAGAGGGAGAATAAGGCATGTAAATGAGCAACAAAAGGAAATCATTATTATAAAATGCCTATCATATTGCCAAAGTTTTTATTTATAATTTTTTCGCAAGCACCTTTACTTCACTAGCCCCAATAGTCTTTAAAAAAAAAAAATCTCTGCCCTTCCTTCAATGCTCATGTTTAAATCTATATTAAAAACACTTTCTTTTTTATTGCTGCTTTAAATTTTTCAGCTAAAGTATAATTACTTCACTTCCCTCTCCCCCTCCTCCTTTGTGCTCCTCCCACATTTGTCCCTTCCCTGCCGCCCTCCCAAATTCACAGCTTCCTCAGTCCTCAACCAGTGCTGTTACATAATATATACAAATAAATACAACCTGCTGGGCCTGCTCCGTGTTGCTTGCATGTGTGTTTTCCTAGGTCTGACCATTTGGCATTTGATTCCGACCAGGGGCCTCATCCATGGGCCCTAGTTCCCTGTCTCTTAGCAGCTGTTAATTGCTTGTAACTCTTCATCTAGGTGTGAGGACATCTCCTACCTACCTTAGGATATCAACTGGTGTTAGAATTGTTCGGGTCGGGCTGGAGCGATGGCTCAGAGGTTAAGAGCACTGACTACTCTTCCAGAGGTCCTGAGTTCAATTCCCAGCAACCACATGGTGGCTCACAACCATCTATAATGTGATCTGATGCCCTCTTCAGCACTGTATACATAAATAATAAATAAATCTTTAAAAAATGTTAAAAAAAAAAAAAAGAATTGTTCAGGTCTTGTTTAGCAAGCCGGGTTGTTGACATTTAATGGGTGTAGCCCATCACGTTTTCTTTCTTTCTTTCTTTCTTTTTTCTTTTTTCTTTTTTAAAAATCTGAACACGTATAAAAAAGGGAGCAATGATACAGGAAATGGGGGTTGTGCTCACAGACAGAAAATTAAAACTTGAGTTATAGCAGATCAGACACTAAGAGAATTTAAATGATGCTATATTATCATGAAAACAAATTAATTACCAAAGTATTCACAAATTTCCTACACCACACATGCTATGTACTTCAAACTAACAGGCTCCTATAGCAAACTGAATCTCACACGGTTCTGTGTAATTATTCATACGTATTTAGAACACAGTGGGTAGTGTAGTAACACACGCATTTTCCCACACTGTATTATTGAGAGTAGTGAAATTTCCTGCTGTTCTAAAAGCTTCTTAATGTTAAAGTCTGTGAAATCAGGGCAGAACTGCCAAGGGAGATAGGGAGGGCACATTTTTCTGAAAACCACCCCAAGAAAGTAGGGCTTCTTGCTGAAAGGGTAAATAACTAAACCTGCATATTCTATGAAGTGCCTTCTTTCTTTCTTTCTTTCTTTCTTTCTTTCTTTCTTTCTTTTTTGTATTTTATTTATTATTTGTGTGTTTTTCTTTTTTAAATATATTTTATTAATTTATTCATATTACATCTCAATTGTATGAAGTGCTTTCTAACTCTGAAGTTTTGTCTGTGGATAACCAGACATATTCTTGAGAGAAGGACTCGGAACTATAAGGTCAATTCTGGCCCTTATGGCATCTGAGAAGCAAATCCCATCTTTATGATCCCAATTTCTGTCTCCAGTAGCCCACACTGAGGTACCAGTTCTGGGCTTACTGCTCCCTGACCTCCATTTTAAACTGTTTAAGTCCTGCCTCCCCTCCAAGGAAGACCTCTGCAGGACTCTCAGGCTCTCTCAATGCCTATGCCCCACCCCTGACACCCAGCTTGGAGGAACGGTTGCAGAATTGTTTTTCTGTTGCTAAACATGCAACATTCTTTATTTTTGTATCTTTTTGTTTTTGAAATTAAAATATAATTACATTTTCTCCTTTCCCCCAACCCCTCCAAGAAGAACTCCCTCCCTCAAACTTACAGCTTCTTTTTAATTTCTGATATTTCTAAGTATGTAAATTTAACTTGTTAAGTCTGTACAAAGCTGTGTGTGTGTGTGTGTGTGTGTGTGTGTATGTGTGTGTATGTTTTACACGTGTGTATCATTTCAAGGCAGACTACTTGGTACTGGATAACCAATTAAGGGGTTCTTCTCTGAGGAAGATTATCTCCCCCCTCCCCTGCTCTCAGCATTCCTTAGTTGCCTGCAGTTTGTTTGCCAAGGGTTGAGGCCCCATGAGATCCCTTCCATTTTAATGTATCTGTTGGCATCCTTTTTGAACATGCATTCTTAACACCAAAAGTCAAGTAAGGACAGACAGAGCCACTACTGAGTGCACTCTCATGTATAATTCCACTTAGCATATAGGAACAATTCTACAAATTTGTTCTTTTCCATTAGACAAATGAGGGGGTGTGGCACAGAGAACAACCATGGCTTGACTGGAGTAACATGGGAGCGGGGAGCCAAGCTGAAGATGTCATCTACAAGGTCTGATGTTAAAGCCTGTGGTTTTTTTTTTTTTCCTGTGCACTCTGTTCTTCAACAACAGAAATAATAGCTGACACCAACCAATGAAGAATGGATAAACAAAGGAGGTGTGGCCTTTGAAACAAGTACTGATAGATGAAACAGGAAACATGAGACTCAAAAGCTTCATGGTGAGTGAAAGAAGTCAGCACACAGTCACACATTGGATGGTTATATGCAACACCCAGGAAAGATAAGTCTATGGAGAGAATAAGACAGGATAGCGTTCCCCTAGAACTAGCTGTCAAAGATGACATGGGGGTGCTAGCAAACGGGGGACAATTTACATTTTCTGGGTAGTGTTCCAAACCTGGATGGTGATGTTGGTATGACACTAAATTTGCCAAAAGTTACTGAATTGTACTGTCAAGACAGATGGATTTCATGCTATGTAAATTATGTCTTAACAAATAGGTTAAAATAAACAAGCAAGCAAGCAAACTGAGCTGCCTCTGCTCCTGGCTCTGTGCCCATCCTGGCTGCTCTTGTTGGATGCAGGTCTCCTATTCTGGCTGTCCACAACTGTTCTACTTGCTTCACTGGGAAATCAGCTCATGACTCAGGCTCTCTCTTGGAAACATTCTGTATTAGTCAGGGTTCTTTAAAGGGTCAGAACTGATAGAATAAACCTAATTATTTCAAAAGGAGATTTTTTTTTAGAGTGATTTACAGGCTGTGGTCCAGCTAGTCCAACAATGGCTGTGTCCTGATCTGATCATCTGTGCCAAGATCTGATAATTGTTCAGTCCAAGAAGCTGGACATCTTGGTTGGTCTTCAATCTACATCAAAATCTCAAGGAAGTGGGTTCTAATACCAGCTAAGGAATGTCTCGGCAGCAGGATAAAACTGAACTTGCCAGAAGGAGTGAGGGCAAGTGGGCAAAAAGCAAAAGCTTTCTTTTTCCATGATCTTTTATGTGGGCTGTCACCAGAAGGTATGACCCAGATGTAGGGTGGCCTTTTCTACTTCAAATGGTCCAATCAAGAAAAAACCCTCTCTGAGTGGTGGAGGCACAGGCCTTTAATCCCAGCACTTGGAAAGCAGAGGCAGGTAGATCTCTGAGTTCCAGGCCTGCCTGGTCTACAAAATGAGTTCCAGGCCAGCCAGGGAGACACAGAGAAACCCTGTCTCAGAAAACTCCCCCCCAAAAAAACCCCAGCCAACCAAACAACAACAACAACAACAACAACAACAACAAAATCCTCACATGTACTTATGTGCCTCGGTTTTAGTTGCTTCTGGATATAGTCATGTTGACAGCCACAATTAGCTATCATACATTTGACATTCAAAGCAAACATCTGAGGCAAACTGGTGACCAAAGCATTTCATGATGGAGGCAAACAATTAGGAAATAATCCATTTGGCATAAACTCAGGACCAATGTCTTCAAATTTGGAAAGATTTAGTACTTTCTTCTTTACCTCTAAAATATATGGCAAGGACAATTGTTGACTTTTTAATATTTTGCACCAAATCTTTTAATTTACCTCCATTGGCCTGAAAAAAAAAAAGCCTAAAACCAAAACAAAAAATTAGATTCTTGTACTAAAAACCACCAGTGGTTTGTTTGTTTGTTTGTTTTAAGTAGAAAGAGGAAAAACAGTTGAACAAAGAGTAAATATAACTCTTAAAATCAAGAGATTGGGGTCCATGACATTGTCCCCTAGACCAAGCCCTGGCTGACTTAATTGGAGAGGTCGATTAGTAAATATTTTAAAACCAATGAACCACCAAGAAAAAAAAACCAAAAAAACAACAACAACAACAACAACAAAAAAAACAAAGTTGTTACTCAGTATATACCTAGAATCACTTAAATTGCAATAATTGAAAATATAGAACTCATTTGCATCTCCCAAGCTGTAAAACAATTTTGCAGTAGGCCAGATTTAATTCATTGGCTAGGTTGCCAATTCATGCCATAGGCACAAATCAAAAATACATTCAGGGCTGCACCCAGACCCATACATGGCAAAAACAACCTTTATTGTAGCAATGTAGAACTAGATCTTTGTAGTGCTGGGTTTCTGAAACCCTTTAAGTAACAACAATTTAAAGGACAAAGTGCTTCTAACTTTTTCCAGTTGCAGGAGAAATCAGGTTAATTTCTTAGCTCAGACTATTTTTTAGATTGTATTATAATTTATTTCTATTACACCCTGATTGCTATCCTCTCACTTTTATCTTTGAGTTCCCATCTTCCCTGCCTCTTCTGCCCTATTCCCCTCTCCTAGGGGAAGAGGCCCTGACAGAAGAGGCCCTCCTCCCCCACCATATCACCTCAGTCTATCAGGTCTCATGGGATAGCTTACATCTTCTTTGTGTGCCCACAGGGCCTCTCCACCGACGGGAAGCAATCAAACTGGGGCACCAGAGTTTATGTCCCCACTCCCACCACAACCACAGAGAATGAGCTGTTCATTGGCTATATCCGAACAGTGAGTCTAGTTTTACTGCATGTGCTGTCCTTGGTTGGTGCAACGGTTTTTTTTTGGGGGGGGGCGGCGGCTGGGTCCAGATCTGCTGGCCTTGATGGTCTCCTTGTGGGGCTTCTGAACCCTCTGGGTCCTTCCATCCCCCTACTCTTCCATAACACTCTCAGTGTTCCTCCCAAAGTCTGGCTGCAAGTCCCAGCATCTGTCCCGATCCCATGCTGGGTGGAGTCTCTCAGAGGACATCTATGTTGGGCTAATATCTATTTATAAGTGAGTATATACCATGTGCAGACTAGCTCAAAAAAGTCATAACCGAACCAACTAACCAGAGCCCAGAGGGGCTTATGGAGACTGAAGCACCAACCAAGGACCATGCATGGACTGGACCTAGGTTCCATACACAGATGTAGCTGATGGGCAGCTCAGGCTATGTGTGGGTCCCCTAGTAAGAGGAGCAGGAGCTGTCTCTGACATGGACTCGGCTGCCTTCTTTTTGGTCACTTCCCCTGTTGTGGGGCTATCTGGACAGGCCACAGGGGAAGAGGATGTACTCAGTCCTGACTACACTTGATGTGCTCAGGTCGGTTGTTAGGGAGGGGCTCCCTTTTCCTAAAGAGTAGGGGAGAGGGGGAGGAAGGAGGGAGGGTGCTAGTGTCAGGATGTAAAGTGAATAAGTAAATAATTTAATTAATAAAAAAAAAGATTGGCTCCTATAATGTAACAATACACAAACCTTTGTTTTACTTTTTTAGAGAGTTACAGCATATTTATTCCTAACAGCTTTTTCTTTCTTTCTTTCTTTTTTTTTTTTTTTTTTATGTTTTTATTTCTTTTTGTTTGCTTGTTTTGAGACAGTGTCTTGGTTAATTCTAAAGAAGTTAAAATACTAAAACATTAGGGGAAATTTTAAGGTTTATATACTTAGGCATCTGTTTGTTTTATGTAACAAGGGGAAACAACTCAGCATGAGAGTAAAGCGTCACGTGTTTTATAAGGACACGTAATTATAAAATAGGAAAACATGCTGAGAAGAAAGCAGAAGGTATTGGTATTTTTTCCCCCTAAAGATGTCTGTGCTCCCAAATTAGGAAAGAGAGCTAAGACCTAGGATGAATAAAAAGTTTGGCCTGGTTGTCGATGGCTTGAGAAAGCTGCAAAAAAATTGCACAGAGGAACTGGGTGTTTCTACAGGAGGCACACAGAGGTCCTTGGGCTCACAGATCAGCACTAAGGGAGCCTGGAACGTTCGCTCACAGGGCGCTCCTTCAAGAACTAATGCATAACCTGTTATCTTTCCAGAAGGCTGGAAGTTGACATGCACTCTAGCCTGCTGACCTTTGTGCTATCTGCTTGGAGTCCACCCTGGAGCTTCCCCCAGATCCTTATCATAAGACTGTTTTTCTACAACAATCTGTAGCACCGGTCTTTATGGAAGATGTCACATGTACTTTACAGAGTTTCAATGTAGACACATGAAATCTTTATTTACTTACTTTGTTCTTCAAGGAGATTTATGCATGTGTGTACAGTTGGTTGTGTTAATTTTCACCAGGAAAGTTTTCACCAAACTGTGTTGTTCTCAAATATGCTTAAAATAACTCATTGTCAGCCTCCAGAAGTTTGAACCAAAACCAGTGATTTCTTTGTGTTGAATCAAACTACTTCCTGGCTTCCCACAGGTCATTACTGTATTGGCCTTGGTGGTCACAGAGACACCCCCACAATTTCGGCAACAGATACACATAAAATAGAACAATTTATATTTTTTATAGACACTGAACTCATATCAGAGAACATTGGCTCCTGAATAAACTTTGATTCTCTGTATGCAAATTGGGAAGCTTTCACTAAACAAAAAGACTTAGGGGTTCAATTCCCAGTACTCTGAAAAAGGTAAAACTTTCATTCTCCTTGTTCAAATTGGGAACTTTTTCAATAAACAAAAAGTCTTTGGGTTTAATTCTCAGTACTGAAGAAATAGGCAAAACAAATAGAGGTTTCCTGTGATCTTCCATCAACCCACACAGCTCTCTGGTGTAGGTGGGCAATCTGGAGTCTAACATCCCCTGTTCTTTTATGATTTTTTTCTTTTCTTTTCTTTTTTCTTTTCTTTTTCAAAACAGGGTTTTGCTGTGTAGCCTTGGCTGTCCTGGACTCACTTTGTAGACCAGACTGGCCTGAAACTCACAGAGATTTGCCACCCCAAATGCTGGGATTACAAGCTTACTTCATCGCACCCAGCTGTTTTGTGATTTCTTTTGTGTAATTTTCTAATGGTTCTATTTTGTCAAGTGTTTTAATCTTTTCTATATTTTAAAAACTAAAAATGAAATTATTTTGATTTACTACTAACTTTTGGGATTTCCTAGATGTCCCAGGGACATGTATATTAGACATGTATTTTTTCAACATAAATTTGTATACATTCCAAGGTTCCAATATCTCTAGAAATCTGGTGTATTGACTGATGTATATGAATGTATATTATCAGTTGTTATTACTACATGCTTCAAAAATAACCAAATTAGTTTTCTTTTCTGATTCCCTTAGGGAAAAAATAAAATTAGGTTTAAAAAATGTGGTTTTTTTTTTGTCTCAAAGCTACTATGCAAAATGAATTTGCTTTGCTCTTATTAGTTTGTACATATGTGTGTGTGTGTTTTCCTTTTAAAATTTAACAGCTTTTTCTTCACATTTTTGTTTCAACTCTTATAAGAACATGTCTTCATATTTCTAGTACCCTGATACATCAAAAGCCTTCTCATTTCACTCCTGATCTCAGACTCTCGATCAATAAAACCCTGAAATTAAGACCTATAGATAGATTTGGATACAGCCCGTGGACTAAAGCAAACACAACCACTCCACTGAGTTTCCTATTTGTCTATTCTCCCTCTCTCAATCTGACCAGGAATTCTGATTGCAAGCCTCCTTTCTCTCAGCTCCAATGGCTTCAGTGTCCTGATGGTCATGGTTTAGGGACAGGGGTGCATGAGTTCAACAACTGCAGCTCTGCTTTGCTTTCAGAGAGCTGTTCCTTTATCAAAGCGAAAATTACAATCAGGTCTGTCCTAGGCAACTGTGAAGGAAAAGGGACTTTCCAAAATGGTAGACTAGACCTAGGGCCCAGGTCATGGGTGGATATCACAAAAGGTGTAGAACAGGCGGCTCAGTAGGTGGCTTTTCCAATATGGATGGAGAGCCCAAGCTCTCTCCATTCTCAGTATACGCTTTGGCCACATTTCGCTTTTTATTTCTCAGAGTAAAGCGTACTTAGTAAAACCATCATGGTATTATACACACCACCTGAACATCCACAGGCAAAGCCCAAGGGGCAGCAGCTGAGAAAGGAAGAACTCAGGAAGCCTGGGTTTCCTTCCCCTTCAATAGGATGGAGGGCCACAGCCATGGTTCACTGTGAAGGACACTAAGGAGGATTGCAATGATATCCAGCCCCTGTGTACTAGTTTGAGCTTCCTATACGCATAAATCAGTAATTATAGAATGACACACCTGCCACGTGCTTCATGATAATATATAGACTTCATCATGTCAGTTTTTCCCCCTAAAATGTGGTGATGTAGAAAAAATTAATAGAAACCTATTCAAGACTGAGAGGTTGGGGGTTGGAAGTCAAGTACTGTTTAAGTTGCAAGCATTCATCACCAAGGCCAAACCCCAACCTCCATTCCTCTATGCAGGCACAACTGGCATCACTTTGAACATCACTAGATCAGAGCCTTCCTGTCTTGATGTCAGCTCCTAACACTGATTACACACCCTTCACACTGATGCAGATGCTTATTCTTATCTCTTCCCCAAAAGCAAACAACATGTGTGAATTTTAAGTTTAAATCCTGAATGCTAGCACTGTATAATACCGGAGGCTGAGCACGGTTATGTGATGTTCCTTGAAAGATGCCTGTCTGTCCACACAGGTAAGTTGATCCGGGTACCTTTTATTCACTAAAAGGGCCAGCACTGAATTCAAGTTAGTTCTTCCAGCAGCCGGGCAGTACAACTTTCAATTAGAAATCTGGTGAAGACGCTGAAGTTCTAGGTCCCAGAGAAGGCGCGTTATCCGTGGGTATTTTAGTTGCACTTAGAGATACATTCTTAAGTAATTCTGTTTCTTAATTTTTCTAAACTTTTCCATGTCACTTGATCTGAAAAAGGATGAAAATCATTTCCCTTAAATTTTATAAGTGGGGAAAAGAACAGTAACGTTCAGGGCTCATGCTGTACTACATACACCCTTGACATTGGCAAGGGGCCTTCTTTATCATCAACCCCACTATTAAAACATGTTCACCGCGTACTCACCACCTCCAGAACCCTGTACAACGCTGCCAACCTGGCACTTCTTTTTCAATTGCTTGTCACTGTGTGGTTGAGAAAGATAGTAAGCCTTATTTCATTTGTGTTTCCTCTTCAGGAAGTCATTTAAAATGTCCTGTTTCTTCATTTTCAGGCTCAAACTTGCATACAAGGATACGTCTATGAATTAAATTTGGATTTTAGATGTAGGAAGTGAAAGCCAATTTTTCTGAGAAAGCGCCAGATAGATTTCCAAAGTGGTTGTACTAGTTTGCATTCCCACCAGCAATGAAGGAGTGTTCCTCTCTCTCCACATCCTCGCCAGCATGTGGTGTCAGTTGAATTATTGATCTTAGCCATTCTGATGGGTGTAAGATGGAATCTCAGTGTCGTTTTGATTTGCATTTCTCTGATGACTAAGGAGGTCGAGCATTTCTTTAAGTGTTTCTCCACCATTTGATATTCCTCTATTGAGAATTCTCTGTTTAGTTCTGAGCCCCATTTCTCTATTGGGTTATTTGGTTTGGTAGTGTTTAATTTCTTGAGTTCTTTATATATTTTGGATATTAGACCTTTGTCAGATGAAGGGTTGGTGAAGATCTTTTCCCAGTCTGTAGGCTGTCGCTTTGTTCTCTTTACAGTGTCACCTGCCTTACAGAAGCTTCTCAGCCTCATGAGGTCCCGGAAATCTATCTGGCGCTTTCTCAGAAAAATGGGAATAGGGCTTCCTCAAGACCCAGCTATCCCACTCCTTGGAATATACCCAGAAGATGCACTACCACACAACAGGAACATATGCTCAACCATGTTCATAGCTGCCTTATTCATAATAGCCAGAACATGGAAACAACCTACGTGTCCCTCAGTAGAAGAATGGATAAAGAAACTGTGGTATATTTACACTATGGAATACTACTCAGCTATTAAAAACAAGGAATTTCCGAAATTTGTGGACAAATGGATTGAACTAGAAATTATCATAATGAGTGAGTTCACCCAGAAGCAAAAAGAGTCAAATGGTATATACTCACTTATATCGAGGCACTAGGCCAAGGGGTACTCCCCCATGATAAACTTTACCTACCAAGAAAGTGGGTCAGAGGGGAGAAAATCCTATTGAGACTTTAGGGGTGAGAAGCTTGGAAGAATGAGGAAATAGAAGGATCCAGTGGGTCCTGGAAAAATACAGGCGGGTCTGGGCCCTCTAGTTCTCCTCAAACTATGGCACCAGCCAAGGAAAATATAGCAGTAAACTTCGAACCCCTACACAGTCTAGCCGATGGACAGGACATTCTCCACCGTTAAGTGGAGAAGGGGATCTGACTTTCACACAAACTCTGGTGCCCCATATCGGACCATGTCCCTTGGATGGGGAGGCCTGGTGGCACTCAGAGGAAAGATAATAAGTCACCAAGAAGAGACTTGATACCCTATGAGCATATACAGGGGGAGGAGGTCCCCCTCAGTCACAGACATAGGGGAAGGGAGTAGAGGGGGAAACGGGAGGGAGGAAAGAAAGGGAGGATACAAGGGATGGGCTAACAATTGAGATGTAATATGAATAAATTAATAAATAAATTAATTAATTAAAAAAAAAGAAAATTAACAAAAAAACAAAACAAAACAAAAAAGAAAGCCAAGAAACTGGAGTCTACATGAGGGGTGTCAATTTCTTACTCTACAACCATGAGAGAGTGGGGCTGGGGTGATGGTTAGTATTCAGAAACTACCAGAATCTACCATTGGTCTCTGTCTTCAGAAAGGAGAGAGTCACAAGCAATGAGCAGATGAGCACAGAGGACTTTCAGGAAATACAACAGAAGCCATGATTTAGCATCAAGGAAAGAAACAAGTCTTTGCATTGAAAGTCATAATTACACTGAGGCCAATCGAAAATTATTTCCACAGTAGGCTATAAACTTTTATGGATGATTACGGAGGGTTTATTGCCGTGGTTGTTTTCATTTTTGGCTACCCACCCTCTGACATTCTGGGTGGTAAGAGGAAACCACCAGCTCCATCAGCTGACGTAGATATTTGTATGCACCTTTGTGAAAGAGGGCACCCCTAGGCAATTTGCCTAGTTGGATCACAGGATGCAGGCTGACTTGTAGCTAGTTCTGGGTGGTGGGCTGTGGAGGTGGACTGTGAGGAATCTGACAGAGGAACTGCACACTCCTCCATAATCATTCTGTGTTTGCTCTGGAAGTTAGAATAAATCAAGCCTGTGAGGTCTGTTTGAATATGATGCTAACAGATGCAGTAGCATCTGCATACCATGCAGATGAAGGTATTTTGTATAACATTGGCAGAAATGGGTGGTAGTTAACTGCCCAGTATTATAGAAAAGTAGAAAATGGACATAACTGCTATTACTATGTAAGCATTTACAAAGGCACCAGATCAATTTAATCCAGTACCAAGAGTTAGTGAGTATTAGACATTGTGCTTGATACAAAAAACAAAAACAAAAACAAAATTGGACAGATGATTTTCTAAAAATAAATTCCAGTTAACAGGCAAGATGAAATAAATACACAGATAACCACAATTCCACATGGCATGTGAAACAGAGCCATCAAGCTACCTCCAGAGAATGTAATGTCAGGTGGCAGGACAAAGTTCTTCCAAATTCTAGAGAAGTATGCAAGGCTCCGAAGCAACCTTGAAACAAATTTGAAGGCCTTTCCTTTGCTCTAAGAGAGGTACAGCATTTTCCTAATTCTAATCAGGATGAGAAGTTGGTGAGTCTACCCAGATCTAGGCAGGCACAGTGTCATCCGTAATGTTTCTTGGTGTTTATGATGAGATGGTAAAGAGGGTGTCCTAGCTAAGGTTCCTATTGCTGTGACACAACACTGCGACCAAACTCAACTCCAGGTTTGTTTCATCTTACAACTTATAAATCCACCATCCAGGGAAGTCATGGCAGGAACTCAAGGCAGGAACCTGGAGGCAGGAACCCATGCAAAGACCATGAAGGAGCACTGTGTGCCGGCACACTCTCCATGGGGTTCTTAGCTTGCTCTCGTACACACCACAGGACCCCCATCCCAGGCATGAAACAACCCACAATGGGCTTGGGTTTTCTACATCAATCACTGACTTAAAAAAAAATGCACCACAGACTTGCCTACAGGTAAATGTTATTCAGGCATTTTCCCAATCGAGGGCCCCTCTTCCCAAATGACTCCAACTGTGTTAACTTGACATAAAAGTAGCCAAGACAGAGAGGATGCTCACGTGTGCAGTCTCTTATGTGCAAGTTACACTGGATATGATAACTCAAGATTTTACACATTGATGTGTATCTACAACCAGGCAAGTGAGGCTTGGGCTCTGCCAGAAACAATCAGGCTTTATCCCAGGTAAAGTTGAATACAAGGCTTAGCCTAGTCCCACATTTTTCTGATTAGGAAAAAAAAAATCCTAATTATAATACTAAATAATTGTCTCTAAAAATGCAAACATCCCTGAACCAAATCACTTACTGAGACATTACTAACAATTAAACTCTCGTTAAATTAGTTTGTAAGGATGCAAAAAGCATGTAGACAGTTAGCTGGGGGAAAGAAGAAAAGTGTGTGTCCCTTGTTAATGCCAGGTTCTTGATAGCAAGAAGGTTCTCAAGGAAAGCTTAAGGTACAATGGCTTATCTCTATGTCAAGTCAAATCTGACACTACAGAAGCAATGGATGGGATCGCTTCCTTCTTCCAAAACACCTTTAAAGGAAATAACTTTCTCTTCATTTCTCCAAGAAAATCAACATTCATATCAAGCTCACAAGTGCAGTTGATGCTTTTGGGAAAGTGCCCTGTTTAAGGGCTGAACTGTAGTGTAGGGGTACAGCATCTGCCTCTGATGCCTGAGGTTCTAGGTTCAATGCCCCATGTCCCCAAAAGTGCCACCGGAGTCTTAACCTCCTAGGAGGCTCGTGTCTATGCATCACCAGATCTACTTCCTGCTTGTACCGGGGGATCCAATGGATATATCGGTGGTGCTTAATTAACTCACCTAAGACCCGTCAATCAGGCACCAGACATGAAACTTGAGACAACTGCTGATTGAGTAGCCTGGATTCCAGAAAGGTACAGAGGGTCCTCAACACTAAATCTTCAGGCACACAAAAGCCTTTATATAGGTATCAAACAAACAGTGCAGTGATATCAGATGGATGCCAACATGCTAGCGCTTTGCAGGACTATCTTCTGAGGACAATGGTTTTTTAATCTAAAAGGATACTTTTTAGGGGAGGGACAGTCCCTAACCTGTGTACTGTCAAGAATCTTTCAGGATAAGATAATAAACTCCAGGAGCTCACGTTTGGAGTCACCCTGGCAAGGATTATTTTTAAATATAGTGGCGTTTTCTTTGTTC
The DNA here is from genome assembly GCA_907169655.1 of Acomys percivali. NCBI lineage: Eukaryota > Metazoa > Chordata > Mammalia > Rodentia > Muridae > Acomys > Acomys percivali. The sequence goes on along the minus strand of OU015750.1, from coordinate 42,362,651 downwards.
TTAACTGTTTCCAACTACATTCTCACTTTGGGGAGGAGTTAAAGCTCCGAGGGGAAAACATAGAAAGGCCAAGAATTTATCGCCCTCCCTTATAAAGCAGTGACTCACAGGGCAAGTCCCTAGGCTACCCACTTCTAAACTGCAGCTGTAACTGTCCCCCATGTCCCAGAGGGAATAAGAATGCAGGAGAATGTGCGACAGGCTTGTGTGAACAAGGAATGAGAGAAACGTGGGGGCGGACCTCCTAGTTCTCCTGTTCCCAAACAAGCAGCCTGGTTCCTGGTTTCCCATCTCTGCAAAGTGACTTCTCAGCCAATTTGCTTAGTCTCTCTCAGAAACTCTGTTTCCCTAAGTGTTAAAGGGCGGTGGGGGGGGGGCTGAGGGGTTGGGGGGACAGGAAGGGAGTGAGGGCAAAGTAGAAAGAGATGCATGGAGAAGGAAGGAGATGTCTAATGCCCTACTCTGTGCTGGAGAGGTGCTGTGGTTTGGAATTTTTATTTTTTATTTATTTATTTATTTTGCCCTTTTTTTTTATTAATTTATTCTTGTTACATCTCAATGGTTATCCCATCCCTTGTATCCTCCCATTCTCCCCTCCCTCCCATTTTCCCCTTATTCCCCTCCCCTATGACTGTTACTGAGGGGGATTACCTTCCCCTGTATATGCTCATAGTGTATCTGGAATTTAATAATGCATACAAAGAGCCCAGAAGATCATGGGGCTTTACAAATGCCCAGTGTGGCTGTCATACCCTGCTGACTTAACCTTCCGCGGCCTCTTCCTGGGCATGTCTCTCTTGTTCCTGAGGCAGCAAAGGATCTCGAGGGAAGGAGAATATCATGACCTGGTCCCCGTGGAACTCTTCTACACACATCTTCTTTCCCCAAACCTAGCAGATTCCCGCCCCCAGAAAAGGTCCAGGTTTTGTAAATTGTCCAGTGTCACATGAGTGTGATACTTAATATGACTTTACAAGGAAATGAAGATGCAGTGATTAAAGGATATTGCTCTGTTGAGATCAAAAGACTGATAAAAATCTTGCAGAGAGGGTCATGAGTTCTTCTTTCTGTAGTGGTTGAGATGTTAAAAATTATGTTTTATTTATTTACTTTATTAATCCTGTAACTGTATTTCCTGATTCATAGAATGCCACACATTATCTGTAAAGGGTTTTCCTATATTTAGAGACATCATTAGCCAATTAAAACACCCCACTCCTTTAATAAGCCACTTGATTTCAGCAGGTATGATCTACAAAAGGTACGCATGTCTGATAAGAAAATAAATAGTTTCCAGTACATGTAGAGGGGGAAAAAGGCCCTTTGCTAATTACTGTGCTATGAGTAACTGGGGGTTTCTCTCTTCCTTTCCAGAAGGAAGCCGTTGTCACACATTCGACTTCATACAGTCTCTTATTTACAGAGTTCTCTCTTCGGTGCTTTATTTTGAACAAAGAAGCATTCTTTTAACGAACACTCAGCCTCCTCAGTCAGTGCTAGTTTGTGATGCTTAGGGAGGTCAGCTGATACAATCAGCTATTTTAAGAGAGCAAAGGCATTTAACAGCAGCAACAACAGAAAGCTTGGCTATTCCAGGGTCATGACCATGTAATTGTTCATATTAGACATGATTATAAACAGCCTCTTAAGATCCCTTAGTAAGGAATGCAGTAAGTAAAAGAGTTATGTTTTAGAGATTATCAGTATAGGTCTACAGGAAGAAAGGAAAAGAAAATGCACAAATGAAGTAAAGAAGTGTTGAGGACTGGATAAAATTTAGAGCTGTTCTCAACCTGTGGGTCGTGACCCCTTTCACAGGGGTCACCCAAGACAGACATTTACCCTACAATTCACAACAGCAAAATTATAGTTAGGAAGTAGCAACTTAGGAATCAGCTGCAAGTTGCACAAGCATTCTCAGAGCCTCCCAGTCAGTGGCAGGCAACTCTCCTGGTCTCACAGGAAGGGAATATGTTCCTTAGGCCGGCTGTGAACCACTCAGCAAAATCTCATGTAGTTTAAGGAGCACAGCAGCTTAGCTGGTGAAAAGATAAACATTTCAATGTGTAAAACAAAGTAAGAGAAACTTGTAAATAGTGGGGAGTCGATAAAACAAACAGTGCCAGTTAGGGGACCTATAAGAGTTCAGAGAAGGACTTTCAGAGACAGCTGTGTGAGAAAGAATAGCAGGGTAACCATGGTGATACCAGGACACGGGGTGGGCTTCAAGGCAGGGGTGTAGGACGGATGCAAGGGAGGGAAGGAGGACAGCAAAGCTGAGAAGCTGAAGCAGAAACAGGCAGGGGCCCTCTCACCTTGCCCTGTGAGGGAAGAGAGAGCAGAGAGCACAGGAAGCTAGTCTCGGCATGGCTCAAGTGTGGAGAACAGATCAGAGGAGGACACCAAATGACATGTGGGTAGCAAAGAGTTACACAGGAATAAATAGAAGGTGTGAGGAACAGTCATATGCTTATTCTAATGTCTCAACTTTCCACATGAAAACACTAGCGTGGCCCCGCCATTGTATTTTCAGGATGTAGCCTCTCCTCACAAGATGATAAAAGTGACCACAGTAGGCACAGCTTACTCCATGCCACATTCTGTAGGGCATGGCTTAGTATCTACTCGCTATTCGCCTCTAAGTGTGCATTGCTCCCTCCGTTTGATGAAAAAGCAACGCTGTGCATCTGGTATGTGAAATGCCTTGCCTGGGCTCATAGAGGAGCCAAACGATGGCATCTGGATTCACACTCTTGTCTCTGTGCCTCAGTGTGAGGTCTCAGAACATGGGTTCCACCAAGGCAGAGCATGTGCTTGGTCCACTGTAGGCCCCACAGAAACCAGACAATGTCTGGTGCACAGGAAACTAGAGGTTTTTGTTTTGTTTTGTTTTGTTTTGTTTTTTTAATGAATGAATGAGTGAATCTTAGCTATTATTCATCTTGTCTTCCTACCCAGTAAGTGTTCTTTGATGAATGAGTCACTAAATACAGCACCAAATGATTTGCATAATATATTAACAATAAAAGATTCAGGAAAATTTATAAACACTGACTTGAAATAACTCTTCTAAGTACAATAACGGTATTTGCACAAAGCATACTTTTCCATTCTTAAGGGGGAATTATTCAGGCCGTTATCTGTAGATAAAATGAAATAATGACATGCATTACTGTAAGCCCAGGGCATGAGATCTCACATGATTTTTAAGACTTCTAAAATAAAGTAAAAATAGCAGATAGCTGCTAGAAGTTGAGTACAATGAAAAGAAACGTGTCTCAGCACTTCACGTGCTTGCTGACCTGCAAAGCAAGGGATGTGGGGCTGACAGTAATTCTGAGGGCTAAGGCAGAAGGTTAGACTAGAGTTAAATGAACCAGTGGATAGTCTGAGAAAATTTTGAATATATATATATATATATATATATATATATATATATCAGTGTGAAAAACTTTGTAAAAAGTAAAATATTCTATAAAGTTTTATATACAGGGTCCTTTAATCTGATTTTAACTGAATTTTCATCTAAAAGGCTTATAATCAATTGCAAAGAGGCTAATACCTCTGTGTATGTAGAAAATGGGAGCACTCTCACAATAAAAAACAAAAAAATACCAAAAGATGCAGTACAAGTATGATTCAGAAAAGAAATTCAGTTTTGTATTGGTTGATCAAATAAAATGTACTCTGCATATTACATTTCTTCGTTTTTAACTTTTAAAATACATAATGTTGACAAAAGGACAGAAAAAAAATATAGTGCTGTCATGTCTTGCTTATCGGTCTAAACATACAGAAGAAATAATTTTTGTCCCCATCTGTTGTCCCTTGACTGTTCTGTAGCTCTTATTCTTATATCTAATGTCTGTGTCCTCACAGTGAATGGACAAGGAGGCTGGTGAGGGTGCGACTGGATAATGGAAGGACACAGTGCAAGGTAAGAGACATCTCACCTAGTGAAATGCTTGCCTTGTACCAGGAGGGCCTGAGATCCATCTGCGGAACTCACAGACCCAGCAGTTGGACATGATGGTGTGTGGCTGAAGTACCAGAGCTAGGCAGACACAGGCAGATTCCCGGTGCTCAGTGGCCAGATGGACTAGCCTCCTCCATTAGTTAAAGGCCAATGAGAGATTCGGTTTTAAAAGGAGGCAATGGATAGCCCAAAGGATATCATCTTAAGGTTGTTCTCTGTTTTACACACACACACACACACACACACACACACACACGAACCCATTATAATTCCTGGAAATTTTGATCTAAGTGAAACTGCCAGGCTCATGTATCTCCTCTATTCCTACTCCTGGACAAAAGACCCTCATGTACACATGCATGGGGAGAAACCATTGACTCAGTTCTACAATAAACACCATCCCATAATATAAACCTCCCCAATCTGGAAAGGCAAGCAGCCTTCATGAGAACAAGTGGACAAAGTCTCCATTCTGTGCCTGCTTAGTCACTCTGACTCTTCAATTTGGAAAGCTGGGAGCTCTAAGTGAAAGCGCAGTGGGCTGGATTGGGCTCCTCAATACCCACAAGGAACTCGGCTCTCAAACAGCTGTCACGGTATCTGTGAACCTTTTGTGGTTGATATGACCTTTGAGGTAGAGGAACATCCTAGATATTCTGGGTGGGTCCAATATAATCACAGGGTTCCCTAAAAAGAAGGCAATAAGGTAAGCGAATCGGAGTAAGTGAGAAGTAGCCCCAAAAGTTTTGGAGCTGTCTGAAGATGCCTTGCTGTGATTTTTAAGTAGAAGAGGGTCCATGAACCAAGAAATACAGGCAACCTCTAGCAGCTGGCACCCTATGGCCCACAGAAGCAAGGTAACCTCACTGATACTCTGGATTTATGCCAATGAAACCAGCCCTTCTGGCTTTCGAAACTATAAGATAATAATGGCTACTGACTTAAGCTACTATCTTTTCATTTGCTAAAGTCTCAATAGGAACTAAAGTACACAAAACACCTCACATGAGTCAATTTCCCAAAGCTGGTAAGGGACAGTATTTTTGTCACAATGCTCTTTCTATTCTGAGCAGCACAAAGCTAAGGAGCATCTACCCCACTCTACTTTAAAGGGGCCGGGGGGGAGAGGGGGAGACGGGGCCATGGACTAAGAACTTTAGCATGCCTGAAATAATATTCTCCCATTGCACCCAGCCTTTACCTGCACCAGTCCTGTAGCACACAAGCTCCAAACCACACTTTGATCTTTAAAGTGCCCCACCATCATCAAATCCTGCTCCAAAACTCCACCAGGAACACCGTGCCCTGATTAATCTTCTGTTGTAAGATTCAGGCCTCTACCCAGCTTAGTCTGCTCTCTAAGCTTTTCTCTTCTTCCCCGTGTCTAAACTCCACCCAGCAGGCTTTCCCACACCATCCTGGGGTAGGCCTCTCGGCTTGAACTCTGACCTTGCCTGTGATACCTTTCCCACATATGTTCCACAGTCTACAGTTAGAATCTGATGCGTATTCTTCCTAGTCTATCTGATATCTCACTCCCTCCACTGCACCCTCCTCTTACTAACACTGTTTGCTTGAGGGCAGTGGCCTTGGTAAACCAAGAACCCAAGGAAATACACACTGTTAACTTGGAACATTTACTTTCTTGTCTTATCTTCCCCCTTCTAAATCCAGACTTACCAGAATTGTCACATGTTATGTGGCACCCAGTTAAAAACTGTCAAGAACTGGTAGCTTTGCTCTTACGAGTTTTAATACGTAATCTTGATATTTCCTCATCTCTCATGCTTTTTAAAAAGAAATATTTAGATCCCAGTCTTAGGGCCTCTGTGTGTAGAACCTGTTTGTTCATAAGCTTATTCCTCCGCCCACAGCACCCTCATCTAAAACCCCTAGGTTGACATTTCCTTGTTATAACTTTCAGCACTCAAGTGTTCCAGACTTGAAAAACTTCTCTGGCATCTGCAGTCATCTGTCTTTGTAATGATGAAATTAAATCAAAGGAACCTGTTTTTAAGGAGAGAGCAAATCTTTCGCGAAGGGCACTTTAATAGCTTGTAGTTAAAAATGATACAACTTAAATGTCAGCAGGAAAAGGTCCACTGTGTAAAACACATTTTCCTCAATGAAGGTTTTGGTGAATAAATAATATTGCACACGCTGCATTAGAACTGCTGGCTGCATAGGCCCTCATCAAGGGTAGACCATGAGGGCACAAGATTGTACAACTCAACTATCCTGTACAAAGAGGGCCACCAGCATACTATGACCCTGTACAGAAAGTGACAAGATCATCCATGGGGGTAGAATGTGGCAATCATTCAGATTCACTCCTTGTGCTCAGACATGTTCCCTGCTTGAGGATCAGTTTCTCAGATTCTCTAAGACTCAATTTTCATGCCTATAACAAGAGCACAGAGTAAGCAGGCATTATAATTTTATAAAATTATAAATTTTATAAAAATTTTAAAAATTAATGGATAGAGGATGCTTCCTTAATATAATGTCTACCACTAACAATAGCCTTTAAAGTACAGTGAAGGAGACAAAATTGTATATGCACTGAGACTCCAGAATTGTATTTAAAAAGTGTAGAATCTGATCCTTAAAAATGTAAACTACACTAGAATAGTGTTCCTGTTTCTACATTATCTTCCTCAAACTGTAGTTTAAAACACTACCACCATGGATCAATGGAATCGAACTGAAGACCCAGAGATGAATCTGCACACATTTGGTCACTTGATTTTTGACAAAGAAGTCAAATCCATTCAATGGAAAAACGACAGCATCTTCAACAAATGGTGCTGGTCTAACTGGATGTCTATGTAGAAAAATGCAATTAGACCCTTATTTGTCACCATGCACAAAAATCAAGTCCAAGTGGATTAAAGACCTCAACCTAAAACCAGAGACATTAGCCCAATTAGAGGAAAAAGTGGGGAAGAGTCTGGAACACATAGGTACAGGAGACAGCTTCCTGAACAGAACACCAACAGCCCAGGCCTTAACGTCAACAATTAATAAATGGGACCTCATGAGGCTGAGAAGCTTCTGTAAGGCAGGTGACACTGTCAAGAGAACAAAGCGACAGCCTACAGACTGGGAAAAGATCTTCACCAACCCTTCATCTGACAAAGGTCTAATATCCAAAATATATAAAGAACTCAAGATATTAAACACTACCAAACCAAATAACCCAATAGAGAAATGGGGCTCAGAACTAAACAGAGAATTCTCAACAGAGGATTATCAAATGGCAGAGAAACACTTAAAGAAATGCTCGACCTCCTTAGTCATCAGAGAAATGTAAATCAAAACGACACTGAGATTCCATCTTACACCCATCAGAATGTCTAAGATCAATAACTCAAGTGACACCACATGCTGGAGAGGATGTGGAGAGAGAGGAACACTCCTTCATTGCACTTAAAGAAATGCTCGACCTCCTTAGTCATCAGAGAAATGCAAATCAAAACGACACTGAGATTCCATCTTACACCCATCAGAATGGCTAAGATCAATAACTCAAGTGACACCACATGCTGGAGAGGATGTGGAGAGAGAGGAACACTCCTTCATTGCTGGTGGGAATGCAAACTAGTACAACCACTTTGGAAATCTATCTGGCGCTTTCTCAGAAAACTGGGAATAGGGCTTCCTCAAGACCCAGCTATTCCACTCCTTGGAATATACCCAGAAGATGCACTACCACACAACAGGGACATATGCTCAACCATGTTCATAGCTGCCTTATTCATAATAGCCAGAACATGGAAACAGCCTACGTGTCCCTCAGTAGAAGAATGGATAAAGAAACTATGTTATATTTACACTATGGAATACTACTCAGCTATTAAAAACAAGGAATTTCCGAAATTTGTGGACAAATGGATTGAACTAGAAATTATCATAATGTGTGAGTTCACCCAGAAGCAAAAAGAGTCAAATGGTATATACTCACTTATGTCGAGATACCAGTCCAAAGGGTATGCCCTCCTGAAAAACTTTACCTACCAGGAAAGTGGGTCAGAGGGGAGGACATCCTATTGAGACTTTAGGTGTGAGAAGCCTGGGAGAAGGAGGAAATAGAAGGATCCAGAGGGTCCTGGAAAACTACAGGCGGGTATGGGCCCTGGGGTCCTCCTCAAACTATGGCACCAGCCAAGGAAAATATAGGCAGTAAACTTCGAACCCCTACCCAGTGTAGCCGATGGACAGGACATACTCCACCGTTAAGTGGAGAAGGAGATCTGACTTTCACACAAACTCTGGTGCCCAATTTTTGACCATGCCCCTTGGATGAGGAGGCCTGGTGGCACTCAGAGGAAGGATAATAGGTCACCAAGATGAGACTCGATACCCTATGAGCATATACAGGGGGAGGAGGTCCCCCTCAGTCACAGACATAGGGGAAGGGAGTGGGGCGGGGGAAGCGAGAGGGAGGAAAGAAAGGGAGGATACAAGGGATGGGCTAACAATTGAGATGTAATATGAATAAATTAATAAAAAATAAATAAAAATTATAAAAAAATAAAAATTATAAAAAAAAACCACTACCACCAAATAGTCTGCATTAAAAGGAACAACATATTTCTAACATGTAGTGGAATTACCTGCATGTACATGTCTATGCATTAACATGTAGTTACACAAACGCACAAATTATGTCTGCTAGTCTAAATCACATAGCATTCTTACTTATATAAAAGTCTGTTAACATTACTTCACCAGGTTAACAGTGTCAAAGATAACACATTAAAGCATGGCCTTCTTATAAAAGGGATCCCCTCTTCTACTCCCACTGCCACGACTTCCTGGGCTTGGCCAGGGAAAGGATCTCTGAACAGTGACATTCATGGCTGTTTGGACAAATGTGGTGGGCCAGACACATGCCTGATGATTTATACTCCTGAAGTCAGCCCTGCCCAGCTGAAGCCTCTCCAGGGCTGGGTTCTAATCATCTGATCACTGGTGGCTTCTCCAGAAACCAGGCTTGCTTAATCAGCTCTTGGGGTTTCCCACGGCAAGGTCTTCACTGAAGTCATGTTCTGCGTGTCAGCTTTTAACTCCGAGACCAAACAAAAAATATGTACACCCTTTAACCAGAAATTCCATTTAAACATTACACTGCGGGGGGACAAAGCATAAAATGTACACATAGGAAATATCCCTTTTTAAAATGTTAGGGTAGAAGCAGTGGTTAATAAATTAAATGTCCACACTGTGCAGTCATTAATCAGAGTGAAGTACATCTTCCTGTATGTCATGACCTGGAAAGATGTCTAATAAATTAAGTGAGGTGGAGGAAGTGTTAGGACAAACCAGAAGGCAAACCAGGCATTCCAGTTTGCCTGTGGCCATGAGCATCTCCTTTACTGTCTCAGTCTGTTGCAGTGCCTTGTGTAATGAGAGGCAAAGGCAGCACAGTGGTGGGAGCCCAGGACCAGGTCTGTGCTGCTCTTCTCAAAGCCCAGCTCCTCCACTACCAGCCAGCACCGCCATCTCTGCTTCTTATCCTCTCTTCCTTCAAACAGAGATAAACTTGCCTCCCTCTAACGCATTAACAAATTAAGTAAATTGGTCCACATAGAATAAAGTCCTTAACCACACACTCCTTAGGAACAGGGAACACGGAGAGGAAGAGGGAAAACACACAGCAGATATAAGTTGCAGCATACACATATAAAACCTGGAGAATTACCCAGGTTTTAAATGAGGAAAAATTTGGACACATGCCACACGGGTGATCCCCTTGAGGGCACAGTGCTGAGTGAAAGAGCCAGACACTAAAAGGGTGACTACTTACTACTTCTGCATATAGCAGGCACCTAGAGCAGCTAACCCCACAGAGACAGAGCAGGAGGTTGGCACTGAGAACAGGGAGCCAGGAGTCAGTGCACAACGGGTGCAGAGTTTGAGTTCTGCAAGATGAAAGTGTTCTGCAGATAGTCCATATGTCTGAGTACACAGCAACGTGAACATACTATACAAAGCCTGCACACTTAAAAAAAAAGTTAAGATGTTATCTTCATGTTGCATGCTTGACTATAATTAAAAATAAGTCCCTTAGAGCAGGACTTTGGCCAAATTGAGGGAGAGTATCTTTTATAACAACAAATAATAATAGTTATCATATTATCGCCATGCTATGCTTCTTCAAATGGAAGCTTAAAATAGGCTGGGATGGAAAAGTCTCCATTCGGATTCTTTAAATAACGTTAGACTGACCGCTCTGACTGCATAGACATGTCTTCACTGAAGCTAACCTTTCCAAGTTGCTTCTGGAAGAGCAAGTGCTGGTTTTGGTTTGGTTTGTTCCATAGTCACAAGCTCATCACGGCAATGATCCCTGGCCAAAAGGCAACCGAAAAGCCATAGCTTTGAGCAGCCGTCTCTTAACGTGCAAGCAATGGTCAAGAAGATCTTCCTCACACAGGTGTTCTTAATATCTTTCCTCTGAGCACAGTATTTGGAGGACTGGCCAATAAAAGATATTTTCAACAACAACCCACTCGAACTTCTCCCTAGCCCAGGCTCGACTGTGTTAAATATGCCTCAAGTCAAGGAAAAATCACAGTTTGCTTCTTGCCCTAACTGCCCAAAATTTGAATCTTTAAAAATGAAATTAAATAACACCTGGAGAAAGAATGCAGCTACCCAGGGAGGCTGTAGCTCAGGGTTTCTGAGGATCCAGCCTATTTATTTCCCTGGTGGGCAAGCAGTGTGCCTTTATGAGCTGATTCAGCCTTCTGGCAGACCCAGGAGCCACATTCCTCCTATGTATTTCAAACACTTTTCCTCTTTCCTCACACCCCGAGCCCAGTGTATAATCATACCAATTACTGAAACTACAGCAATGATAGTTAAAATCCAGGCCGGCTTGCTATTGCCTCAGGCAGAGTGCGCAGCCTGTTCCCTGAATGACCCGCCTTCTGCCCAAGCTATACTTGGAGCAAAGTAGTTTTCCTGAGGCAAACTTGGCTTGGCTAGTGTCGTGAATCTAGCAAGCATAACACTGTAGTTCAGGTCTTACAGACCTCATGGTCTGAGTGCTTAACCATCAGTCCATGCTTCTAGGAGAAAGACAGTAACCAAAGAAGAAGCTATGACACCAGTCATAGCTGGTGGGGTGGACACCGGGCCTCCTCCGTCACTATCTCCTGCACCTACTGCCCAGCACACAATAGCTGCACAGTGAAGGAAGTTAACAGCACAATAAATACAACGGCCTTGACTTTATCGCCTGGACCTCGCTGAGTAGTTTGTTCAGCATCCTGCAAGCTCTTAACTCCGTTGCTACCGACAGGTGTTGGATGTGGGCAGAGAATCACTGAGTAGTGTATTTATACTTTTAAAATTGACTTTATCGTTCATTTAAAAATAGTAGGCATTAATAACCCAGAACAACTCATTTCATTGTGGCATTTTTTTAAAACGTGCATTAACATACCCTGGGCCTCTGTCTTGCTTTTCTTTGCTGTGACCCTTCTTCTCCGACATGGACCAAAGAACACAAACCGCATGTATAGTCACTTCCATTTTGAGTGGAAGAACCAATGGTTTCTCAGGATGGACAGACAGAAGTGTCTGAGACAGGCAGTGAATCCTGATCGCTCTTGCCACTGGTCTTTTCTACTGGGGGGAAAAAAAACCCACCAAAATTGGCAGTGGGAATAGCCACAAATCCACTTATAATATTTACGTAGTTTCTATTTCCTTGACCACGTCACAGAAAAACTGAATTGCAACTTCTACTTCCAACAACAGTATTCGAGTCTTAAAACCAAGACCAAACAACCCTATGGCCACCACACAGAATTTCTAGTAGGTCTTTCTGTTCATCAACATATAAGATAGGAGAAAAAAAAAAGGAGAACTAAGTCCCAACTTCTTTGATAGGAGCCTCATAGCAAAGAAAGATAGCAAGAACACCACAATGTCAATGAAGGGATGACTCCAAATGTATGAACATGCTTTCATTCAAATAGAACTGCTGAAGTCACACGTGACTTGGTACCCTACTATATTAGTTTTTCTGCTGTTGGGATGAGATACCATGATTGAAAGTAACTTGAGGAAGAAAGGGTTTATTTTCAACCTACAGTTCCAGAGGGACAGGGCGCAAAACAGCACGGGAGGCCCAGAGGCTGGAGCAGCACACAGGGATATCACATTCCATCCACACATAAGAAGGAGAGAGATAGAGAGAGAGAGAGAGAGAGAGAGAGAGAGAGAGAGAGAGAGAGAGAGGAGGTGAGGAAGAGGGAGGAGAGGAGGAGGGGCATAAAATATGGATGAATAGGAGAACAGGAAGCGGAACAAGGCTATAAAACCCTCAGAGCCAGACCCCGCTGACATGCTTCCTTTCAGTAAGGCATTGCAGTTGTGTGCCTATCCCGTGTGCCAGTGAGAAGGAGGAGAAACACATGGATCCCCGAAGCTCATTGGTCAGTGAGTCTGATTTAATGAGTGTCAGGTTCAATAAAAGATCCGGCCATTTAAATAAAAAAAAAAAAAGGTGGGGACAAATAGAGAACACCAACTTTGATCCCTGGCCTCCAGAAACATGTGCCAACATATGTACATATACTCATCTGCAGACATCACACACACACACACACACACACACACACACACACACACACACACAC
>OU015750.1:42324127-42347951 GCA_907169655.1 Acomys percivali | reverse complement strand
ACACACACACACACACACACACACACACACACACACACACACACACACACAATCAGAAATACTAAGACAGTAAGAAGTTCTTGGGATATTGATCTAAAGGAAACTGCTGCCCAGAACCTAAGTGGAGGGTAGTGTTTCTTCTCTACCATCCCCTGAGAGAAGAATTGGGACTTATAACTCACCTCTGAGTGTGGAAGGTATTCCAGGAGACAGTCCTCATCTTATGGTGGAACCCTAAAGCATTACATCTACAGGATGGATATGAACAACACAGAAAACCTTATTGAAGAGCCACTAACACCACTTGGGGTGTGAGATGAGCAAAATGTAAAAGAAAAAAAAAAAAAGGGAAGGCCTTGTGGTGTGAATGGGAAATGTCTTCACTAGGCTCATGTGTTTGTACACCTGGTGTCCAGCTTAGGAAGGCTGTGGAACCATTAGGGGGTGGAGCCTCACCACAGGAAATGGGTAGAGGTTTTACACTGGCCCCACATCCTGTGCTCTGTTTCCTGACTACAGATGCCACATGACTTGCTGGCTTCCTGTTCCTGCTTACCCTCCTTCCCTGCAAAGATCAAATGCTCCCATTTAACTGTAAGGCAAAGTAAGCTCTTCCTTTCTTCAGTGGTTTCATGTCAGGTATTCAGTCACACTTAACGGAAAAAGCAACTAACACAGAAGAAGTCAGCCCTCTGCTGTGAGAGACTTGACTGCATGGTTCCTAAGCCTCGGAAATGAGTTTACAGAAGGAATCCCAGAATTCTGTAAGCAAAGCCTGAGGGACCATTCTGGTTGGAGTTTGGGAAGAAAGGCTGGAATGCCAGTAATTGCAGCAATAGTGAAGGCCATCTTCATACATGAGGTTTGCAGGGAACAACAGTTCTATCAAAACTCGACTCTAAGCCATCTTCCTATACCCTAACAAAGAGTACAGCTACAAATGTCCTGAGGACTTGTATGAGGCTGAATTAAAAGGGAACAGAATAATTTCTTTGGCATAGGAAACACAAGACAGTGTAACGTTCAGTCTGTGGCATGGCTGCTGCACATTGCTCTGACTCTGATCTACAGGGAGAGGCGAAGCAAACATACGTAACGTGAAACAAAAAGAACAGGACACTGTACCCAGAGGGTCACTGCTCTGGCCACAGCGGAAGCTCACTTTACGTGGCCTGGAAATAGGATGCACAGGCTTGATTTGAGAAGGTCCTGGACTGACCTTGTCAGAAAATGCTGAGAAGAACAGAACACTTCATCAATCTGGAACAATAACATCTTTCTATTCAGCCTCAATACTCCCCCCCCACACACACACACACTATGTGAGACCGCTGCTGTGATAGATTTGGCTCTGTGATCATATATATACATTTTTTTCAATGAGTTGCACAATTTTAAACACTAAAGGTAGAAAAAAATGCCCATGAGCAGAATCAGAAAAAGACCCACAAACATAGAGACTATCAAATATCATCTATATATCAGATTATAAAACAAGTATGTGCAGGGCATGGTGGCACAAGCCTTTCATCCCAGCACCCAGGAGGCAGAGGCAGGCGGATTTCTGTGAGTTCAAGGCCAGCCTGGTATACAAAGTCAAGGACAACCAAAGCTACACAGAGAAACCCAGTTTTGAAAAAACAAACAAACAAACAAACAAACAAACAAACAAACTATATATTTATGCTTATTCTGTGTAAAGAAATTAGAGATCAAGAAAAACATCAGAAATAGGAAATGATTTCTTTGTTGTTGTTAAAGCAAGATTTTAAAAGAGCAAATAAAAACCTACAGTAGTCAAGTTAAGAACCAGGAAAAGAAGGGATAAAAATAGAAACATAAATTCATAAATCCTGAAAAGGGCCAGAGGCCATCTAACGTAAAGTCACATAAACAAACAAAGGGACAGTAAAGGATATTAAGATACATGAGGGCAGTGGGTGATGTAAAGGACACATAACAGTGACTGCAGAAGGGGCTGGGGCCGGGGGGTGTAGCAAAGAGTCACTCTTTAAAAGAGCAATGATTAATGTTCTTCAAAACAATTGGTAAAAGCAGCAATCTTCAGATTTCAGAATTCTAGAGACTCTTGGGAAGAATATATTTATAAAAATTTTATATCTAAACTCAGCATACTCAAAATACAAAAAGACAAAGACTGAACCATGCAACCCACAGAAGGTAAAATGACATTATGCTCTGAGGACTGATAGACTGGCCATCAACTTCTCCCTAGCAACCATGTAAGCAAGGCAACAGTGGAATGGTGCATTTGTCTGCTCATAGCTAACACAGCCTGTACTGAGGGGGGGAAAGTCTTTGAAGGATAAGAAGGAAAATTTATTTTAGACAATAAAAGCTAGGATATTTCATCTCTAGCAAACCTAAAGGATCTTCTGACAAAAATCATGTCATTTCAGAGGGAATGTCTCCCTCACTAAAAGAGTGAGGGAGACAAAACAGAGAGATGTGCATATAAATCTGAAATAATATTGTTTCTGTGCCTTTCAGGTTAATACTGATGCCTTCAAGGTAAAAAACAAAACAAAACAAAACACAGAATTAAAAAGCATAATAAAAATAGCATAAATCAGGAGAGGGTATATGGAGGTGTTGCATTCGGAATAACTTAGATTTTAAAACCAACTGTAATTTCAAAACTAAAAAAATAAGTGAAATATTCAAGGCATAAAACAAGACAGATAAAGGAAAAGGAAATTACATCAATATAGGAAAAGGCCTAGTAGTAAATAGAACACAAAGATTTTCAGTCTGAAGCGAATTCCTACCATTTGTAACAGATATATCTGGGGCCAGGACCAGTGGAGCAGAACTGTAAATCCTAGTTATTCATAAGGCAGAGTCAGGGGGATTGCAAGTTCAAGTTCTGTCAGACTAAAGTAAGTTTGGGGCCAGTCTGGGCAACTTAGTGGATCCTGTCTCAAAACAAAAAGTGAAAAGAGGACTTAAGCTATAACTCATTAGTAGAGCTTTTGCCTGATGTGCTGAAAGTCCTGGGTTCAAGTGCAAGTACCACAAGAAAAAGAAAAAACATACCCAAACCTACACATGGTGTGTTTCCAAATGGTGAGAGCTATGCTATTTGGCTTACATATGTAAGTGTTGAAAACTTCAGCAAAATTAATTGATATGGCATTTATGTTTGGAGACAAAAGTGGTGTTGGGATTGGAAAGGCATGCGTAAGAGGCCTCTGAAAAGAAGTAGCCAGTCAGTGATGTGGAACGGATTCTGGAAAGAGAAAGAGTGAGTTCAAACAAAAGCCATTATACAGGAACAAGCTCACCACACAAAGGGAACCTTATGTCAACAGCGCCGGACCAAATGGGAGATGATGTCAGAGAGTTTAATGGTTAAGATCTGGACCACACTGAGCTCCATGGGCTGGTGAGCTTAGTTTGGAAGTTACTCCAGAGCAGAGATGGGAGAGGTAGGCTTTCATGGGAGCTCAAGGTAGCATACCTGTGTCAGGACAGGGGTCCCAGTCTAAACCTAAGGGGATAAATGGGTGTGGGGCAGGGGACAGAGTGCTTAGAGAACTGTAATCAGCCATTCGTTACCAGCAACACGTGGAAGGACAGAGCCAGATCGGTCGTCTGAAGGACCAGTGGGCGGGGCCACCGAAAATCCGCTAGGACACATTCTATATTTTATTTCAAACACACACCCCAAATTCCCAAGGGTGGGGAGAGTGTCTCATGGATACCATGGGACATGCGTGGAACTCAGGAGACAACTTCTTTCAGGAGTGAGTTCTCTCCTTCCATCATGTATGAGTCCCTGAGACAGAGCTGAAAGCCTGGTGTGTTTACCAGCTGGGCTACCGAAACTCCCGGGCGTTATTGGCCCAAAAAGAGAGGTGGATATCTCTCACTGCTGCAGTTGTGTGGTTACTCTAAAATTTATCATACTGTTCTCTTTATAGAACACATTTAATATTTTTAATCACAAAAAGCTAAAAATAACCATCTCATCTTATCGTAAAGAGCTAAAAATAACAATAGAACTATACTTTCATTTGAGATGGAAGTTTTATTCCTTATAAATCTATAGTTTCTGCTAAGCCATTAAATGATTTACAGTTAACCGTAGACAATTAACATTTAATAATGTAAGGGTAATTTTTATTTGCATTAACTAATTGGAAAACTAGGATTATTTTCCTGGTACCAAAAATGCTAATCTCATAGGATTTTATTTAAAAAAAATATATCCTTTACAGTTTCTCCATTTGATATTTATTTTTGTCTTCCTAATGAAAATCTTCAAAGTGAGAGCTTTGGATCTAAAATACCCAATAAGGATACAATAGGTGAAGCATAAGCAGAAAAATCTACAAAGATATAAAAATGTGCCCTTCGCCGTTTTAGTCTTTTCTCCCCTCTTATTTGTATGCAGATTTGGAAGCTGCCTGGTTTCCAGGATGTGCCTCTTAGGCTTAAAAGCATAAGATAAATAAAAATGCCTACTACATCGTATCAGCCAAAGCTCATGAGAAACCATAAGGCTGGAGAGTCATAAGCATGCGGCCCATGGCTCCCTGGGAGTCTGGAATGGAACAGCCTCAGATTCAGCCACAACTTACAACCGTAGCAGCTTCTCAACATTGAACCAAAAGATGCTTCACGAACAGGACACTGTTTTCTCGAAGGCCGTCAGCCACAGTATCTTTCCAAGGTACGGGCCAAATGAGGCCCCTTCCACCTCACACCCACATAATGACAGTGGACATGACAAAGATAGTCTATTGCATGTCATCAGCTCCAAGCCGATCGGAAAAATGTGTACCCCAAAGCTGTGTCAGTATCCATGCCAGAAATATACAGCCCCCATTTGACCTTCCACTCAGAGTGCCACAGAAATGGACAAAGGTCCATCTTAACCCCCAAGTTCTTTTTTTCTTAATCGTTATGATTTTTAAAATCAGTATATCATTTGCTTCTCAGGGCTAAAATTTACTGAACAGAAAAAAAAAAAAAAAGTCAACCCTTGGTCCTTTTGGATTGAGAAAGAGTAACCTTAGAGACCATTCCCCTTATTCTGAGAGAGGGCAATTTAGTTAGTCCCCACCCTCTCCACCAGACACCTCCCATAGGGACATGTACACCTCATAATCCCCCTCAAAAAACCCTAATACATATATCTACAGAAAAGAATTCCACTTTCCAAGTCATCCTCAAAATTCTCGCTTCCTCTCAGTCTCTACTGATGGGCCTCTCTGTCATCTCCCCGGGTCAAAAGCAGCAATGAGGAGAATCTGAGGTGACTGCCTACCTTCCTGGTACCCCATCCTCCTGTTACCATGGATGCACTGCCCCGCTTGCCTAGCCAGTAACTCAGATCTCTTCTCCCTTCAGGATTTTACCCCTCTTTGCTAGATTATTCTCATCAGCATACAAACATGCCATCGTTTTCCCTTTGTTAAATCTATTGCTTAGCCGAACATGGTTAGTCCCAACACTAGAGAGGCAGCCGCAGGAGAAGGAGAATCCAGTCTAGCCAGGGAAAGGTAAGTGTGACTCCATCTCAAACAATGAAGGGACTCTTAGCCCCACATCCCTCCTGTACTTACAGCCCTCTTTTTTGGAATCTCACTTCTGTAATGACGTTCTTGGGCACTCCCTGTTATAATTTCTTCCATTTCCCCTTAAGCTCTATGGCAGTGCTTTCTCTATTCCCTCTCCTGAACTGTTGGTGACAGAAACTATAGACACCAGCTGTAACACAGCCATCAGTGCTACTGGACACAGCTAATTCTTCATACCTTCTTCCCCCATTCACAGGTCCTCCTCTGGTCGCCTTTGTCCGTGTTTTGACTCTACTGGACAGGGTCTGAGGGCCAGTCCTCACAAGCTTCCCCTGACTCCTTTACTCTGTGATGGCCTCGCTACGTCTTGGGATGTAAAATGCTACCTAGTTACTGGAGATGGCAAGATTTATTTATTTATTTATTTATTTATTTATTTATTTATTTATTATTTATTTTTTTATTTTTTTATTTTTTTTATTTTTTGGTTTTTCAAGACAGGGTTTCTCTGTGTAGCCTTGGCTGTCCTGGACTCACTTTGTAGACCAGGCTGGCTTCAAACTCACAGCGATCCGCCTGCCTCTGCCTCCCGAGTGCACGGATTAAAGGCATGCGCCACCACGGCCAGTTCACCAGATATCTTTTTGCAGGCAAAATCTTCCCAAATATTCTACTCATTCATCCAGCTGTTGCTGGTACACCCCTCCCCATAAATCTCCCATATATTCCTCAAACTTCATAAGCTCAAAACGAAAGGCCAAGCTTCTGCCCCTGCAGACTCTTCCACAGCCTGGTGCCTGGTAGCTCCTCTAATCTGTTTGTTATGATTAAACCTAACAGTCACCTGGAAGTCCTTACTGTCCCTCACAGCAAACAACCAAGCTTGTCGAGATTGTCACTGACAAATATTTTGGGATCATCTCTAGAAATAGATGCAAATAATAAATGACACAGTGGTGACATTACAGGCCTGGATGGAAGGACTCATTAGATCCCCCATGATGTTGGCATTCTGCTAATGTAATGACACTTTAGATCCCCATGACGCTGGCATTCTGCTCATGTAGTGCCATGTTCACATTTTGTGAGATGCATGCTGAAGCAGAGAAACAATGTGTGTAGCTGACTACAAAGGAAGTCACCAAGACAAGCTGTAGATAAAACCAACATCCAACACCACTTAGTGGATCTGGGTGATGAAGACTGTACATTCATAACATCTTCTTCCTTTTGGATCTAAAAAATCAAAACTTTACAATGTTTTTTGGATATAATCTCTTTTCTTGTATACTATCTATGATCTTAGCAAACCCACACCTACAGCTCAAGGTGAACACAGCCGGCCTGAGCCTCCATCATACTCCCTGTTTCGTTGGTTCAGTAGCACTCAGTGGTACTTGACCTACCAGCAAAAATCAAAGTCTTCCAGCAATGAATAAGGCTCTGTTCACTCTGGCCTCCTTGCCTGACCTCAGTTGCGTACTTACAAACCTCACATTGGCCAATACACTCTTCACTGGGCATTTGCAATGCCTCTTCTACCGTAAATGGAGCTTACTAATGTCCTTTAGGCCTTGGCCCAATTTTCACTTTCCCGGGAAACATTCACCCGCTGTCTCTGAATGTTTTTACCCATCCCTGACTCATATACAACCCTATCTTCAGCTTCATTTTTTCCTCCACAATACTTTGAATCTACTGATATCCTTTATATTTTACTTATTTGTTGACCCCCCTCCTTCCCCTCCAAAATGTAAAAGAACCACATCCCATGCATGTTCAAGACTGGTCCACAGGTAGTAGGCATCCAGAATGAATGAACAATGAGACACATAATATCTGGATTGCTATCAACCCTAAAAGCCCATGTTGACTCATTTTGTGTTCTGGAAACACTCACTGTGCACAAATTACGTGCAAGCATGGCCAGGTATTTAAAAGGGGTAACATGAAGGGATTCCCTAAAAGTATTTGCAGTCTAAAAGACAAAAAGGAAATATTAAGTAAGAGCAGCAAACTATTGATATCAATTCTAAGTGAGCTACACAAAGGAGAAAACATTAGTTGAGAATGCCTCCTTCATGGGCTAGGTGACAGGTCACAATGATCTGCTTCCAGGTGAGCTCCTCTCTGGACACTGACAACTGTGCCCAACAGAAAGTAGCACTCAGGAACTAGCCATGGTTTGTCAAAGGAAGCTGACCTGAGTCTTGATACAGGTGCCTGTTAAGCAGGAAAGGTGGGAGGAGGGCACGCTAGGCTGGAGCGGGGAGACAGCGAGAGCATAAGGTCGAGGGGCAGGGATGATTACACCATCTTCCCTGGAAACAGAGGCCTATTAACAAAATAACAAGAATGGACCTGGTACTCCAGACTCAGCGGTTCCCCTACCATCTGCAACAGTCTGTGACATCTGCATTGTTAGAAACCCTCATAAAATTCTTAACCAAAGTTAAAACTTGTTCCAGAAGAGAGTCTTAGTGAGGCCCTTCTTTATTTCAGGTGACAATCAATATGCTACTTACTTATATACTACTTATATATTTACTTATGTACTACTTATTCTCAGTAGGGTAAGAGCTGACATGTATTAAGTGCTGGCAAAACAAGTGTCAAGAATAACTATTGGTATGGCTCCATTTTAAATTTAAGGTTCCATTTTAACCCATATTAAGTGTAAAGACATGAATAGTGAGCCGGTGGGTCAACGGTAGAAAGACAGAGGGAGAGAAGACACCCTGTGCATTCCAGGCCATGTGTGCTCTGGCCGTTTGGCCTGAAATGCAAGCCTCCCACTAGGACCATAAGGGTCATATTTTGCTGAATTCAGACAAATAAAGAATTGTGACTTAAAATTACATGCCACTTAAGAAGTCAGTAAGTCGGGGGGGAGGGGGGAACATGTTTTATTCCTTCTCTCAATGACCAAGCTTTTTTTTTTAAGAAAAGGAAAAAGAAGAAGGAGAAGGAGGAAGTAGAGGAGGAAGAGGAGGAGGAGGAGAAGCAGGAAGAGAAGGAGAAGGAAGAAAAGAAGAAAGAAGAGGAGGAAGAAGAGGAGCAGGGGCAGAATAACAACAACAAGAGTAACAAGACGAACAAGAAGCACCACCTGTACCACCAGCACCACCACCACCTCACATGCACCACCGTGTATGTTTTACTTCTTCGGACAGAAGTCATCACATCAAAACTACTAAACTTTGTAGATTATAAGGAAAATAGGGGGGCATGAATTGGGGTGGGTCATGGAGATACGGAGTGGATCTAGAGATTAGGGAGCGGAGTGGGAGGGTAAAGCTGATCAAAATCAAAACACACTGTATGCCTGTGTGGAATCCTCAAAGAGTAAACACACTATATATTTTTTAAAACAAAACCTACCAAAAATATTACATCTTTAGGTACCTGGGTATCTGATAGAAATAACACTCAGATAGAGCACATGGTAGCAGCATGTACTCCAGGACAAAAGCAAGCCTGGAATGGTGTTTGACTAGATGTGGGCATTTGATTCACTTTCCTGACTTTAAGTACTGGAAATTGAAAAGTAAATAAGGGTTAGGCTAGGTGCTGTCTATGAATTATTTTATTAAACCCTTACAGCAATTCTTTTAGGTTTCTGAGATTATTAGTCCTGTGTTACAGCCGAGGAACCAATATCTAGGGGTGAACTAAAGAAACAGTATCGTTGTCTGTCAAGGGAAGAGATCTAGGTTTTCTGTCCAGCACACAACACAGAGCCCAGCATAAAAGCAAGGACTCAAAAAGTGCTCATTGACCACACTGAAAACCATACAAGTGATGCTTTTCGACTAAGTATATCAAGTATTTAGCCAGAATTCTTGCAAATGCTTCATAATTATCAAGAAGACAATATTTCCGTGTTGAGCCAATCAAATGGAAATGAAACATCTAACATCATGTCCCACATTAGAAGCAGAATCAAAAAGAACTGAAAATGGTTCAAGTTGGACATATTTCCATGACTAAAATTGGGACAAGAGAAAAGCATAGATGAGACGTGCAACCTCTTCAGGGGTATTGGTAGCCCAGGCTGGCCTTGAACTTGCTATTTAGGGATGACTTTGATCCTCATGCCCCTACCTCTGGAGCACTGGGGCTATAAACATGTGCCAGAACATCCCGTTTACATGGTACTCCTTGGAATAAACCAGGGGCTTCACACATCTAGGTCAAAGTCCCCAGCCTGAGAGGCATTATCTCAGTAAACAAAGGAAGAGAAGACGGTTGAAGGAAAAGGACAATAAAACAACAGCATTAGAAATATTTGCATTCGGCTGTTTCTTGGCATCTCTGTGGGGTCACTAACATGTGCTACCTGCAACTGTCAGCCCTTCACTTCTTAATCCACAAAATATGACCCAGACCACCTTCTTCATACACTGAAAATTTCTCACTTGGCTTCCATTTTTCTTCAGAGCCCCACTCTTCAGGCCCCCCACAACGGACTGGATATAAACCCAAAAGTATTTCCACTGTTCCTTCCTTTCTGGCTATTCATCTAGTCGTAGCCTCCCCTACCCAGTCACTGAGAAAGGACAACGAAAGAGTAGGAACACCACTAAGGGTTCCTGAGTGGCTTTAGCATACCAGGCTCGCTGGTTCTCCAAGGCCCTGGAACAATAGTAGACACAGACACCACAGAAAGGCCTGGCTAAATCTTTTTACATGATGGACACTTGTATGGCACAGGGCTCCCTGGACACAAACTGGTTCTTGTATGACAGAAATGATGTAAGAAAACCTGACATGTATCTCAGGCTATACGCCTCAAAATTGATTCTGCCTCAAAAGCCATTATAATGTATATATACAGAAATCACTCCTCACAGGTTTGTAAATGTGGGGCTCTTGAATCTCATCTGCTTGCTCAATCAGCACACCATGAGGCTTCAGCCCGTGCACAAGAGCTCCGTGACACTGATCTAATTGCCTTGGCCCATGTCCTGCCTCAACTCTGAAGAGCAGAAGATAGGGATTTGGTGTCAAGCAGCACACAACTGCCGAGTCCTCCATAATCACTGGGAAAATGAAGTGGATGAGATTTCTATTTGGGGGGTGCATGATTTGTTCTGGAACTTCTGGCACATTCCTGGTCTCAAGTCTTCACTAGACCTCAGAAGCTTGCAAGCTCACCCACTCTTTCCTGATTACATGTCTTGGGTTTGTTGTTGTTGACAATTTGTATATTTTTAATTTAACTTTTTTCACTGTTTGAATTTCATTTCAGAGGACTGAGTTGACAGCAAAATACCCATCATCCTGATAGGGTTTTTTTTTTTCCTGTAAAATATAACACAATAACTTGGCTCTCTTCCTCAATGGATTGAGCATTGGACCTCCAGATAAATAAGACCCAATAGGTATAGCTAATAGTAAGATAATAATTTAATTTAGTTTTATTTTCTTGACCTTTCAATGTTCAATTTTCAGCATCTACAGCGTGTAATATCATGTCACTTCTATGTATTATAATAGCCCCATCTTACTTCAGAAGAGACTGGAAGACCGCACAAGGTCAGGAAGATGCCTACTCAAAATCACCACTGTTACATATCTACTAAAGAGAGGCTTATGTTTTCTGAGAAAAATGTTTTTATCTTCAAAAATATCTCATAGGTTGGTATGAGGTAACACAAAACCAACCCTACTCTTAAGTGACCTGGACTCAGTAACCATGGCATTTCTGTGAAGGCAGGCCAAGTGGGGACACTGAAGCCGAAGAGCACGTGTCCCTCACTATGAAGAGGACACAGCCAGAGCAGGTCAGGCAGGGCTAAGCTGCCTTTTGCCTGTGCTTGCTCATGCCTCGCCATGCCTACAAGAGTTGCACAACTGAGCACATCATGGCTTCCGCTCTCTGCAGCAGCCTTTGCAACTTACGGTGTTTTCTCCCCGCTCTCTCCTCCACTGTCATCATCCTGGAACTTATGCCTCAGACAGAGAGCCCTCCCCACTTGCTTCCCCTTCCCCCAGCAGCCTTCCCTGGAACTATCTGAAAGACAAACTCAAGTTTTCTCCAATTAAAGTCAATTTGCTAGCTCCCAAAGGTTCAAAGAAGTTCCTGGAGCCCAATTAGCTGTCTCATGCTATAGGCATTACTGAGTGCCAGGCACTGTGCTGAGCCACAGGGATGGAAAGGGAAGTAAGCCACACCCCCAGGACCCAGGGTGAGGGCAGCCTATAGCAGAGATAGATGCAAAGAATGAAGAGGACATAGGCCATCAGGCTGAAGAACTAAGGGCCTATGGGTTCATCAAGGAGAAAGCAGGAGATTCTCTCTGTGGAGTTTCATCTCCTGGGCATGAGAGGAAGGAATGTACTGTGAGCAAATACAGCCCCACAGCACTGCTTTCTATATCGACTCTGATCACAATTCCACATAGAATTCCTGAGCCATCTCTAACACTATATGGTAGAGATAATTTAGGAAGAGCTACAAGCGAATCCAAGCCTTTCCAAGACCCAAGACCCACACACACATTTATAAGAAAGTACCAGATGACACTAAAATTAAATGCATGGAATTTCGTTATACCTGTGACTAAGTAGAGGAATTGGCAGAGCCTTCATGAATTAGGCAGTATGGTTGAGACTTGGGCCTTTAAGGTCAATTCTGTTAACTCTAACCAGACTATGATGATGCAAGCAAGCCTGTGTGCACTGCACCAATAACCTCAGGCATAGTAGATTGGCAGAACACTTCTCCACTTTCCTGCATAGTCCAGCCCAAGGGACAATAAACAACCTTTCACCAGACAACATTTGCTAAGATACCATGCACAGCAAGCAACAGGAGCCAACTTTAAAATAATTTTTCTTCTAACATATTTAATGCTTTCAAATAACAGTAGCATTGTAGACAGTGCCAAAAGTTTATTTTGCATTTAAAGTGACAGTGGCTCACCTGACTCCCTTTTAGTTAAATCTCTTATCACATGGCTTACTTGGAAATTAAATTTGGAGGGGCCCATGAATAACCTAACCTGTCTCCCCTATAATCATCTGAAATCTGCTTAAATCCTGCCGTTTGAGAACTTGCTGTACACCCTATCACTCAGCCAAAATGCCCATCACCCACTATCTTACACACCGATATGGTCACCCCTACCTCAATTTACTAGAAACTGTGCTCACACCTCAGGAGATCACCGGTGAGGAGTTCTGTACGCCAACTCCAGGACAATCAGACACATCAGCAATGGCCACGGGTTCTTTAAGGACTCTAGGCACAGGGACATGGTCACTCCAAGTTTATCACTGAGGATGATGAACAGTTAGATGGAAACTGGACACTGAGCATTAAACTGTCAGTCCTGGGAAAGGAGTGGGAAAGGGAGGGAAGGCAAGACTGAGAAGGAGCCACAGAGAGAGCATCCTTCCCACAACACAAAACTCAGCTCTCTCCGGTCCTCTTGCTTGGAATTTTGGCTTTGTTGTTGTTGCTGTTGCTTTGCGATGGGGTCCTGTCATGTAGCCCACTTCTTCAACTTCACTGTGTAGCCAGGCTGACCTTAAAATCACCATCCTCCTGAATCAGCCTCCTAAACATGGGGATTAAGAATAAGTGCTACAGGACTGGACAAGTTAGTCAGGAGTTCAGAGCACTGGCTCTTCTTCCAGTGGATCCGAGTTCGATTCCCAATACCCACTTGGTGGCTGACAGCCCTCTGTGACCACAGTTCTAGGGATCCAGTTCAGGGTCTCCCGGAGCACCAGACACACACAGGGAAAACAGAGGTACATGTAGGCAAGACACCCACACACATAAAATAAAATAAAATTTGAAAAGCAGCATAGTCTACATTTTTTTTTAATGCTATGAAATCTGGCTTAAAGCAGATTTCTTGATGGCAAATTAGGATATAAATTTCAGAATAACCAAGACTGAAGCCACAACGAGGCACTAGAGAAGAGGCATTTCCCTTTCGTATCCCAGGTAATGATTGGCAGACTTGCTGAGATGCTGATCAACTCCACTAATAAGTAGAAGCCATTGCCCCTGCGAGGCCCTGAATCTCAGAAGGTTTTGCTTACTCAGCTTTGTGAGGCCAGAGGAAAGCAGTGCAGACCCAGTGATATACACATTACAGATACACTCTCTTATTTGTTCCCAGCATCACCCTCTGACTAGGGGTTTCTTGTTTCCCTTTCGTACTGGCAGCATCCTGGGAGAGTGACTTTATTCGCCAAGGTAACACAACTTGAGCAATAACATGAGCCAGTTGCATCTGACTCCTACCCTCAAAGTCCTTCCTTAGCCCCTAGAACTAATAATGATCACATTAAGCAGCAAGCATCTGTCTCCAGGAGCCGTGCTGACCTGCTAAGGCTGATCAGACTGTTTTTGCCATAGCAGAGGAGGCTTTACCAAGGCCAGAGCCGCTGGGCACCAGGCTTTGTTCCTCCCTCCCTCCTGACAGAGGCAAACTGTGTCCTCTCAGAATCACTTGGGCAGATTTTAAACCTCCGTGGTTCAAAGAGACTCACTGCATGTTCTGACATTTCTCATGTGGTGCTTCAAAAGCCTTGGTTTCTGTGCACACAGCAGGCATCGCTCCCTGCTGAAGTAGGACACCTTTTCTCATCCACTTCTGTCACGTCCTTGCACAGCGGCAAGCCAATGGTGCCCAGGCTCTGGTCTCACACTGGTTTTGTATCTTTTCTCTCATATGTGTGTAATGCCAAGTCAATAGTTCTGCAGATTCATGTGGATTCTGCCTCCTTAGGTTCCACAGAATACAAGAGCTCCTTTGTACATTGAAAACTGGCTCTTCTTGTGTCTCCTTGGATTTCTCTTCCCAAAACATCATCATAAGAGCCACCTCTTTTACACGGGGTAACTCTGGCTCTGAAGGGGCCCACTGGCAAGGGTAGACTGTGGATGGGTAGCTATTTGCTACCTCACGTATTCTCTCAACTTTACTAAGGACAGAAAATAGGTAACATGAATGGTAATTCATGCTCACTACACTCTTACTAGGTCCGGCACACCTCTTCCTATACATGAACTCAACAACTGTATGGGGTAGCCACGGTTAATACACATGTTTTTATAAATAAATAGGCTTAATGTTGCCTAGCTATTCTCCCAAAAATCCCATGGGGTTTTGTTGAGAACAAGGCATAGATTCCGACTGCCTAGCTCCATGGCTCATCCCATCACTTTGTCTGTGAGGCCTGTGAGAATTCAATGCCTTTCCAATGTGCCCATTCATATTTGCTCATCGATGACTTCCTCTGCAGGAAATACTAGATGAGTACCTCAATTTGCACTGTGCAGAGCTGAGTGGCTCAGGAATATGCACTCGCACACACCCACGAACACAGCCACACACACGTCATATCCACTGGGTGTTGCAATCTGCCCTCTGATCTCAGGTAACCTCCTTCTATCTCCTCCCCATAGCTCGGTCTGAGCCCCTCCTATGCTGTTACTGTCTGACCAGTGTACCTCCTAAATTTGTTGCTGAAGCTCTAACTTTACAGAGAGCATTTAAGGAGACAGCTAAGGCTAAATGGTGCCAAACAGGTAGGGATCCTGCTTGGTTTGCCTGGTGTCCTTGTGAAAAGCATGAGAAATTCCTCAAAGTAGAGGCCAAGGGAAGAAGACTTAGGAGAAACCAAACTCAACACATCTTGACCTCAGACTTCTAGCCTCCAGAATTTCTGTTCAGCCCACTCAATCTGTGGTATTTCCTTATGGCAGCTCGGGCAGACCAAAATGCCACCATCAACAAGCACACTTAAGGACTTTTCTAAGAAAAGATGTCACACTTATTACAGAGGTTAAATATTTCCTAGCCAGTTAACATGTGAGAAACTGGGATGGTATTTTTTGTCAAGTGTCCACACTTTCGGCATATCATTTATAAAATGCCATTATGTCGTATGCTATTTTGTTCTGTCATCGTGTAGCCATTTGTAGGGACGGGGTATGCCATATCACCACACAACTGACTGCACTATCGTGCAGAGGCAGATGACTCACAGACCCTGGAGCTAAAGGACACGATGATGCTTCAAAAGCCTTCCTCGAGCAGTCTGACAAGCAGGTTCTATAAAACCACTAACTCGGGCGTGGTTACTGAATCACAGGTACAGCACGGAGATACACAGGTGGAGCTGAAGACTGATACACTAGCCTGCAGACGTCTCACTTCTCTCCCCTTTCCCTGCCCATCTATCCATCTGTAGGTACCAACTTACCAAATACACATATATACAGTACTGCTTACATATGTATAATTGCTATGAGCATACATACGAACTTATTAAATGATAAGTACTTATTTCTGTATAATAGACTTTTGAGTAATTTCTCCTAATTTCTAATGAACACCATACACAGTTTTATAATACTTCATAACCAAAACTGATTATGCCAAGTTCAGGAAATAAATGCATTTTAAAATAGATAAAAGAAGAGACATGTTTTATGGATTCAAAAAGTGGCAGGCAAACACTCATTCTGAATATTAACCTTAATAAATTTGATTATTCCTCTTCTTTATCTAGCTCCATGTTAGATACAATTATTTGAAAATTAGTATAAAAAAGATTGTTAGTGAAACCAATGGACCAAATAAATGTAAGCAGAGCACAAACATGCTGAAGGTGCAGCCAGCTGACCAAGGTATGCCTTGCTTGGTATTTTTAGCAGAAGTCTGTTTTTTGCAATTAGCCGCTACACATGAGTGAAATCCTAGCCATATGGCGTGGGGAATATGAGGGGCTGGATCCAAATAGGAAACCTGAGTTTGCTTTGCTAGAGACTGCAGGTCCAGGACAGGAAGGAATCTAAGAAGAAGGGCCCACTGTCTACAGGCCACTTCAACAATCTTCAGATCTTCCGCCATGAGAGTGACATCACAGCAAGGACACTAACTGCTTCAGTGGGAGCCAGTTGGGCTAACTGCAGCTGTGGACTCTCAATAAACCATGTTCCAGGAATAATAGCAACTGGCCTCCAATTCCAGATGTGCCCTGGTGTTCCTATGGTATGGAAACTGGGAAGTACCTGCGCCAGACATGGAGGGACCACATTATCTATCTTGCAATGCCAAAATAAACACCAGTCTAGGTTTACAATCCCAAGGCAGAGCACAGGTAGCAAGCAATGGGCCACTGGGCTGAATCCAGCCAGCTGCCTGTTTGAGTACTGTCCAAGGGCTTAGAAGAGTTTTACATTTCCTAATGGCAGAAAGGGTTTTAAAAACCTAATACTTCCTAGTATCAAAATGATATATTCAAATTTCAACATCAATAAATTCCTTGTAAGTGAGCTATTCCCATTCACATTGTCTCTAGCTACTTTTGAGCCCCAGTGACAGAGCTGTAATTACAACAAAGTCCATGCTAGTCTAAATATAGCTACTTATATAATAGTTTGCTGACTTCTGACCCCCAATAAAAACTGACCTGAATACAACCTATAGGTAGTAACGCATTAAAATAACAGTGTCAAGTGAGAGTATAGAACATACACTGAGCAAGGAATTCCCGAAATTTGTGGACAAATGGATTGAACTAGAAATTATCATAATGAGTGAGTTCACCCAGAAGGAAAAAGAGTCAAATCGTATATACTCACTTATATCGAGATACTAGCTCAAGGGGCATGTTCCATGAAAATCTTCACGTACCAGGAAAGTGGGTCAGAGGGGGGGACATCCGATTGGGACTTTGGGTGAGAAAAGCATAGGAGAATGGGGAAAGAGAAGGATCCAGAGGGCCCTAGAAACCTACAAGAAGAACACTATGATGCATGGATCTGGGCCCAGGGGTCCTGCTCAAACTATGGCACCAGCCAAGGACAATACATGCAGTAAACTTCGAACCTCTACCCAGATCTAGCCAATGGACAGGACATTCTCTATCATTGAGTGAAGAGTGGGGTCTGACTTTCATGAGAACTCTGGTCCCCAATTTTTGACCATGTCCCTTGATGGCGAGGCCTGGTGGTGCTCAGAGGAAGGATAGCAGGTTACCAAGAAGAGACTTGATACCCTATGAGCATATAAAGGGAGAGGAGGTCCCCTTCAGTCACAGACATAGGGGAGGGGAGTAGGGGGAAAGTGGGAGGGAAGGAGGAATGGGAGGATACAAGGGATGGGCTAGCAATTGAGATGTAATATGAATAAATTAATAAAATATTTTAAAAAAACATACACTGAGAGGTGATCAGGTACTTAAGTGTTTTGAATGATGGTGTTGAACAACCTACATCCATGGAAAGTCACTCTCACCATCACAAAGGCAACAACACAGTTCAATTCTGTGTTTTTCAAGAACAAAGATTCTAACTGTGTGATCAGATTTTGTTCAGACTCAGGATCAGAGTCCAAACACTGCTGATCATATATCCCAATACTGAAAGAAAGAAGATATCTTTGTTATAGACCATAAAAAATGTATTGTCCCCTCTCTAAAAAAGCTAAATAAATACAAATTTTTAAAAACAAACAAAAGAAAGAAAAAACCCTGTATTGACTGGGCTGGCTAGACAGCTCAGTTGGCAAAATGCTGGAGATCCTGAGTTTGGATTTCTAAGTATCCATACAAAAAGCCTGAGCATGGTGGCACATGATTGTAATTCCAGCACCAGAGAAGCAGAGGTAGTCAAACCTACTCATTAAGGGCCAGGCCAATGAAGAAACCCGGGCTTCACTGGGTAAGTATTCTCTGGGTATACATATGCACCCATTTGCAGTACCACCACCACCACCACGATCCATAATAAATACAAATAACTGCATTTATCACTTAACACCAGCATCAACTTCTCAAGGCCCTGTACCAAAAAGAAGAAAGAACTGCCATCTCTGTTTAATTTTTTTTTTTTAAAGACAGTCATTTCATGATATGATGAAAAAGCACTTCTGACTTTTTTCCTTGGTAAAATTTGCTTCTTCCCAGAATAAGGAAGATATGAAAATTGTTTACATATATTTTGTTGAGATTTTTGTTTGCAAAAAAATATTCGGTTATAAAAATTTGGTAAACGTGTTTGCTGTATGATGTGGTCATATGATCTCAGATTAAAGAATTTGAGAGACTGCTTATTTCCAGGGTTATTCAACCCATGTTCCTTCAGCCCAACTGTTGTTTCTATTTCCTCTTTAAGGTCAGAAGACAGCAATGTTCATTTATCCATATAAAAAAGCAATTTCACTCACAGTGACCAAATTAAAGGCATGAGGGCAAATGATTAAGCCCTCATTATCATTCTGAGTTCTCCAAACCCAATGGGATCTCACATTAAGGAAACCACAGGGCTTCTTTGTGGAAACAAGGTCACAACTTCAAGAGTCTGCCACTAGGTTGGCTGCATTTGGGTGTGGTTTACTCTGTATTAATTCTGGAATGGAATTCCTAAAGGGAGTCTCAAGGGTCATTTCCAAGAAACTAAAGTTCTGTTCTTGAATGCCCTGGGGGAAAACATTCAGTTTGAGTAAGCTATTACTAATCTTTGATGCGTGATTATTTTTCACCCTGCATTTTAAGGTTATCACACAGCAAGTTTGTCCCTCTGATCAATTACAGACTGCTTTAAATGAAAGTCGTATAGGATATTTACTCCCTGGTGTGTGCTAGTAAATGTACTTCATGGCTCTGAGGAATGCGGAAGACGAGTCTGAAGCCTTGAGTGACAGGGAGGCTATTTATACTAACATCTTCCTGTCTCACGGAAGACATGACTTAATTCTACTGTCCCAGGGATGAAGCATACAACTCTCTTAAGATTGTCCAAGAACAGTGGCAGGGTTTTCATCCATCCCAACCAGCATCAGCTTCTTTCCTGAACCAGTTTCTTCTTAATTGTCTCACATGACGTCATCTCTTATATATTCTCTATTCTCTTGCAAGACCAATAAAATAAAACAGTAGCAAGAACCACTTTATTTCAGTTTCCAATGCAGACTTAAATGCTTTGGGAAGAAATAGTCACCCAACCTGACACAACTGTGAGTGCCTGCTTCAAGTGAGGGAAGAAAAACAGGGTCAGTGCTTCTGTACATTGCACACGGAAGAGCTTCCAGTCACTCTACGTGCATCAAGTAGGTGAGCTAGACACCAGACTCATCATCTTGTCAGTGTATACAAGCATTGTTCAGCAGACATATCAATGCTACTTCACACTGATGAAAAACAAAACACAATTACTCCCTGAAGGGAGTCTGACTGCAAATACACACACACACACACACACACACACACACACACACACACACACACACACACTTCCCAATCTGAAATCAGCAAATATGTGTGCTTCAGTTGTCTAATGTGATGTCAGTCCTTCTGAATAGCAGTCATCTCTTTTTCTTTAACAAGGAGACAGACTAGGAAAGGGAGATGAATGAGAATGTTATTGCCCTTGGGATGCATATAAATAAATATAAATCCAAACACCCTGGGGTAGGACTTGAACATCCATTAGGAAAACTCACTAGGTGATAGTAAACTATATCTATTCTTGTTTGCTTTCTGTTGCTGACACAAAATACTGACCAAAAGCAACATGGACAGAAAAGGGTTTATTTGGTTTACCCTTTTCAATTCATCATGGCAGGAAGCCTAGGCAAGAACTTGGAGACAGGAAGGGAAGTAGAGAGCATGGAACTCTGCGTACTGTGTTGCTTTCCATGGGGGGCGGGGGGAATTCAACATCATAGTTTATCACCAAAGGAAGTCAAGACAGGAACTCAAGCTAGGCAGGAATCTGGAGACAGCAGCTGATGCAGAGGCCATGGAGGGGTGCTGCTTATTCACTTGCTGCTCATTTGCTGGCTCAGCCTGCTTTCTTACAGAACCCAGGACCAGCTCTTATGGAGGCTTTTTTCTCAGTTGACATTCCCTCCTCTCATATGACTTTCTCTTGTGTCAAGCTGACATAAAACTATGCAGCACAGAGCCTGTGCAGGCATGCTGCTTAATGGTTTGATCTCTGTGATGGCACAGCCTGCTTTCCTTCTTTCTCAGGACCAGAGGCGGCACTGCCCACAGTGGGCTGGACCCTCCCATCACCAACTGTTAACCAAACAGAACGTCCGACAGACATGCCCACAGGTCAGTCTGATTGAAACAATTTCTTGAGATTCCCTCTTCCCAAGTAAGTCTAGTTTGTGCTGAGTTGACAAAAAAAAAAAACCAAAAAACCAACCAGTACATCCTCCCTGGTTGACAGCTATTCTTCTACAACATTTTTTACAGGTTAAAAAAAAAATCATGTGCACACATGACTAATGTAATTCTACTTTACCCCTCACATTATTCTTTCCACGTTCTCTTTTGTCATGTCATCTTTTCCTTTGAGATTTTTTGTTTGTTTGTTCTGAGATAGGATCTCACTATTATTGTCCAGGCTTAAAGAATCTTCATACCAGCTTCCTGACTAATTGGATCTGTAGGTTGTACCACACATCCAGCTCTTAGAATTTCTATCCTTTGAACTCTGCATGTGGCTTTCCAGAGTCAGAAATTTTTCCTAAAGAATATTTCCACTAGGCTGGTATGTACTAAACACTCTTCAGTTGTGGCCATGTGGTAACTGAGATCCGCAACTCCTTCCAGAACAACGCCATTTCTATCCATCCTCAGTTTACAAGTACTCATTTGGTAGTCTCTGTGTTATGGGAAAGGCTAAGAGGAATGTGTGTGGCCCCGGTGCTCTCCAGAAGTCATTTATGATACAACTAAGAGACTGAGAACAGTTAAGTCAACACACGAAGCAGGAGGAGCCTGCAGTTTTTAACATTAATGCTTGCAGCAAGTGCTCTGAGGACTGGAGAGAAGTTGTGCTCAGTCCTGACCCATGAGTTAGGACATATTTTGGCCTGTGCCTGGGATTTGAATAACTGGTAGGGGACAGAGGGCAACCAGAAGTGGCAGGTGTTCTAGGCTAAGAGTATTTCATCAGACACGTGAGTAAGGCAGTAGAAGCCCAGCCTTGTAGAAGAAAGGGGACCTTTGAAGTGACCTCCAACAGGCTAAAGCCAGACTCTAGTTATCAGGGTAAGAGTCTCATATTGAACCTTCGGTTGCAGAAAAATCATCCAAATTTTAAAACGGCAGGCTGTGGGGATGGGATATTTTAGAGTGATGGTTTGGAAGTTATCATTGTAGCAACACAAGATGCTACAGAGAGCAGGGTAATTCCTTGGTAGAAATATCTGTATTGGATACATATGGCTTAGGAAACTGTTGTTGAGAAGAAATGATTTCTGGGAGAGAATTAGATAGAGTAAGAAAAGAAAGAGCTTGGAGACTAAGCTGGAGATGAAATGCATTAGAATCCACAGGAGGGGCACAGAGTTAGCACGCACCCAGCACTGGAAATAGAGAAGGACCGCCAAACTACAAGTCAAGAGGCATGTCCAATAAGAGTTCATCAGCACTGGGTCACGCACACAGCCCTTCGATCATCCCAGCAAGGCCCACATGCCTCCAACAGCTGATCTTTCTGATTGGATCTTTAATCCCTGACTGTCCATATCACTTAGTACATACCTGACTATTATCTCATGTGGACCATGGACCTTACATATGTACTCAGGTCTTACCCATCTGCCACACCTCTGGCACTTACTTAGAAATATCTCTAACTACTTGCGTAGCCAAGCGAATTGTCTTGTTACTTGTAGTTTAGCAGTGATTGCTACTTAAAATGTGGTGTCTGGGCCAGCAGCAGCAATAGCATCTGTGAACCTCTTAAAGATGCAGAATCTCAGCTGCCTAGTCACATGCAGGGAATTGGACTCTCCATCTTCACATAGAAGAAGCCTCACCTTGCCACCAAAGAAGTGAGTTGGACCACGAAGAGAGAGCACGTGACTTAGAGCACAGGCCGCAGTCCAATCTCACTCCTGCTCAGACTCACCATTCAGTGATAGAGGCCAGGCCCCTTTAGAGATGGAGCAAGACCAAGGCAGGAAGCAATTCCAGCTGCTGCTCAGAGCCTAGATACAAAATCCTGCCAGGACCTGCGACTGAGTTTACGTATGAGATGCGTTTCACAGATTGCACCTACTTAGCTGTTCCCCCTCCCCTCAGGATTTTATAAATATCCTCTCCTCCTGATGATCCCATTTACTCTCTTCATATCTACCCAGCTGCAGGAACTTATGGTATGATTCTGCATCTCATTCGCTCTCTCAGTGTTAATCATGCAATGCTGAAATACTTTTTTTGGCTAATTGAAATACAAACCTGAAGATGCAAACGGAACCCGAATTCAAAATAGGAAGTGCTGTGAATAAGGGATGTTTCTAATAGCACTACTGCTGAACTAATCAGGTGTCAGGTCCAAGGTCCTCAAAGATAGTGCTGGATATACAGCAATGGCCACATTCATAAGATGAAGAGCACATTGGGCCTGTCCCATCTTAGCTGGGTATGTACTCAGTGTCTAGATCTTCCTTAGGTTATCATAGTGCATCTTCTATTATTTGTGCATGTGTCCATGCAGGTCCAAGTACCCAAGTGGGTACTTATGCATGCATGTGTGGAAGGTGACTTCCTCAAATCACTTAATCACTTTTCACCTTATCTTTTTTTTTTTTTTTTTTTGAAACAGGGTCTTTCAATCAACTTGGAATTCATCGATTCATCTAGGCTAGTTGGCCAATGGTTTGAAGGCTCTGCCACCTCTCTGCTAGGATTACAGATACTATGTACACAGCCACGCCCAGCTTTTACATGAGTGCTGGGGATATGAATTCAGACCATCCATGAAGCCCTCTGCCAGCCCTCTCCTTTTATTATTTTTATCAGCTGTATTAGCAGACAATCTATATGCCATGAAACTCAAAATGTGAAAACAGAAGAGATTTTCATTATATCCCCACTGTCAAGCAATGCCTTGTTAAAATGCACACAGGAATAGAATACAGCCATTTCTTAAATCTCTAGGAATATAGGATTTTGCTATTACCCATTGATTTAATATTATCCTAAAAGCTTATTTTTTTTATGAGTGGGAAAAAATGTCTTGGCAAGCCTTCTAATCAATTTCCTTGAAGGAACTGTATTAGGAACTGCAGTTTATTTATTGGATCCATACTGGAAATCACCAA
The DNA here is from genome assembly GCA_907169655.1 of Acomys percivali. NCBI lineage: Eukaryota > Metazoa > Chordata > Mammalia > Rodentia > Muridae > Acomys > Acomys percivali. The sequence continues at coordinate 42,324,307 of OU015750.1, read as the reverse complement.
TTCTTTCAAACTACTGGTCCCTCAGATTTCCTGATCTATTTCCTCACCAGGTGTCATGGTCTATAAGGAGGCTGGGGTCTAGAAGGAGTGGAGGAGGAGGAGGAGGAAGCGGAGGAGGAAGAGGAGGGGGAGAAGGAGGAGGAGGAGGGGGAGGAGGAAGAGGAGGAGGAGGAAGAGGAG
>OU015750.1:42272932-42314159 GCA_907169655.1 Acomys percivali | reverse complement strand
CTACTGAGTGAACCTTAGATAAGGCTTCCTTAACAAAACTCCACAAGATTAAAGAACAGTAGAGGAGGACACAGGGTAATGTTATATAATGTCGAACTGGGTTCTATTTCATGTCAAAGTGAACAAACTCACCCAAACAGGAAAACAAGAACACTGCATGTTGCAAGTCTGAGCCAGGGGAGATGCACACAGAAGCCTAATATCAGGCTTATTATACTAGGCTCTTCTGGGAACTCACAGAATAAGGAATTGGTACCACTTCCTAACCTATAAGCCTCTGGGCAACTGGACTACACTTCTGAGCCTTGGCTTCTCAGTTCCTTCCTGTGCGAACCTCTCTGAGACACATTAGTAATGCCTTTGCATTTCCCTAACAAGTCTGGGCCTTCTCAGTGACTACGCAGCAACAGCTGAAGTTCCAGATGGAGAAGACACATCACTGAATGGACGGTGACCGCAGCCGAGCCCAGAAATTGTTTCTCCCACCAAGTTTCCCACTTGCTGGCTACCGTCACAATGCTTGGCGAATGATGTGAAAAGATACACGTGCTGTGAAAATTTTTAAAAAGGCTAAAAAGGCAGAGCTGACTTGAAAAGGCTGAACTTCACTCTCCTACTCTTGCTCACTGGATTTCTCCTTGGCCCCCCTTCTTTTTCCCATTTCCACAACACTATGTTTAATCTCATGGGATTCTGCCCCCATCATCTTTGTAACAATTTGCCAGCCAAATGCAAGGCATGATCACTTCCTCACCGCACATCTTAAGCATGGGATGGCATGCCCACAAAGGTCAGTGTAACAGCATGCTGACCCTAGCCAGGGTCAATCCCAAAACCTAAGGATTCAGGAGAAGGCCAGTAAATTAGAGGAATTAAAGATGAGTTGAGAGTTTAACTCACTGGAAAGTGTAAGACCATTTCAAATTTAAATGGTCCATGGTGAGCACTCACAATCAGTCAAACCATGTGAATTTTTTTTTTTTTTTAGAAAGAAGTTATCCTGTCACAGGATGCTCTTGTTTATATGCATGGAACTCAGTGAGCATTCAGTGGTGACTATTGGGTGGTAAATGGATGTGTGACCAAGTCAGCTAAAGTAAAACAGTGAACATCTTACTGTATTTCTCAATGGGCTGTATGTTTTTACTCCCCTTCACTATCATATCACATCAATCCAGGGTCATTCAGTACTCTGAGGTTAGAAGAGTGGTCCCTCCCATACTAAAAGCCATTTTCTCAGTCCTCATTGGCCCTATGAAGTCAACATTTCCCTCAAAGAGCACTTGGATAGGCTAAGCATCCCTAAGTATTTTTTTTTCCTCAACAACTTCACCAGTTCAGAGAAGCAAATGCTTACATTTCAAGACAGATAATTACATAAAATAGGCAGGAAACATTAATCCCAAATCCTCTACAAGAAGAGGAAGAGCAGTAAACTCCATTCCTCGTAGATATCCCTGGCGACAGGGTATACAGAAATTTCATTTGTGTTTATTCTCTGAAGAACCTGTGAATCATCTCCAGTAATTTTTTCAGAGAACATATTAAATTCCAAATAAAGCCCATGTCACAGCTACTACAGTTTTATTACTTTCTGTCACAGTCCATTAGAAAGGGGGAAAAAAAAGCTGTTTCTAATGATAGACCAAAGAAAAGTAAGTGCACAGACGTGGGTAGAGTGGAAGGAGAAGGGAATGGAGAGGGAAGAAAGAAGAAAGGAAGGGAGGGAGAGAGAGAGGGGAGGAGGGAGTGAGGGAGGGAGGGAGGGAGGGGGGAAGGGTGGAATACATGGCCGTGTAACTGGCTAGTACACCTGCCTGTCTAAGAGTGGGAAGGAACACAGGCTGGCAAGCGTTCATGATCACCTCTATCAGGAAGTGGTCATCTAATTACTTTATTTTTTAAATCAAAGGCTGAAACACCACCTGCAGAAGATTAAACATCTATAAAATACTTTCACATACTACAGTTGAAAGTAAATATAATAAGGATATAAGCTTTGAAAAATAATGGTCTTGGTTAAAGAGCAAAGAATTTATTTTTTTTCAGTGCATTTAAACAGCATGTATTTGTACTTTAGGCACTAATTACTCATCCAAGAACACTAGTGAAGGAAGCATGAGCAGGGAGGGCCTTGGTAAAACACACACGTAGAACACAGAGTGAGCTCTGCATTAAAAGGCACTTATGACCTGGAAAAGGAGATAATTTAAAGACATGTACAAAATATATCACATTGTTATAATTACTTAAAATATTTAATTATTCTCGGTGGTGTGCATGAAAAATGGTTGGTCCTTTTCAACAGCAGCATTCCCTACCCTTTTAAAGATACTTTGGAACCTGTTCTGGTAGATAATGCAATCATCTACATGCTGATAAAATGGTATAGCACTAACACACCCTGTTTCTCTTTCTCATTCTCTCTCTCTCTTACACACACACACACACACACACACACACACACACACACACACACACACGTGCTGATGCAGAGGTCATAGAAAGACACTGCTTACTGTCTTGCTCCTCAAGGCTTCTTCAACCTGCTTTTCTTTATACCCCGGGACCACCTGCTCAGGAGTGGCGCTGTCCCCAGGCAGCCAGGTCCTTCTACATCAATCATTAATCAAGTAAATCCCCAAAGGCTTGCCTGGAAGCCAACCTTATGGAGGAGTTCTCTCAATTATGATTTCCCTCTTCCCAGCTGTGTCACGGTTTGGGTTAAATAGACAAAGCCAGTCTGCGCACTGATATTACAAATGCATCTGAATGTAGGACTTTCTGGATGAAGATTTTAATGAAGAAAGAGACGCACTAGAAGGGATGTTGTGTTTCTAACTTTGAGGAACAAATTCCTGACAGAGCTCCCATCTTTAAAATCTCTGTACAAGCCATCAACCCCTTCTGGTCCTCTCTCCCCAAAGTCCAAACAGAAGTGAAATCAATTATCTGAGGGCTCTCCACAGAGAGGGAGAGAGAGACAGAGAGAAAATGAAAGCAAACAGGCTTGGGAAACTGGTCAAGTGCAAGCAAGCTAAGTGACACAGGACTCAAGGGGATTTATGGTATACAAACTCCACTTCAAGTTCTTTGGGTTAATGAAGAGAGAGAGAGAAGCAGATTCTCGGAATTAATGGGGAATCAAAACTAGCAAATATACTGGATAATAGAAAAGTACCTGGTCTTTGAAGCTAACCACAATCCATTAGTAATAGATGAAACAACTAAATGCAATTATGAGAAAGGATAGGGATATCCCCTACTCGAGTATGAGACAGAAATCCAATTATGTACAAGTAAAAAGAATTCACCCAATGGAGACAGCTTGGATTGAATCACAGTAATTATTCAGATTTTCAAGCTAATGAGAATAGCATTTTGTAAAGCAATCTAGAAGTACAAGTTAAGTAACCATATGGAGATAACTGAGTCAGTAGATATGCACGTGCATGGTGTGTGTGTGTGTGTGTGTGTGTGTGTGTGTGTGTGTGTGTGTGTGTATCTAAGAAAACACTGTTTCAAGGAGAAAAATAATTACTGTTAAGTCAGGATAGAGAAAGCGAACCAATTATTATAAAAGTTACCATAGGCTAATATTTTTTTTTTAATGTTTTATACAGTTACCATTGGCTATTAAGCACTTTGTAATTTTGATTCTTTTAAAACAAACACAGAAATGATTTGAAGTAAATTATCAGTCCTATTTTACAGAAATACAACATATAGCTCAATGAAGTTAAAATGTGTGCCTAGGGCTTTACAGCTACAGAATTGAGGCAAAATGTACACCCAGCGGATATAATCTGATATAACTGTCCGCACCTACTCTGGGTTTGACAAGATGAGAAGGTGTTTACTACTTCTGAACTGTGGTTACTATATTCATAAAGCAGAAATATACATAAAATATACATAGCAGATTCTGGTGACTGCTGAGATGATGCATGCAGGCTGCACACCAGAACCCCAAATGTTTGGCAACTGTTCAATATAATCACACCCTTGCTATATTTTTATGAAGGGAAGCAAGTGTCCACATGTTAGTAGGCATTCCAGTCTATATTGGTCATCACTCCGTCACAGAAAAAACACAGGGATGGCACAGGCTTGTCAACAGGCAGAAGACCCAAGAGCTCACAGCATCACTGCACGCAGCCTCATTCTTCTAAGGAAGATTTTTCTTAGGACAGAATAGTTAGAAGCTTCCTGTGAAGGGTCAGGGAATCTCTGCACACTTCCACTCAATTTTCTGAGAATCTACAATTACTTAGAAAGAGAAAGATGCTTATTGTTTGCTTGATTTTTTTAAGTCTTTTCCTTGGTGAGCAAGCAAGTAAAGGCCTGCTGCCAAGGCTGACGAGCCAAGTTGTCCTCAAGACCCACATGATGGAAGGAGAGAGCTAAGTCCAGCATGGTGCCCTCTGACCTCCACATGCACATTGTGATAACACACACACACACACACACACACACACACACACACACACACACACACACACTTTACAGTCTTCTCATTGGGGTCCTATTTTAGTTCTTCATCATGCTTTACTCAAAAGCTTCCTGCATCACTCTTTTTTACTACAGTGTACTCACTCCTCCTTCATTGGCTTTCAGAGACATGCACAGCCCATTCGTTCCCCAAACATCTAAAAGTATATCCTACCACAAATAGTCTGATGCCTCGATGTTCTTTGTGCATCTTTTTTATTTTCCAACTTTTTTTTTTTTACCACTTTAATGATTTTATTTTTGAAATACAGCCTTGTTTTATTCTTTAAGGAATTAAAAGAAGCCCTTGGGCTAGTCCTAGGAGTAGAAATCCATTGGCAAAGACTGTGTTAATGTTGGATGCTTCCTAAAGTCCCCAGAAGTTTACTGAACATTGTCTGAGTAGCAATAAAAAAGAAATCAGGCGGTCATGTCCACCCAAAGTTCGCTGAAAAGCCATGTCAGTGACAGAAGCTAGAAACAAATCTTTGGAAAACTCAAGTGGACTAGAGTATGTTCCCCTCGTAGCCACACATTTACAGGAGCATAAAGATTTTTCATTACTTCACATTAGTTTGTGTCAACTACTGAAGAAAAATGTATAAAGTTTGTGAAATTCAGAAAATGGTGCTTTTATCTAAATAAGATCTATACCCCTACATTTCACATGCACAATATGAAAGGTATTGTGATGTTTGTAGCAGATACACAAGCTCTGAATGGAACTAATGCAAAGTCAGATCTTAGCTGAGTAGGTCAATGAAACAAAACCAAAGGGGCCTACACTGGGTGATAGATGCTCATTGGATTCACTGTAGAAAACTTTTAGCTCTATCTATGGACCCCATACCATCATGTTGTATACATTAAATATACACGATAAAAATGTTTCCAGAAGAAAAAAAAACATATGGTATATGTTATTGTAGAAAAATGCCTTAATCAGGGAAGTCTAGAATCCACCACCATGAGCCAGCTGATGTTTTCCAAGAATGGCTGTGCTTATAAGTTCACTGTAACTGTCAATGAACCACTGGAGACCAGCACACATGTATGAGCCAGGATTCACTGTGAACTGTTCATCCTTGTATATGGCAGATGATACTATGGAGACCACTGATGAAATGATACATGTTACACCTGTGCAGCATTTGTCAGTGCCTGCCTTGTCCCTTTACTGCGTGGACTAAACCTATGACAAGTCTATCTCTAATGCCACAGTCTTTGACAGGTCACATAAACCAAGATCTCCAAAGGAGATCTGTCTTCAGAACTGTCTGTGCCTGAGAGCTCCTGCAGTTTCCTAGACACCTTTCTCTGGATCTTGCCCTTCAACCTACAATGGGGTCCAGGCATGCGTCACTCATCCACCCCAACTGACCAGCCAACAAAAGTGGAGCTGTGGGAAATAGGCCTTTGATGTTCATCCTGTGGGCAGGCTGTCTTACCAAGCCTGCAACTGCTATATTCACCTAAAATTTTTCAAAAGTGGCCCTGAAATGAGGTACAGGGAGCCCAAGACCTCTCTGTAACATGTTAACCCTTTAATTCCACTACAATCACCAGGCACTTTCATGCCTTATCTGAACCAATCCTCCAAATACACCCAGATGTTGACAGTTGTTTATAAATGGAAAAAATATCCCAATGCATCAGCAAGTTGAACCATAAACTGACAGATTCATTACCTTTCCAACACTGAGTTCTTCCAACACCCTTGACTTGTGACATGGAAACATATGTTCTAGACTGTACAAATTTTTTCTGTATGATACACCAATATCACTGGCACCTCATGGTCACAAATGTGCTCATCCATGAATTATGCCTGTTTTCCTCCTGAGATATTATTAAATATGTATGATTGTTTACAGTTCAATGAATAATACAACCTTATTTGTATGGTGAGCTATTGAAAACATGGCTCCACAGAACACTGAAAACAATGTCAAAAATTCCTTGATGAGACTATTATAAACTTCTGTATTAAAACTCATCATCCACTATTAGCCATAAAGTACAGGATAACCATGCTATGATCCACAGACCCAAAGAAGATAAGTAACAAGGAGGGCCCAAGGGAGGATGCTTACATCTCACTCAGGAGAAGTAAAAAAGACATCTGAAGTAGACAGAGTGAGGGAACGGGGTGGGAGAGGGGATGAGGAGGAGGATTGGGGTAGGGATCAGGTGTGGGGAGAGCAGGGAGGACTGGACTGTGAGAGAGAATGGAAACCATGGGGGGAGGGGCATCTCTGGGATAGGGGAGTCTTGACCTGAGCTGAGACTCCTAGCAGTGGAGGATGCGAAGCCCAAAGTTGCCACCTCCTGTAGGACTCCCAGTGGAGGAAGGGAGACACCAATCCACCCATAAAACCTTCAGTCTAAAAACCTGTACTGCCTGCAAGAAGTGTAGAGATAAAGATGGAGCAGAGACTGGGGAAATGGCAAACCAATGGCTGGCCCAACTTGGGACCCATCCCATGGCAGAAAGCCAAGCCCTGATTCTGTTATGCTTGCAGCAGAAGTCTAACGTAACTGTCTTCTAAGAGGCTTCATCCGGCAGCTGATGGAAGTGGATGCAGAGACACACAGCAAAACACTAGGCTGAGCTGGGGAGTTTTGTGGAAGAGTGGAAGGAAGGATTGAGGGAGCTTGAGGGGTCAAGGACACCACAAGAAGACCTACAGAGTCAACTAGCCTGGGCTCTTGAGACCTCACAGAGACTGACCCACCAACCAAAGAGCTTGCATGGGCTGGACCTAGACCCCCTATGCATATGTAGCAGATGTGCATCATGTCTTCATGTGGGAATCCTAAGAAGGGAGTAGGGGCTGTCTCCGACTCTGTTGCCTGCCTTCGGATCCTTTCCCCTAGCTGGGCTGCCTTGTCAAGCCCCATTTGGATAGGATGCACTTAGTCCTGCTACAACTTAATGTGCCAAGATGGGTTGGTACCTATGGTGAGGTGGTTCCCTTTTCTGAGGAAAAGGGATGGGGAAATGGGGGGAGGAATGTGAGGGTGGGGCCTGGAGGAGAAGAGGGAGGGGGCTGCAATCAGGCTGTAAAGTGATTAAATAACTTAAAAGGGGCGGGGGAAGAAGTCACTTTTATCATTAACAGAAAAAAAAAATTGATCATCCACATGGACTAACCTTCTCACCAGAAGCCTCTGACGTTGTGACAGCATAAGCACCAAGTACCTGTCTTACGATAAAGGATGATGACTAGGAACAACAAATAGGAAACAGGATGATGGCAGCATCTTTATAGATGGAAATGGAGAGTAAGGAACTGGACCCGCAGCGTCTGCAAAATCACTGTCGACTAGAGAGCTGAACCACTGAGTCAGCACACACAATGCACAGAGCACGACAGCAGGACATAGAGGGCTCTCTGACCCTCATGACTTTAGTCTTAATCCAGACACAGAAACCCTCCCACCCTGTTAGCACTCAGGACAAGGCCAGAAGAGAAGACAATGAAGGGAGAGCCTCAGCTCTAAGGCTCAGACACAATCTGAAGGACAGGGCTGAAGCCCAGAGATGGTGGCTTATGAATCAGGACAGTGTTCATTGCATGCCTGCAATATCAAGCACCACTCGAGACAGTGGGATGCCACCACCAGCTGTGCCTTTATGGTCATTAGATTCATGCAACATAGGCTGATAAGAGTTCTTGGTGAAGAAGGCTGGATCAGTAACTAGAGTTGTAAGTGACCATGGCATCTCCTCTTTCCTCTCCCCATTTAGAACTTCCTCTTGGTGGGTCTGATGCCCACTGTTGAAGAACTCTATTCCAAAGAAGCTGCTGTGTGCATCAGGGCACATCTGGCATAAAAAGATGCTAGAGGCTTTGGAGACAGGCTTCTCTACATACATTCACATCCTGACTTGACCTCTTGGGAGCTGTGCGTTAATTATTTCCCCCCTTAAGATCATTCCCATGCAGTACAACTGTACAACCTGGCTGAAAGACATGTACAGGGACAGGCATAGAGGTAGGCACATGCAGGCTTCCTTCTTTCTGTATGAGAAAAAAAGAATATATCAAGGATTAAAGCAAGATCAACACTCAGCTTTTCTGGTTTGAGATCCTCATCTCCTAGTGGGCATCAAAACTACTTCTATTATCCTGTGAGATTATTTCTTTCATGGTTGAAAACCTGAACCAGCAGAGCAGTGGAAGCCAGGAAGATGAAAATTAAACAGAGAGCAAACTTAGAGGCAATCATAGCAAAACTGCTTTCTTGTGAGTCAACAGGAGAAGGCAATAAAATATTTACATCACTGTTAATAAGGAAACCTGCATTTTCTCATAACAGGCAATTCATTTTCTTAATGTAATCCTGAATTGCTACAGAAAAAGGACTCATTTTAAATATCAACATTGCCCTATTTATTTCATGGGTACAACTCCAGTGGCATGGCCAGAAAGTACCTGAGAGGGTACACTGGTATTACACCCACAAAAGTCTTTGTTGGGGGTAATATCCCAACTAGGAAGCAAACAGCAAACAGCATTAAATAAAAGAATGTGAAGGTTATCTACATTTAAAGCATAGTAGTGACTGAACCAAGGATGCATTTTCTGAAGGACAAAAAATCTTAGAGAGCAAGCAAGAGTTCTTATCTAAGCGCTATTGAGAAGAGTCATAGACTGTCCAGAGTGATGATGGGATACATGTAAGAAAATGACATTTTACTCTGAAAAATCTTTTTCTTTTTTTGAAAAGCCAAAGTCAGTTTTCAAACTTTTCCCTTGTATAGATTTATCAAAATATAACTGCTTTCAGGGCATCTGAGCTGCAAAGGACTCAAATACCTAGATGTTTCAGTTTCTCAGGCCTCTTCATCTCTAATAAGGGGTTCTTCAAACTATGGTCAATATTTCCAAGGGCACTGACATCACCTGGGAGACACAGAAAAATGCAGACTCTCATGCTCCGATCCAGGCTGAGCCAAAGTCTGTATTTAGCCAAGATCCTCAAAGGGCCCAAAAGCACAGTACTGTTTGAGACACATGTTTCATTTAGTCCACTACTTCTCAACATGTAAGCTTCCTACAAGCTGCCTCAGCTTCACCAAAAACCTTGTTACAGCACAAACTCTGAGGTCCTGCCCCACCCCGATGGTCAACAGCTTTGAGGGTAGGGCCCAGGCCTGCTCCTCAGAAATCATCCAAGTAATGCTGGTACATGCTGCGGCTCAAAAGCAGTGGACTAGCCCAGGCATGAACAGGCTGGGATCATGATATGAGAGCATTCGCTAAAGCAAGGCAGCTCATTTCACCTGTATATGTAGAGTTCCAAGAAAAGTCTTTCTTAGAACTGAGCCCAAATGTCTCAGCACAACAGACAAACATGCAAGGAGCCTCAGAAGTACCTTCATAGTATCCAAACACAGCTACAGCTATCTGCATCTTTTTTCTTTCCCAGATAAAATGTCTACATAAGGAGTCACAGAGACTGAAGAGGATGCCCTCTAACCAGACAGGGCTACTGGTGGAGGGAGGGGAACACCAACCCACCCACAAAAACTTCAACCCAAAATGTGCTTTGCCTACAAGATGTGCAGGGATAAAGATACAGCAGAGATTGAGGGAATAAATACTCAACCAATGCCTGGTCCAACCCAAGACCCACACCAAGAGCCAACCACTGACACTATTAATGACACTCTGCTTTGCTTGCATCTGGAGCCTAGCATAGCTGTCCTCTAGTAAGGGGAGCAGGAGATGTCTCTGACATGGACTCTGTTGCATACTTTTCTATCACTTCCCGTTGTGGGGCTGTCTTACCTGGCCACTTAGGAAGAGGATGCAGTCACTACTGATGTGACTTGATGTGCTGGGGTAGATTGGTAGGGGGCTCCCCTTTTCTGAGAAATAGGGGAGAGGGGATAGGGGGAAGAGAGAGGGAGCGTGGGACTTGAAGGAGAGGAAGGAGGAGGCTATAGTTGGAATGTAAAGGGAATTGATTAATTAACTTTTAAAAAATTTACATAGATGAAGGCATAGACAGAAATACAGACACAGAGTTTGAATACACGAGAATAAATAACATGGTAAGTTAATATTATGTGTTTATCTCATCATATATAACATAGTAATACTAGAAACATAATTAATTGTATTGGATATAATCGTTATATAACAACTAGATTAAAATAAATCCTCCATAAGAGCCAAATGCATATACACATATACTATCATAAAATCCCACACTAACCCAAAGAAGAATTGAGCTTTCATATTTTTCATTCTTCAAGACAAATGTCAAAAATCAGAAGCAGCACAAACCCTGCATTTTCAGTGAACCCACCATTCACTGCTGTCATCTCTCCTGCCCTTGGGATGTTGTATGAACAATCTATGTATACATAATAGATATGTACATATAGACACACAAACAGATACATGCACTAGTCATCTTTCTATATTTCCATAAACAGCATTCTTTAGGTCTCTAGATTCTTTTTTCCACACCAAGTCTCTAACTTCACTTCTTATGTCTATACCATAGAGCAACATGGAACTACTGGACAGAAGACTAAATCCTAGCTCCATAATTACTATTTCTTTTTCATTAACTGTTTTTCATCCTGAAAAATAAGCTCCTTGACTACTCTAACTGTGGCAAAAATAACTTGGTGCAGTCTATTGAACATCATTCAAAACAAAGCCAAGTATAAATCACCAGCTTTCTATGCCAATCACCGCTCGTTAAACAGCATGATATCAGCACATCATATTAAGGAAGTGAGACGCCAGGTCCTTGAAGACTCCATTTCCCTTAAAAAAAAAAAAAATACTACCTGGATCTATGAATAGAAATAAAGAACTGCAGAAACACACATGAACTCGAAGTTCAACTTACAAGCGGCCTTCAAAGGGGTAGAACATAAAGAGAAAATCCCCTTACAAGACTCAGCCTTTGTGCTGGCACAGACAGCTGTGGCATTAAATCACGTCCATGGGCTAGCTGCTGTCTAACAGCACACAGCCGTGGGCTTCAGATGCCCTCCTGTGTTCTCACTGACCACTCTGCACATCACTGCTTACACAGCCCTCAGGCCTTTCATGCTGCAGGTATCTAAAGGCCACTGCCTGTTGATACCCGCTGATGCCATGCCTCAGTGCTCACCTCAGTAGCGACCTCCCCAGGATTCTCTTATCTCCTGACCCCTGTGCCTCTCTCCACATTTTCCTGTAACTGCCTTCTGTGTTTGGACCTATGGACACAGCTCTTATTCCACAGAACCCAACGGTCATTCGGTTACTTGTCTTCTGCCCACCCTCCTGTTGTATTGCTTTTTCTTGGCTTCAGGCCTCTTCTAGATCTTGTGTTATAGAAGACAGTGTTGCTTGGAGCAGCCACATAATGAGATCTATGATGAGATAAAGAAAAGGCAAGTCCAAGGGCAAAGCCAACGCCCCGTGGTCAACAGAGCAGACAGGCAGGAGCAGCCTAAGTCCCTGCTGGCTTCATGAAGCCATTCTATTAGAGCAAGAACCACTGAGCCACGTGCTTTTCATTTGGCTAGTAGTCACTTTTCATCCTGCCAATGTCAAGTGGTTTCTGTTACTTTTGACCCGAAACACTGCTTTCACAGTTATCACCACTCCTGGCATCCATCTGAGCACCTGTTAAGCTGTATTTAATTGAATTTGGTCTATTTAATTAGCTAGAAAACACACCTAAGCTCTTGGTGTGTCTCTAACATTTTCTCCCTCTTTGTTCAAAATGTTATATGAGATATAGAGAAAACCACTTCCCAGTTGCCAGTGACTGCTAGCATCACCAGTATACCACAAAAATTAAATTAAAAAAAATGGTAACAGAAAAGTGTCTTTTCAAAAGACATTAGACTGACAACAAAAGAGAAACATCATTGTAATGATGCCTTATAACTTTAAAACAGGCAGCAGATGTCATTAAACAAAGTAACTGTCTTGTACTGAGAACTCCACAAAAATCTGCTGATTCACCTACTTTTCTGTGACTAGAAAGATTACATGGATCTCAGGGCTTGCCAGTTTAGGCACCGCAGGCTTATGCTTCCTTTTAGTGTCTCAAACCAGTGCTGTGCTGGTGCTGTGTCAGGGCTAGAGAGTGACAAATTCTGCAAGGATCAAAACCAGGAATAGCACAAAGGAAAGGAAAGGAAGGGAGGGAGGGAGGGGGGAAGGAAGGAAGGAAGGAAGGAAGGAAGGAAGGAAGGAAGGAAGGAAGGAGGGAGGGAGGGAGAGAGGGAGGGAGAGAGGAAGGAAGGAAGGTGGGAGGAAGGAAGGAAGGAGGGAGGGAGAGAGGGAGGAAGGAAGGAGGGAGGGAGGGAATAGGAAGAGAAGGGAAGAGAGGGAAGAAAAGAAGAAAAGAAAGAAAGAATGGAAGGAAGGAAGGAAGGACGGAAGGAAGGAAGGAAGGAAGGAAGGAAGGAAGGAAGGAAGGAAGGAAGGAAAGGGAAGAGAAGGGAAGAGAGGAAGGAAAGAAGGAAGGAAGGAGGGGGAAAGCGTCTGTTGAAGGAGCTGGGATGGCAGTACAACCCTGTACATACTTGTTTGCCACTTTGGAAATAACGATTTCAAACAAATCATATGCTTTTTTATTTACATTTATAAAACTTATGCCCAGGCATGCCTGAAGGCTGTTCTAGTTTTCTTTTGGATCTTTCCTGAGGGCTATCAGAAATAAGGGGTCCCAGGATGCTCAGGCCTTGGGAAGCTTCAAGGGGGGGGGGTCTCCCAAATACTAGCCTGAATTGCTTTTAACATCAGGCCTTGGAATGTCAGTATCTATCACTGATGTCTGACATTTGTTCAGGAATGCCTCATCCCAAATGGACCAGGAAAGCTATATTAACAACTTTCTAGAACCTTCTAATGTTGTTGTAAGCATCTTCCCTTTCCCCCTTTCCCATCATCCTCTTGGCTTATGCTTCCTTCTCCTCTTCCTGAAGGACTAGGCGGCACTTGATGGTTTATCAGTCGTAATCATATTTATCTCCTGACACTTTACAAACTTCAGGCCTATAGGGTGAGCACTTTCTCTTACAAAAGAGAAAAATGCAGCTTGAATTTAAATAGCCTAGTGAACAGAAAATAAAGCAATAGTTTTGTTTCCTCATGGCCCAACACTGTCCAATACAGAAGAATGTCTCCTTCCTGTCAGTGGTGTCATCCTTGCTCCACATGCTCAGTCTCAAATTCTGTCACCACGTCAGATCTAGTCCCTGAAGACCTGAGCCCAAACCAATTCTGTCACATTTGATTTACTAATTGTAAAAACAGAAGTCGACATGTCTGTATGACATAGAAAACTATGTCTTCTGATCTTCTCAAACACAGGCAAACCAAGCCTGTGAATGCAGCAGGGAGAGAGTATGAAAGACCTTGCAAATGTGTTCATAATATTAATTAAATATATATCACAAATGCTTGATGTTTACAAATAGTTTCCTGCTGAAAAACTACATTTCCCAGCTTCCCTTGTAGACTATGGGAGTCATTTCTGGTCCTGTAAGGGGCTGCATCCCATCTTCTTCTGTAGGCATTTTAGTCATCTTCACACATGAGTGACAAAAGTGCTCGCTCACTGTGAATACACATGATCACACCTAAGTTCCGACCAAGCCTCTCTTTCTTTCCACCTTCTGTCTCTCTATAGCTGTTCTTTAATAATCTAATAATTACATTTAAAATGCTAAAGCCATATCCCTTTACAAAGAGATCTCTTCTCCACTCCCGAGAACATTATCACTGTATTGCAGTGTATTGCCTCAGTCTATGACGTATTATACACAGTCACTAAGATTATTTGAAAAACACAACCAAGGCTAACATTCTAGTGACTTATCAACCATCGCCAAAACATTAACTCATATTTGAGATGGGCAAGGAGTTCCTGCCTGATCAGTACAGTGTCTTCACTGGATGCTCTCTGGTGCCACCAACAATATCTCAGTAACCAATGTCCTGGGACAGTGCCAAACCCGAGATGGGTTTGGGAGGTGGAGCTAGGACACAGATACTGGCTAAGGCTCCCCACAGCACTCTAATTGGCAGCCAGTTGAGAAATACTGAGCGTGTGCAAGATTATAAAGGGTAATAATGGTGAAGGAACAGCTCAGTTCTGCAGGGAGAGAAACAATACATTTCTGACATGTTGATGGTGATTGACAACAGTAACCATGATGGCTTCAAAGACTCTTAGTGGCCAGAGGCGTAATAGACGAAGCTAGAGAACTTTAGGCAAAGGATCATTGGCAAAAACCAAAGGATGCTATCACACAGCTATGGATGGAGCCCAGAACTGAGTCCTAGGGGATGCCATATAAAAAGGCAGAGAAAGTAGGGATGGGGGAAGGGAGACAGTCAGACAAAGGGACAAAAGGCAAACGTGTCTGTGTATATACACATAGATACACAAATATATGCGTTTGGCCTGAGCTAAAGAAGTGTTCAGCAATTCCACAGATTTAAAAACTCTTTTCTCACATACAAGCAAAGCTACTTTCTTGGTCTTGTGAGAAGTATTTTAATAATGATTTTACTATATAACTGGTTCAAAGACCATTTCAAAAGTGTAAGCTCCATGCTGCCGTTAAGAAGGTACTGAGAAGCAAGGCTGCATCCCCCACCCTCATATAATGTGACCATTATAGCCAATGATCATATGCCGTGATAGCGACAGCTCTGCTCAGAAGCTCAAGGAAGGGAAACTGAAGCTCAATTTTCAGATTTAGGTTCCAAACCAGACTCTCGTGGAGAGTAAGGGAAAGGTAACAAAACCAGCATTGACTAAGTTATGACACATCCTATAAGGTTTCATAAAGTGATTATGTGACTTCTGGGCACAAATGTCATTCCCTCAGAAATTATTCACAAGAGCACCCTCACCGCTGCGCTGCTATCACATACGCTGGTGCCACTTCAATGCATCAAGAGCATGCTTCTTGATTTTTTTTTCTTAGCCTAACAGGAATTTGTGGCTAACTTTGGATACACTAACTAACTGGTATATATCTGCTGAATAAAAACAAGAAGGAACACTTTTCTAAATTTTTGAGATTGTCTTCCAACAAACTGTCACTCTAAGAATATGCTCACATACTCTAATGGTGCTATAGTGTATTAGTATAGGTTTTAAATAAAATCTGAGATCCAGGAATAATTTTTTGCAATATTTTTTTTCAAGACGGGGTTTCTCTATGTAGTCTTGACTATCCTGGACTCACTTTGTAGACCAGGCTGACCTCGAACTCACAGCGATCTGCCTGCCTCTGCCTCCCAAGTGCTGGGATTAAAGGCGTGCACCACCATGCCCGGCTGCAATATGTTTAATAAGGGTATTTTAATTAGGTTTTTGTGGTGATGGCGGTGGTTGTTTTGGGATGAAGTTACACTGTATGCACCATGCTGCCCACAAATTCAGAAAGCCATTTCCTCCACCTCTGGACAACCTGGCTTTGACAGGTCTTGTTTCTCTGTTGTTCTTAATGCCTGTTCTTGCTTTCCAAGGAAGCTGAGGCGACTTTTACCCCAGCATCCTAAACAAGAGGGACTGCTGATCTCAATATCCCTTCAAGACAGCAGGTGAAGCTTTGCTTTCCAAGGGTCGTTTTACCCGCTGTAGTTATAATCATCCTCCTGACTCCATTACTTGTTCCTCCTGGATACAACCTGTACTAGGAAGAATTTTTAAACAAGAAGCCGCTTGTTCTGGCTTATCTGGGCTCATACGAGAGCCTTCTAAACCAGCTATTCCATTCTTTTTCTAAATCACCGTATTTCACAAGTCCAAACAGCACCTCTGAAACACCACTCAGCTTATCAGCCTTACACAAATAAGTGGAGAGGAAAAGCCAGCTCATGCTGTTTCTTTCTTTTTTTTTTTCCCCTCCAGGGAAACTACTATACTTTGATACACCTGAGGTCAAGAAAGCAAAACTACCAGGGACTGTTTGTTGCTCAGTAAGCTCTCAGAGACCCTTAAACACTACAAGCTAATGCCACTGCTCTCTGGAACTTGATTGTATGACCTTGCTGCTAAAGACCCCGTATACTTGAGTCATAGAACATTGAAATCAAGCTGGTATCAATCTGGAAGCTTCATCATTACTAGTTAGCTTGCATAACTCTAGAAAGTGCTATGCAGTCTACCAGGGAAGAAAAGTCATTATTGGTTGAACCCACCTGTGAACCCTGAGCTACAGTCACAATTGGCCTGGCAAGATATGTCCACTGGTACAACCATGGCACAAATGTTCTAGAAATAACCAACCACTTTATGATTAGATTTAAGGCCTGCTCCATAAAACTCTTGTCTGGAATTGTTAACAGGGCCAAAGATCTGAGTCTTGGTAAGTCATAGTCAATGGGGGGGGGGGCAGCTGTGATTTCGATAATAGAACATTATATTAAGCTCACTCCTACAGCCTTATTATTATACCTATCACTAAGTGCATTTCTAAACCCTCATCAGAGAAACTGCCTTTTGCAGTACATGGTGATTAATACAGAGACCCACAACTGGTCAACATGCAGAGGATAAGAGACTGCATGGTAAGGTGTTCAGCCACTGAATAAGACATTTATACCGCACCCTCTTCTTCCAGAGATCCTCAGAGGTCATCAAAGAAGAGGGGACAGAAAGATTGTAAGAGCCAGAAGGAGTAGGTGACATCAGCAAAGTTCTGTTTTCCAGAAACAACAGGGAAATTGTACCTATGAACTCACTGCAGCTATGACTGATAGGCACAAGACCAACAAGATCAAGCCAGATAAAAATCCCAGCATGGAGTATGAAGGTAATCAGTAAGTCTCACCCTTATGACTGATAGGCACAAGACCAACAAGATCGAGCCAGACAAAAATCCCAGCATGGAGTATGAAGGTAATCAGTAAGTCTCACCCTTAGCTGACAAGCTATCTGCAATTGGTGGCTGCTGAGGGAGAAAGAGTCAGCTTTCTTCACCTATTAAGCCCTGAGACAATACTCAGGCTCTGGTGGATGGTCCTATGCCATGCACATACTGGCTGCACTAAGTGGAACCAATGGGTTACGAAAGGGGAAGGGGACACATGAAATTGGGAGGGAATAGTGAGGGGTGAAACAGGGGACAAACTGGAGCACAGAAAATGATATATGAACTTGATCAAACATATTATATACATGCATGACATTCTCAAACAATAAATAAATGCTCCAGTTGCATTTGGAAACTTGCCAACAAAAGGGTCTAAGCTGTCTCTCTCAGTTCTGAGACAGAGACAGAGAGACAGACAGAGACAGACAGAGAGACAGAGACAGACAGAGAGAGACAGAGAGAGAAAATGGGAGCGTGCCCCACAGGCTGGTATTTCTCTGAAAAGGTCATCCAAAAAGCCAGGGGAGAAGTACAGCAACAATGCAGACCATTTCTCCAACAAAAGCGCCTCATTCCAGATGCTTTTCTGGGCACAACTCGTACTTTTAAAAATAGTAGCCCAATTTCACAAGCGAGTTGGAAGCCACTGATCCTGACTTCTAAAATACTGTATTCCTTCTGTTCCTAGTACTGTGCCACAGCATGTCTCCTAAATTCACTGGTCAGGCTACCGTTTTAACAGAGCCTATACTTTTTCCTGAGACACAAACCTGGCAGCCAGAAGCCCTAGAAGAGAAGCAGTCATTGTTTTGTTGATATGTTTAGAAGTAAACTTTAAAGTGCTCCCTGTTTTCTGTGTTAATTCTTCCCTCTTGGCAACCAGAATCATAATGCTTTGAATGATACTAGACCAGGGTTATCTTCAAATTTAAAATAATTTTCACAGTATAAAGCTTTTCTCCACAGTGACCAATAGTTAAATTATGAAAAGTTACATCTAAGATGTTCCTCTTACTCTAACTAATAATTATGTTTCCTATACTTCAAGTTTAACCAGGGTGGGAGAAGTTACTTCTATCACAAAATGGTGGTATTATGTCCTCTGAAAATGTTAAATACAGACAATTGGACTGTTTGGCAAAATCATCAAATGAATTTACATTCATGGCAGTAATAATTTTGAAGATTATTTGAAAACGAAGTGTAAAATGCTACTGTTAATTTTATTTCTTCTCTGTATTGACATTTTTGTCAAGCCATTTGCCTCAGTGCGACTCAAAAGTGAAATTAAGGTACAGGTTGATCTCACAGACCTGTTTTAGTTTTATAACCACTCTAGAGGGTTCTCTTTCCTCCCTCTCAAGAAATTAATTTTATACTAGACCCTGACTCATCTTCACTCTCCATGGCCTATTGTTTCTCTGTATCTGAGGAATTACTTCCTGAAAGAAAAACACCCCCGAAGAATGGTGAATCACAAATCCTTCTCTTCAGTCCTGTAGCATGTGTTCCAATAGCTCTGGTGGAGACAGCTAGCAAGTGGTCTATTCTAGTAGGTTACCTGTTCACAGGACTGGGGTATGACTTAGTGGCTGTGTGCTACTCTGTCACACAAGGGCCCTGGGTTTAATCCTCAAAGTAAATAAATAAGCAAAAATACAAAATAACCGAATCTCTATAGCATTTGAGCTTGCACTGTATCCCATATCCAAACTGTAAAGAACAAACAAACAAACAAAAAACCCACAAATAAACAACAACAAAAACTACTACTACTACTACTACTACTACTGGGCTCTCCAAAGCCTAGAACTCTAACTCCAAAGATCAGACAATGTTCCTTGCCTTTGTGCACACCTCCATATACATATGGGTGCGCATGCACACACACACACACACACACACACACACACACACACACACACACACACCAAATCAAATAATAAAAGAAGTGTTTTTTAGAAAACACAATAGACACACATGTGTATGTATGTGTGTATGTGTATACATGTGCTTCTGTGTCTTCATATAAATATGTATACCATGTGTGTGGAGTCCCCCAGGACTGAAGACCATATACCTTAACTCTGCCTCTTTACTCCGTTCTGACCTACTTGGAAATGGAAATGGAGAGATCCGTTATTATAAATGAGCTGACCCAGATATACCTAAGAACAAGCCAAGCCACAGGTGAAGCTGACAGCAATAGAGGAAGGAAAGGTGACACTGCAAGGAAGAGAGGTGTCTAGGATGGTCTGCCTTTCCAGTAACCATTAAATAACATTTCTCTAGAAGTGGTTTAAGACCTGAGGCAGCAAACGCTGGTTTGGTAAAATATAACTTCCAGGAGCTAAAATACCAAAAGAGGAAGAAAAAAAAAAACTTTTCAGAAAAATATTTTCAAGTTTTCCAGACTCCTCAGAACTGAAAACGACAAGTATCAATACTCCAAGTTTTCATCCCTTTCCTTTTTATTTTATTTTATTTTAATTAATTTATTCTTGTTACATCTCAATGGTTATCCCATCCCTTGTATCCTCCCATTCCTCCCTCCCTCCCATTTTCCCCTTATTCCCCTCCCCTATGATTGTTCCTGAGGGGGATTACTTCCCCCTGTATATGCTCATAGGGTATCAAGTCTCTTCTTGGTAACCTGCTGTCCCCTTTCCTTTTTTTTATTCCCACTGTGCAGTATGCTTAATTAACAATGTAGAGCCAAGCACAGGCTTTCCTGGCAAGGCTTTGTGTGTGTGTGTGTGCTAAGCACAGGGACCCTGGATAAGGATGAAGGGAAGGAAAAAGTTGCCCAGGTGCCGGCACATCACACTCTCTGATCAAATCTCTTTCCCTTTCATCCCCAGGAGCGCTCCAGATCTTTCTCAAACTGTAACTCCAAAAGCACCAGGAAAAATGTTAAGAGGGGATGGAGGAGGGGGCAGGGGACAACAATAAAAGACAAAACGGAGACTTCTGTCTGTGCTAACTCATGCTGACAAAAAGCAGACAGTTGAGGGACCCTTGGCCAAGGCTGACTGAGCCACCTGAGCAAGGTGTGCAGCAAGAGGGTGAACGCCCTTGGCAGGGCAGCATGAACCAGGTACTTACTCTATGGTTTTTTCTTCCCATACTCATGGTCCCTGTCTACCCAGAAGGAAAGCAGCAGCCTGGCCCTAACTCGGAAACGTTCTATGAAATGCTGGGCCCCTTCCCTTCAGAACACTGGTGGTCATCGAAAAAGAAGGTAGGACATTGTCACAGCCCACAGATGCCTAAGACTTGACTAAATGGGATGTGGTACCCCAGTTGTGATGCCACAACAA
Organism: Acomys percivali; assembly: GCA_907169655.1. NCBI lineage: Eukaryota > Metazoa > Chordata > Mammalia > Rodentia > Muridae > Acomys > Acomys percivali. Next base: position 42,293,483 of record OU015750.1, on the reverse strand, counting down.
AGAGAACTAGGAGCTCAGTCACAAACAATGGATCAATATCAGTTATGGAAAATGCATTGTGCTAATGTAAATGGTACAACAAACAGGACTGTGGGAACTCTCCCTGTTAGTGCTACATCTGTTTTGTAAATCCAAAACTGTTCTAAAAGGCAAGATTTATTTTGATGTCAACAGACTTCATTTTTTTGTGCCCATATCTCCCAAAACTTTTGGATATTTCAATATCTAATGAATGGAATAAGCAAGAAACAAATATTTTAGAAAAGAGTGTAAAGTAAACATTTATAAACCAGTAACAAGGGGCTGGAGAGATGGCCCATTGCTTAGGAGAAGTGCTCTTCCAGAGGACCTGGGATCAATTCTCAACACCCACCTGGTGGCTCAAAATGTTCTGTAACTCCAGTTTGAGGGGATCCAATGCCTTCTGAATGTGTGTGGCACACAAAACACCCATACATATAAAAATAATAATAAAAATGAGCCAACAGCAAATGAATTTCTTAAAGAAGCAGAAAAATAAATAAATAAATAAATAAATAAATAAATAAATAAATAAATAAATAAATAAGCAAATCAAAGAACTACAAAACAATTTAATTACTAACCTCAGAAATTCAAGGTGATAATGCAACTATATCTCATCAGCAGGAATCTTTGAGAAGGGTAACAACCAGAAAATATTAAAATGCACCAGAATATGTATAGAGTATGTGTAATAATATTTTATAAGAAACCAATAGACTTGAAAAGTAAAATGTGTTGGAAATTATGTATATGTGCTTGTTGCACACCTGTTCTGAACTGAAACATTCTCTGCCCAAAACTATCCGAAGTCTCCAAAAGCCCCGCCTCCCGCTCTGGGCTCATTTATATATCTCCTCCCAGAGTCTGGTCCAGGGATCTTTTCAGCTGGCAACAATCGAGCTCCCTTACGAGGTGGTCGGTTTTCGAGTGGATTAACCTCACCTGTTCTCTCATAAGACCATTCTGATCCCACACTTGGGATCCTAAAAAGCAGTTTATCTCTCCTTCACGCACATGTATACATATGTATGCAGAAAAGTACACATGTATAACACAAACATGCACACACATGCACCAATGTCAACCCATGCATGCTTACACACACACACACACACACACACACACACACACACACACGCCTCACTAACTTCAGGACAAATCGTATGGAAGGTATAATTTCAGTTTTATGAACAATCACTATATCCTGCTGATATTACAAACAACCAAAGTTTGATTTACAAATAAAGATAAGGCCATTGCCAAGAGTGCTGTAGAAAACTTGATGAAATCAATGTTAGGCTTTTTTTTTTTTAGTCAAATGCGAAATCTATAGTATGCCCTGGCTGGTACATACAGAATTACTCACTTTGCCTGTGGTAAACTGTCATTATAGAGAAATCCTGGAAAGAAGCTAAGTCAGCAAGACTGATTGAAACTGCAGTGACATGAGGACGTTTGGGATGTTGCAGGTCCAGAGGCTACTTACCTTAGCTCAGTCTAGCTTTAGCCCCGCCTCCTCGTCCCCACATACCAAACAGCCATTCTTTGCTGACCTCTATGTCAGAACTAACATCCTATGGCTAATAGATTTAAAAAAAAAAAAGTCTTTTACTATCTATTGACATAGCAGACCATTTAGCTTCCGTCAGTCCAAAGACTAAGACTATCATCAGCTAACATGTGAGGATGTGAGGCCTGTAGGAAAGCTTCGCCCATCTTACTGTACCCACTCTCAGATGTACCTACCAATATATTTTAAACTTGCCTTGATTTATGACTCTCTTCGGTTTGTTAAACTATAAAACTTTTTTAAAACTGCTTCTGCAATGAGACATGACCAGTACATGGTCACTCAAACTTGTCTCCAAAAATAACTATATTTTATTTCTCTTAAGGTGAGAGTTGGTTTTGGGGGTTTTGTTTTGTTTTGTAGAAACAGTGCATATAAAGGAAAATATTCATCTTAGTAGGTTTTCTTTACTACAGAAGCTGAGGATAAAATACAGTATCTGTAAATGAGTGAAGAAGAAATCATACAAAGGCTATCATACCCTTGTTTAAAAATTTTCATGTAAGAATAGATGTATAGGGAGAGCAAATAAATACCATAAAATGCTAATTGCTTACTAGTTAGTGAATGTTTGGGAACGAAATGTGTTGACTATATGATTCCTTTAGTTTTCTATGTGTAAAATTTTAATAAATGAGTAGAAATGCTGCTCTTTTTTTATAAATAAGCTTTTTGATGGTATATTTTGAAATGCAGATACATAAGTCCTTTAAAAAGAATTTGATGAAAGAATTATGATCTTTCTGTTGCAATATTCTCGAATTAGCTAAAAACCTAAGTACAATGTTTACTTTCTTTTTATTTAAATCACAAAAGCTTAAGTTTCTATTTTAAAATTTTCTACATTTTACTGAATGAGCCTATGTGTTCTGTTGACCAAAATGTGTGGTGCTAAAACTACAGTTTAAACCACATAAGGGTTCTCAAGGATGAAAATGAATGCTTTTGAATATACATCGAACTCCTAGCTATTGTCTTCCATATGGAAAAAGCTCGGACATTTTAATAGAAAAGAATCACATGCCTTTGAAAAACATTAGAGGAGGTGATTACATAAACTACCTGAAATGGCCTGAGGATAAGTATGCAGTTAAAACATATTCTGATTTTTCTTTCCTTTCTTTAATGCACCAGTATGTACGCAACATAAATCATGTTAGAAGCTTTGCTGTTTGAGATAATTGCTGTTTTTAACTATTACAAAATATGCAGTACTACACCTGGATCAGCATATTAAATACCATTTATCTTTTCTCGTAACTTTTCTCATGGTTACATTTTAGGGCATGTTGTTATAATTACCCTCTTTTAATAGGTAGAGGTAATAAAGAGATCATCAACACGGAGAGCGAAACAATGCAAAATAAATGGAGTTGTCTTATGACAGAGATTCCCCCCCCGCCCAGGAAGTCTCTGCACGAAACTGAACCAGGCAGCTAAGTGCAAACACTGAGGCGCTTCCTCCCTTTAGCCATCCTCTGGCAATGCATTTAGATCACAAAAACAAGGCTTAACGCTTACTCCACACAGCATCACCCACAATTCTCAGCATAGATAAAGGCACTGACACTCACAGCAGAGAGTGCAAACGTCAGGGTCACCTCGACAAGTGGCAGGCACAGGGCCAGGGCTGTGCCATTGTTCCCCTGAAAGGTTATCTAGTTCACAGACCCAGGGTTTTCCCCCTTGGCAAGCACGAATAAATGCGGGAAAAAGTAATGAATGGAAAGTAAAGTGCTGTGAAGATCTGTGATTAATGCTCAAATTTTAAGTTGGTCAAATGAACTGGAATGAGAACTAAATTTACCTCAAGTAATTTTACCACAGAAATCTTTACCTAGGGACGAGCACACCACTGGTTATCCAATGTTAACTGGCCAACCCTGAAAACACATATACAAGTAACAGTCTACATACTAGGTAGGTTGTATTTATGTACTTAGAAATATATATATATATATATATATGCATGTATGCGTATCTATATATACATATATTTATGTAACAACAATTGATTTTAAAAAAAAAGAGAGAGAGAGGCCATGAACTAGAGAGAGAACAAAGTCGGCTATCAGGAAGGAGGAGCGATGCAATTATACTATAATCTCAAAAATAAAATCCATAATCTTAGAAAGTGGAGAAATGATTGTTACTCCTTGTCCTAAACACTTCGGCTGAACAAAAGCAACTTGGGGAGCTAAGGTTCACTTGACTTGCAGGATTCAGTCCGTCACTGAGGGAAACCAAGGCAGGAACCTGGAGACAGGAACAGGGACAATGGGGGCGAGGGGCATGGATGCTGTTTCCTGGCATGCTCAGCTATGTTTCCCATAATGCCCAGGCCCACCTGCTTGTGGACAGCACTACGCGCAGTAAGCTGGGCCCTCCCACATCAACAACAGCCAAGAAAATGGCCCACAGGCATGTACACAGGCTAATCTGATAGAGGCAAACAGTCAGCTGAGCTTCCCTCTTCTCGGTATGTTCAGGGCTGTCCAAGTTGACAAACACAAACTGTTGACACTTTCCATGTGGCTTATTGCTTATACAAAGTGATTTATTAAAATATAAAAAAATTATTAAATAATAAAATGCTATCTGTGGTGAAGCTTTAAGAACCTGAGGCTGAGGGTAGCAGAGGTTGCTCAGAAGTTAGGAGGGCTTTTTCTGCTCTTGTAGAACGTGTCTGGCTTCAGCAATTCCCAGTACCCATGTCAGGTGTTCCACACTGTTTCAGGGCAGTCAACATGCCCTGGCCTCTTCTGCATCTGAATGCATGTGGTGCATATAAACTCATACAGGCATACACACACACACACACACACACACACACACATACACACATGCATACATACACACACACATACATTCATACATACACACACACACATACATTCATACATACACACACATACATGCATTCATACATACACACACATACATACATTCATACATACAGACAGACAGACACACATACATACATAGGCAAACTTTTAATTTAAAAGATTTAAAGGTCATCTGAATTATACTCTGTAAAGGGAACATTTGGTAGAGCCAACCAGGATATTAAAAAGCCAAGACAAAGTATACATTTCACAGCTCCAAAAAACAAAAGACTTTTGACCAAGAATAAGTGCATCTGGACTCTATTACACCTAGTGTGAGTGTGTAGCAGCAATTGCGATAAAGAAAATGGGTTTGGTGTTTAAGTGACCATCTCAAAAGTAACTCCAAAATCAATCTAAAATGGATTCCAGACATAGAAAGTCACCTAGAGGAGGAAAATGGCCTCTGATCACGAAAATGCTTACGGAAATCTGATCGGAGACACTGTGGTATCTTAAGAAAGCAGACGGTGGCGGTGCTCATGGAAAAAATAAAGCGTAAAGGAGGGTGGATAATTAAGAGACAGACTTGCAAGTGTCCACTCAAGCCTTATCTGGACAGAGAGGAATATGCTGGCCTGGAGATACAGGAAGCCTAGCCTTTATCTTTCCCTTGTCCATTTTAACTCGGCCCAGGCAGAGCATTGCAAGCCAGGAAGCTCTGCTATTTTTTTTAATCTGGATTTTGCCAACTCACTTTCAAGTGAAACACTATGAATCTAAAGTTAAGAACTTATTCCGGCTCTGAGATAGAGAGCAAAGCAATGTTTTCTAAACTGTAGCCTTCACTTGTGGAGAAAAGTTTTACATCAGCTCTTGCGTTTGCTCTCGTACAAAACTGTCTTCTCTTCCCATAATACAATTGGAATATAAGAGATCAGGGTCAACCACAGAAGGGTGGGTGAGAACACATAGGAACCACAAGAACTTAGCACCTTCATGCTTAGAGACACAGCTTACTGTCAACTGACTAAGTACAGTGTGACTAGCAGTCCCAGCCAGCCCCTGCTTTACACATAGTAAGTGGGCCTGTTTTGCAGGGTGCTCGGGTCTGGAATCAGGAACATCAAATTGAAATTCCCAATAGTTAGAGATATGAAAGACCCTCCCAGGGAAGGGAAAGGGTCAGTGAGAAGCATCTATCTTCTAATGGAGGAAGGACTGCTCCCATCCCAGGGGTAGCTGATTCCAGTGGGAGTCACCACTGTGGCTGGTGGGTTGAGCTCTGATGAGAAACTGGATGCTGGCAGAATCTTCAAAACTCTCCACACAAAATATTAATTAGTTACAAAAGAAAAAAAAACAGCAAAATGGATGTGGCTAAAGTTGCTCTAAACTGACAGCCCAGGTGATCGGGTTAACCTTACCAGTAGTGGACAGGTACACATCTCACAGCTCAGATGTGATGCTCTGAGATGAGGCCAGCATTCTGTCTGCGTCCTGAAAACGTGTTAAGAAAGATTACGCATGAGGAAGCATCATAATGCACCTTTGCTCTGGATAATTAAAGCCCTGTGCTCTTTAAAACTGTCAAGGATTTCAAAGACAGAGAAAGCTAAGAAACTGTTTAAACCAAGAGTTCAAAAGAGGTATGGAAATTATATGCAATGTATACTCCTGAGCAGGATCCTGGAGCAGAAGGAAGAGGACCTATTGTTGAGTTTACAATGCCGATATTATGAACTGAATGGCAGTTTGCTTCCTAAGCTTGAGTGCTCTACACTGGTTTTGTTTGAAAATGTTATTGTTGGGCAAAGAGCATGGTCAAGTGATTCAAGGGAACAGGACAATAGATCTGCAGTTTGCTTTCACAAGCCAAAAAAAAAAAAAAAAAATCAAGATTACATACATACACCACAGAGTGAGCACAACAGGATAAATACACTTAAATACTAACAATGCAGAAACCGAGAGGCCAAAAGTTCTATGCTGCATTTAGCAACTTACTGCGAATTTGAAATTATTTCAAAAATAGTTATTGAAAATAGTTAATCCACTGGGAAAATACATTGTTATAATTTTGCCAGTGCATATAAATGAAGAAAGGATATTTATTATGATTTGCATGGACATGTCCCCCATGGGTCATGCCTTGGTCCCCAGCCATTCTGTTGATGGGTGCTATGAAACCCTTAACACCTCACTGCAGTAGGCCACTAGGGGAAGGCCTTCAGGGTTACAACCTAGCCCACATTTCTGTCCCTCTGCCTGCTGCTACAGCCCAACACCATGTACCAGGTTTCTCCAACAATGCCTTCCCGAGTGGAATGGACTGTATCTCTTGAACTGTGAACCAAAATAAGCCTCCTCTCCTTAGTTGCTTCCATCAGGTGTTTGGTCACAGTGACATAAAGTAACTGCATAATGTCACCATGAGAAGATCCCATAACGTTAGGTGCTAAAGCTTTGCAGCATGGAAAGTTAGCTATTTAATTTGTTCAGATCTATTTTAGGTGAGACAATGCATCATTCATTGTAAAGGCTTCTGTATTTTGTACAAGGCAGGCTAGTGCACACCTGGAATCCAAGCAGTTGGGAGGGAGAGATGAGAAGAGCTCAAGTTTAGAACAGCCTGAGTTACACAGGAAAAAAACAAAAAAAGAAAAAACAAAAAAAACAAGAAAAGAAAAAAAAGTTGATAAGTTGGAATAAACATAAAATAACTTCGATAACGATACCAGAAATAATCATAGTGGACACAGGTAATGAGGGTCCCTGTAAAGCTTTTCTCATGAAACCTGCTATGGTGTTTAAAAAGGAATGACCCTCCGAGGCACATACACTTGAATGCTTGATCCCCAGTTGGTGGGACTGCTTTGGAAGGATTAGGGGGTGTGGCCTTGTAGGAGGAGCTGTGTCTCTAGGGGACACATCTTTGAAAGCTTTGAGCTTTCAACAGACTCATGCCTTTTCCAGTGCTCAGAGTCTCTCACGCTAGTGGTTGTGGATGCAGACATGAGCTCTCAGCTGTTTCTTCACTCCATCATGGGCTCCTGCCCTCTGAAACCATAAATCAAACTCAGCACTTTGTTTTACCAGTTGTCTTGGTAACGGTATTTTATCACAGCAGCAGAAAAGTGACTAAAACAACCGCAGAATGATTCACCAATAACTGCAACGGCATATGACCAGGGTCTAAAGAGAGTCCTGGCTGTAGCATCAGACACCATCCATGACATGAGCCAGCACAATCCTCCCGCAGGGTAGATACACTTTCTTCACTATCTTATGTAAGGTTTTTAAATGAGTGTACTTATTACACTTTTTTTTTTATTTTTGCCAAACATTGTTAATTTTTTTCCCAATTAATTCACAAAATTAAAATGAAGATTTCCTAAGCCACCGCCTTGCTTTGGAATATTGATAAGTGTATAAGGGTTTAATTGGCAGGCTTCAGTTTCTACATTGTTAATCTAATATTTAAGCAATATATAGCAAATACAAAGACAGTACTTGTTTCACTTTTGGAAATACTAATTTAGGCACATAAGTAAACATACTTAGCATCTTCAACATAAAGTACTATACATACGTTCACCAATAAGTACATAATCAACATCTCTATAGGCATTTAGTGCACATGCCCTGTGGCCACCCCAGCTTACCTCTTCTTGAAGTGGGATGGTGACATGAAAAAAAAAATGCTTACAACTGAAGATAGAAAACAGTACAATATATGGCCTTTAAAGTGGATGATCTTCTATCCAGGGGGATAAAAACACATTGCGGAGATAGGTCAGTGCTAAGTAGCAAGAGGGAGTGTGGAGGCAAGTAGGTAGTCAGCGGAAACATGAATGACGTAACTGATTCCGAATCAGCGGGAAAGTTCCAGAAGGAAGAAAGCTCATGGGCTGTCTATCCACCGGGGGAGACATCACAGCGCAGGGGTGGAGGCAGAACAGTGAAATAGCAAGTCAGTGAGAATGTAAGGATATCCAGTTGTCCAAGAGAAATCACACTTGAACTCAATACTGAGCCCTTTGGAAGCCTTCTGGATTTTTAAAGTGAGATTTGGCCTGAGAACAGTTTTTCACCTGCTAAAGGTATTAGTCAAGACTGACTAGGATAGTACTCTCTGTAATATGGCATTAAAAGCAAAGTCTCTACGGGTTCTATACAGTCCTCTGGGGTTTAAATGGCCATCCCTCCCCTAAAATTATTTTTGCTTCTTTTGCCTTTCCCCTGTCAGTTGTCCTGACCTTACTAAGCCCCCAGACACCAACAGATCCACCCCACCAACCCCCTCCCACACCACAGCAGCCGCACCAAAACTGGTCTTAACTGTATACAGAAGGCAAACAGCCGAGGCTCACTGAATTTTAAATACAGGTTGATTCCTTCTACTCTCAAAACTGTTTCTAACACACAACCAAGCCACCCTCTTTGTCCTTAAAATGTTCCTCTATGGTTACATATTTTTTTTTCCCCTCTAAAATGAATTCCATCTGGCTCCTTGCAGAGTTTTCATCCCCTGGCTCACTCTGCTGATTTACCACATGACATCTACGCTTGCGACACAATTATGAAATATCCAGGTCGTTTTTCTCTCCCTGCACTGGATTAGAAATGCAGATCGGGCTGAGGGCTTTTGGAGACAGGTGTGTTGAAAGCATGAATTAACAGCTCACAGCCTGGCAGACAGTAAGAGAACCATAAATAGCAGCCACAAGGAAAAAGAGCACAGACACAATTTGCCAATATGTAGTGTAAGAGAAAGCCCAGCCACTTAAAACCCTGTAATAATGGTTGAAAATTGTCAGGAAAAGGTTAGCCCAGGTCCATGAAATTTGACTTAGCTCTAAAGCTCAAAGTACAAATTTCCTTACAGAACTTATGTGGAACCTTCAAGGTAATTGAGAAAATTCTTTCATGAAACACACTTGCCGGTCATGCAAGACTCTTAAAAATCTAGGGCTGCGCCAGGCACAGTGGTACACGCCTGTAATCCCAGCACTCAGAAAGGCAGAGGCAGGCATATTGATGTGAGTTCAAGGCCAGCCTGGTCTACAAAGTGAGTCCAGGACAGCCATGTCTACACAAAGAAACACTGTCTCAAAAACCCAAAAATAAATAAATAAATAATAAATAAATAATCTAGGGCTGTGGCTATAAATAAATAAAATGGAGGATATAATGTAACTAAGTAGATACAAGTAAATACAAGTGAGGGGATAACATTCACAATGTAATCTGAATAAATTATAATAAATTAAAGTTTTAAAAAATAATGAGGATTTTTTTATTAATTTGTTCAGATTACAACTCAGTTGTTATCCCATCACTTGTATCCTCCTGTTCCTCCCTCCCTCCCACCCCCACCCTATTCCCCCCACCCCCACCCTATTTCCCTCCCCTAGGTCCATGACTGAGCGGGACTTCCTCCCCCACTTTATGGTCACAGGCTATCAAGTCTCATCTTGGTAGCCTGCCTATTCTTTCTTTGAGTTGTCACCAGGTCTCTCCACCAAGGGGAGGTGGTCAAATATGGGGCACCAGAGTTCATGTCAGAGTTAGTCCCTGCTCTCCACATACCTGTGGAGAATGTCCTGTCCATTGGCTAGATCAGAGTAGGGGTTCGATGTTTACTACTTGTATTGACCTTGATCAGTGCAATAGTTTGAGTAGACACCCCTGGGCACTGATTCACCTGTTACAATGTTCTTCTTGTAGATTTCTAAGATCCTCTGGATCCTTCTATTTCCCCATCTCCTATATTTCTCTTAACTAGAGTCCCAGTAGGATGTCCTCACATCTATCCCAATCTCCGGTATGTGAAGAATTTCATGGGACATGCCTCTTGGGCTAGTGCTCAATTATAAGTGAGTATATACCATGTGAGTCTGCTTCTGGGTTAACTCACTCAGTATGATTGTTTCTAGTTCCATCCATTTATCTACACATTTTGAGATTTCCTTGTTTATTATAGCTGAGTAGTATTCTATAGTGTAAATGTACCACAATTTCTTTATCCATTCTTCAACTGAGGGACATTTAGGCTGTTTCCCTCTACTATGAATAAGGCTGCTATGAACATGGTGAGCATATGTTCCTGTTGTTTGGTAGAGCATTTTCTGAGTATATTCCAAGGAGTGGAATAGCTGGGTCTTGAGGAAGCCCCATTCCCAGTTTTCTGAGAAAGCACCAGACAGATTTCCAAAGTGGCTGTACAAGTTTGCACTCCCACCAGCAATGAAGGAATGTTCCTCTTCTGGGTTTACAATCCCTATCATACCCAACCTCATAGCAACTTTGTGGGTAGCCATGAGATTTAGAAATAATGGCATGTGTCACCATCAATTCAGCATTCGCTACAGAGAAGAGCCCTGTGTGGTGATCTGTCCAGTGCTGGGACAGTGTAATGAACCAACAGCCAACAGTCCTTTTCTTGGAGGACTCTGGCTCAACCTAAGAACACCAGCTACCATTTCACCGTATTTAATGTAAGACACAAATCTCTCCGCAATCTTACTATCTCATGGGACTGATCTGTGAGGATCACTGACTTACAACTCTTCGGCCAATCAAGGAACACTTAAAAGTGATGCTGACATGTGTACATGTGTCAAGTGACACCTGTATAGACAAGATTACTCACTGTTTGGTCTCTGGACAGCCAAAAAAAGGAGGGGAGAAAAATCACTTAAAGGTCCTTTCGGGGGAGATTTATTAATAATTATTAAATTAGTAGAATGCTCCTAATATGCCTGATAACAGTTCTGAGAAGTACATGTGGCATTAACTTTCACAGATTTACTCTGGTTTTTTTTTTTTTTATCAGTAGTTGCAGTAATTTTGTCTTCTATGATAAATCCATAAAAGGAAAGAGCTGACATATTTTACAAATCATCAATGAACAAAATTCAATAGTCTGTTAAATGGCTTTATAAGTAGTAGGAGAATAACCATTTAGAATAAATTTGTTTAAGCAGAATTAAAACTTGAGAGCCAAATATGGAATTGGCTTAGGTTACTATAGCGAGGATAGCTATGTGCTGACCATTGCACATATGATACGCTTTGTTAAAAGTTTGATGTGACTGGATCTTTATATTTCAAGTGCATTTCTTATAGCCACAGTACATTAGCTTCTTTTAAAGCTTCTTTAAAATTCCCAACAGTCTGTGGGATGCGTTTAGATCATTTATATTTAATGCAATTATTATAAAGACCGTGTGTATGCCATTGTTAGTGTTTTCTGTGTTTCTTCTGTCTTCGCTCTTCTTTCTTTTTCATGTTATTTGAATTGTTTTAGTATTCTATTTTAATTTTTGGTCCCCTTTGAAAATAACTTTTGGTGGATGTTCTAGGAGTTTACTTGAGTTAATTTTGTACCACTCCAAGTAAAATTAGAACCCTAAATAAAAGGTAATCACTTGGTTGTTTCCCACTTATCTGTGCAACACTTTTGTGTGTCACATCTACATATACTGAAAAACCCACTGATGTTATAATATTTGCTGCAAGCAATCATACACATTTTTTAAAAATTAGAGAAAACCCATTTATCTCTCCCTGGGTATTTGTGTGTCATCCGCAGTTGTTCTTCAAATTGTGAAAATCTTATTTCTTCCTGGTGTTCTTTCCTTGAACCTGAAGCGCCCACTTTGGGATTTCAAGTTTATTTTATTTTATTTTATTTTATTTTACTTTATTTTATTTTATTGAGAGAGGACCTTACTACGTAGCACTAGCTGTCCCAGAACTCACTATTTTGTCCAGGCTGGACTTCACCTCACAGAGACCCACCGGCCTCTACTTCCTAAGTAGCTGGGACTAAAGGTAGCGTGTGCCACCACACCTTGCTCACTTTGAGATTTCTTTAGAGCAAGCCTGCTAAAGATGGATTTTAGTTTTCTTTCATCTAAAAATGTCATAGTTAACCCCTCTTTCTCAGATAATAGGACTAGATACAGATTTCTGGTGTGGTAGTTTGTTTATTTCAGTACTTTAAGGGTGTTTTCTGGTGTTCTGGTTTCTTAAGTAATTTAAATTATACTGTGTGGAACATGTAACTTTCCTACTTTAGCTTTGGTTTTAAGTAGATAGGAGCCGTGCTGCCTAAGTGTAATTTTTTAAAGTATAATTTCATTAGAGTTTACAACCTTTTTATATGCTGTATCTTTTAATGATTGGAGCATTTTCAACTAATATCCCTTCAAATAGTTTTCCCTTGGCTGCCTTCCTTCCTTCCTTCCTTCTTTCCTTCCTTCCTTTCCTTCCTTCCTTCCTTCCATGTCCATTTTGCTATGCACTAAATGTTTGGAAAAGCTCAAGACACACACAAATGACTTCAGAAGCATTTGTAGTGGTGTGCAATTCTCACTACAAGTCACAGTCACCATAGCTTAGAAATGATGGTAAGAGGAAAAGAATTTAAATAAGCAGCCAGAGTCTAAAAAGACTTCCAGAGGTAATTGAACAAACATGCCTAGAACAAAAATAGTGCTGTATGGAGTACAGAGGGAAGCGTCTCATAATTGTATTGGACTTTCTGTGTAATTTTATAAAATGTTTTAATTAAAATATAATTGCAGGGGTTGAAGAGATGGCTGCACAGTTAATTGCACTAGCTGCTTGTCCAGAGGACCCAGGTTTGAAAACCATCACTAATATGGCAGCTCACTATCATTTGTAACTCTAATTCTAGGAAATCTGACATGCTCTTCTGGGCTCCAAGGGCACGAGACACTCATGTGATATATAGATACAAACACAATTAAACACCCATACAAATAAATAATAAAAACTATATATATATATATATAACACTTCCCTTTCCATTTCCTCCCTTCAACTTCTTCCATGCCCTTCTACTTCCTCTCAGATCGATGGCCTCTTCTTTTTTTAATTATTATTGTTACATATATATGTAAACACATAGATATATAAATACAATCTGTTGAGTCCATTTAGTGATGCTTGTGTATACATAATTTCAGGGATGACCACTTTATATTGGATAACTAATTGGGATTCTTCTCTTTAGCAGTCATTAGTTGTCTGTAGTTGTTCGTCTATGGGTGGGACTCATATGCGATTTTCCCGTTCTGTGTTAACATGCCTATTGATATTGTCATTGTTTGTGACTCTTTATAAACAATAATGAATTATAAATTCATTTTATGAAATTTATAAACAATTAATGATGAATTGTGTCTATCACTGTATTTTACACTATAGTGATGAAATCAAGGTTAATGCTTTGGAGGTTGTACTAAGTAGATACACTCATCTAGGTGGTCTCCCTAAGAAACTACCTCTCCACTGGTTGGTTGTTGGTTGGTTGGTTGGTTGGTTGGTTGGTTGGTTGGTATTTTTAGAAAAGGATATTAAACAAGGAGATAAAAACTTGTGCAACAGAAATTCATCAGTTCTCTAAACTACGTGGATCAATATCTTCCACAGTTCTGTGCATGGTGATCAATAATAATTAATTGCTTTAGAGAAAGTATAAAATGAAGAGAAAAAAAAGCCTGAACCCTGAAATGCATGTGGACCGTTACAGCTCTCTCTTACCTCTTACCTCGTGTGTTTTGATATATTTTTGTGGTTTGACTTGTTTTAAAGAACAAAAAGCATTCTGGTGTACAAAGAACAAATATTACTTCTAATTTTATACACTAGGACACAGAGCAAAAGTTCTTCATCAATATTGGTGTATTACTCTTTTAATACAGTCCTTTCCTGGAAGCCAGAAACAATTTAACTGAATTCCAGAGTTTATTAAACTCATTGACCAGGATAGATTTGGGTTTATCAATGAATAGTAGTGATGAGTAGGTAGAGACGACAGGAGGAAATGACATACTGCTTCTCCCTGTCACCACACTGCAAGGCGTGTTTGGAAGAATGGAGTGCTAACCACAAACTAACAGCCAAGGGAATATATATGACCTATAAGGAGATGCGAAGCAATTGGCACGAAGTTACAACTGAAAATCAAAGAGAGGGGTTATGAGGATAGCTCAACGGATAAGCACTTGTCTTATAAACTAAGGACTTGAGTTCAAATCCCCAGAGCTCATGTAGAGCTGGGAAGCATGACACCTGGTCTGTAATTCCTGCATAGCCCTCTTTCAGCAAGATGAGAGCATAGCAAGAAAATCCCAGAAAACTTGCAAACTCACTAGCTTGATGCACACGTCAGCAGAAAACAAAGACCTTGTATCAGACAAGTCAGAAGAAGAGGGGCAGCACCCGAGGTTGTGCTTCAACCTACACACAGGCACATGCACACAGAGGATAACAGAAGGCAGAGGTCCTCCACTTTCCTAATGTTGCAACCCTTTAATATAGTCCCTCATGTTGTGGTGACCCCCTCCAATCACAAAACTATATTCATTACTATCCATAACAGTAATTTCGCTACTGCTATGACTCATGGTAATGTAAAAAACTGTTTTCTGATGGTCTTGGGTGATTCCTGTGAAAGGGTTGTTTGGCTCCCTAAGGGGTTGCACCCCATAGGCTGAGAACCGCTATTCCAGAAATTCACATCAGCACAGCCAACTGATCTTATTAATAAATGTGTCTGTAACAAGCAGACATGCAAAACTAAGAAAGTGAATCTAGATACCTTGTTCGTAGACTCAATATAAAAAGAATAAAACTCTTAGAAGAAAAAGGAGGACATGCCAACATACCATAGGCACAAGCCTGTGACCATAGTTTTTTTCATAGAAAAAAAGTAAAATCAAGTGTAGAAAAAGTCTTCCTTAAGATTAAAAACTTTCCCTCTGGAAAAGCTACGTTTAGGAGACAGAAAGAGCAAGTCACACAGTAGAAACCGTCTGTAAGACATGTCTGAGAAAGAAACTATGGTTACACAAAGGATAGCTAAAACCTAACAGGGAGAAAACTGCCCAGTTAAAGAATAGACAAGAGACAGAACAGAATCTTGTCCCCCAAAGACCTGCAAATGAAAAACCAGACCCACCTGCATTTATGGAATTTAAATATGTAACTCTAACCTATTACCATGGCCAAAACTCAAAGACCGACAAAAACAAACAAAATAACCCACCAGACAATCCCACTCCCCATCACCACCCCACTGCCCACCACCATCCCACTCCCCCCATCATCCCACTCCCCCCACCATCCCACTCCCCCCATCCCACTCCCCACCACCATCCCACTCCCCACCGCCATCCCACTGCCCCCCACCACCCCACTCCCCACCCCACTCCCCACCACCATCCCACTACCCCTCACCATCCCACTCCCCACCGCCATCCCATTCCCCACCACCATCCCACTGCCCCCCACCACCCCACTCCACCACCACTCCACTACCCCACTACCCCTCACCATCCCACTGCTCCCCATCATCCCACTCTCTACTACCACCCCACTACTCCCACCATCCCACTACCCCCATCCTACTCCCCACTACTGGTGAAGCTGTGCAGAACAGAAACTCTCATCCACAGCTGCTGGAGTGCAAAGCAGTTGCAAACATTTTAGTAAAATGGTCCTTGCATTTCTTATAAATTATACATTTTTAATATCGATTCAACAACTATGTTCCCAGGTGTGGTTGAAATTCTAATCAAATGACAGGACACATTCATCAAAATGTACAGAAAGTACAGCCCTGAAAGTGAGTGCCAGTGTCAGCTATGGCTTTTAATTTACAAAGTATGCTATCCTATCAGTTGCCGTAAAAGAATTACATTAAGAAAATATATTAATAATAAAGAAAAGTGGTGTCCTGTGGGAACTATATGCCCATTCACTTCCTTACAAACCAGAACACCAGATCATTTATTTTTAAAAGAGCAAGGCAATACCTTTTATACCCTTTGTGTATCTTACTTAAGGGTCAAAGGATCAAATTTTTAAAACAGCAATGAAAAGTATTTTTATTTCCTCAGATTGCACAAGCCTAAACTGTGTCTTGAAGAAAAACAGCTGACATCCAACACCACCCAATGGCAGCCTGTTGACATCCAACACCACCCAATGACAGACAGACAGCTAGCTTATCTCCTTGTCAATCTGCAGTGTGCCCAGTTACTCACTCTTAAAGTGCATTCCAGCTGGGTGTGCTAGAATAGCTATAACCCCAGCATTAAGGCTGAGGCAGAAGGATCTCAAGGTGAAAACCAGCCTGGACTATATATAGAGGGAAACTGCCTCACAGATGGGTGTGAGGGTGGGACTGGGAAGAGACAGTGGGAAGGGACTGTGGTTACAGTGAATGGTACTTTTTTCCCTAGGAGTACATCTCTCTTGACATTAGTCAGTAGGTCTCCCTTTTAGCTCTGAATGTATTGTACAGTCTTTTGAGTATAGTGAATCCCAAAGTTGGTGCCTGGGCCCAAAGCATCAGTATTACCAGAGAATGTGTTAGGAATGCAGCCCTGATCCAAGCTGAGTCAGGCAGGATTCCTGAGGTGGGTGTAGCCCCTGTTCCAGGCAACTCTGATGGCCAGTATAGCTGGAAAGGCACTGTGCTAGATACTCATAAATATGAAAGCAAGTCTTACTTCCTTTCTCAAAGTTAAAGGACCCCGGGATCTTTGTGCTCATATGAAGATAGCCACAGAATTATCTTTTTGTTCTGCCTCACCTCCAAGTGTTCCACTGAGCCAGAAGAAAAGAGTCAAGTTCAGTGCCAACACCAAACCCAGGCTGCTTTCTCAGTTCAACAACAACACTCCCCCTCTTAAGAGGGTCTGTTTCTAAGCATTCTAATTTCACACAGGAAGAAGATGAACTCTGAGAACGAGGTACCAGCACCCAGCCCTGGGTCAGCCAGGCAGCAAGTAGGCAGCTTCCGCTCTTTATATCAAACTTGTGCCATGAGTGCTCTTCATAAAAAGACCCTGGATGGACCACTGTACTTCTGTATGCAAAATATCCACATCTCTCAATTAGAAGCAAAGGCAGGATATGCTGCACAGGGTTTCTGTTAATAAACTTCACAGAGTTTTCTACAAATGCCAAAACTTCAACAAATGCTACCCATAGTCTCAACTCTGTACCTCGACCATTGTCATTATGAGTGTTCTAGGTGTGTCAAACACTTTAACACATTACTGCTTTCCACTGCTCCCCATCTGCTGTTTCATACTATATAGATGACACAACTCCATTATCTACTAGGCTAGGACCAAACACACCACGGATTAAACCATCGAAAACTTGGTAGGTGGTGGATATTTTAGCAGTTGCTTCAATCATCACACATATTACTTTTTTTTTTTTTTTTTTTTGTAAGATCGGCTTAGAAAGATAGGCCAGATAATTATGTCAAAGGTTCTTAGCCTTCGTCTTGGAGGGCTTCTTTAAATCCAGGGGCAGGGGGTGGAGACAGAAAGCTTTCTAAAACTGAAAGGTGAAAATCTGCCTTCAGCTCCTTCCTACTGCCATGATCAAAGCCAGAATCTCCAGTGGTAAAGTGAGAGACAGAGAGCTGGCCTCTGAGCGAATCCTTCCAGATGTATGCCTGGCTGCCTCCCTTTGAAGCTGACACAGCAGAAATCATATTTGTGCATGAATTATGTACGGCGTGAAAACAGAGAAGACCACTTGCCGTATGACTCACTGTGTGAAAAGTGGAAAGGCACAACTTGAACTGTGGGTTTTCAAGAAGGCTGGTACTCTGAGGTAGGTGAGGCCCATAGTGGGGGCTCAGGGGGCTCTGAGCTTGTGTGGATGCAGCAGTGAAGGTTGCAGGATCTAAGGACTCTGTCAATTGCTCTGGTTTACTCACTTACATGTGTACGTGGTCCCTGTGCCACTGACATCCAAGTCCACCCATTTAATCCGCTACAACTGACTGTTTAGATCTAGTGAGTGAATGAGAAATTAACATTTGTCTTAACTCATCTGAAGTAAAAATAAGTCCAGAATAAGCTGTTTTAGTTTCTCACTGAACTCTAACTTAAACAATCATCACTCAATATTCTCCAAGTCTAAACTTAAAACCTCCTTTAACTGTTTACTTATAATAATACGATTCAAGTTTGAAAGCTGTAATTTATTTCTACCCTTGTGCTCCAACAATGATTTCTAGCAATAAAAATTATTCATATGGGGCTGAGGAGATGGCTCAGAGGTTAAGAGCAGTGGCTTCTCTGCTAAAGGTTAAATTCCCAGCAACCACATGATGGCTCACAACCATCTATAATGAAATCTGGTGTCCTCTTCTGGCATGTAGGCATTACATGCAGGCAGAACATGGTATACATAATAAATAAATAAAAATTTTAAAAGATTAGTCATATGTATTGGAGTTCTGAGACTTCTATCCTAGTCTTTTGGTAAAGTAAAATGCTTTCAGCTGGGTAAATTATAAACAAACCAGGTTTCTTTTGGCTCATAGTTCTAGTCCAAAGTCAAGGACCCCTATCTGGTGATGACCAATCTGCAGGAACATCCCAAAGCAGTGCACGGCTCCACACGGCAGAGGCAGCAGATACATGGCATGTCGCTTTTAGTTTCTCTCTCTTTTATACAACCATGAAGAGTCAACCATCACATCTCCCCTCTGGTGATCTTACCCAACTGAAATCACCTCAGACAACCCTGCCAACGGACACCATATTGAGATTCCATCTCCACAACCCTTTACACTGAACATATCCAATTAAAATAATTCATGGCGTCTGTAAGCAATGTTTGTGAAGATTTCTCTTGACTTACTTAAAACTTCAGTCTAAGCTTATGCTATATCATTTTTCTCAAGGCAAATAATTTCTGAGTCTTAGAGCGGTTTGGCTACTGTCTTAGTGAGGGTTACTATTACTGTGAGGAAA
The DNA here is from genome assembly GCA_907169655.1 of Acomys percivali. Lineage (NCBI taxonomy): Eukaryota > Metazoa > Chordata > Mammalia > Rodentia > Muridae > Acomys > Acomys percivali. The sequence continues at coordinate 42,274,239 of OU015750.1, read as the reverse complement.
CACCATGACCAAAGCAAGTAGGGGAGGAAAGGACTTATTTGAGCTACATGTCCGTATCACTGTTCATCACTGAGGTAAGTCAAGAGAGATACTCAAATGGGGCAGGAACCTGGAGGCAGGAGCTGATGAAGAGGGCTTGAGGGGTGCTGCTTTCTAGCTCCTTCCTCATGGCTTGCTCAGCCTACTTTCTTTTAGAACCCAGGACCACCAGCCCAGGGGTGCCCCACTCACCATGGGCAGGGATGTCCCCCAACAAACACTAATTAAGAAAATGCCCCAGAAGCTTGCCTATAGCCCTATCTTAAGGAAGCATTTTCTCAACTGAGGCTTCCTCCACTCTGATAACTATAGCTTGTGTCAAGTTGACATACAACTAGCCAAGACAGGTACTGTTTCACACTCATCAAGACCCAAGAAGATAATGTTTGTATTGACGCAGAAACGACTTATTATTACTGGGTCAATAAATAAACCTATACTGGAAAGAAACACATAGGTCATCAACTTGACCACAGTTTCAACGTTACTCCTATTTAACACACACAATACAGATTTAAGGCTTTCCTTCTTTAGTAAATCCAAACCCAAAATGAGTTGTAGAGTCAGAAGGTAAAACTATGGGAGTTAGAGAGCCCTGTGATTTTCCAAAGGCCATGTACAGACATGGAGCTAAGGAAGATGGGTCAGCATTCACCCAGGAACTACATTATTCACTTCATATAAATAAGGTTGACCTCTCAATACAACAAACAATGGCAGCTGATCAGAGCTGATCAGAGCTGACCAGGAAATGAACATCGTGGGCAAAAAAAGTCAGGTACAAAATCAACTGGCTGTCCAGGGGTTATAAGCATTACTCTTTCAAAATGGATGTAGTGTGTGTGTGTGTGTGTCTGTGTGCGTCTGTGTGTGTGTGGTGTGTTTGTGTTTATGTGTATTAGAGTGTGTGTATGTGTTTGTGAGAGTGGGTATGTTTATGTGTGTGAGAGAGTGTGTGTATATGTGTGTGTATGTGTGTAAGTGTGTGTGTCTGAGCATAGATTCTTCCATCTCTTTCATTACTAGTGTGGTGTGTGTGTTTGTGTGCATGTTTATGTGTGTGAGAGAGTGTGAGTATCTGTGGGAGTGGGTATGTTTGTGTGTGTGTGAGTGTGTGTGTCTTTCATCTCTTTCATTACTTGTGTGTGTGTGTACATGCACACGCATATGCACACAAGCATATGTATGCATATGCCACAGGAAGTTCTGTCTATCTTAGTCCCTTGAGAAAGGATCTCTTCAATAAACATGGGACCTAACTTCTTTTT
>OU015750.1:42247792-42258719 GCA_907169655.1 Acomys percivali | reverse complement strand
CAGGAGGAGGAGCAGCAGGAGCAGGAGGAGGAGCAGCAGGAGCAGGAAGAGGAGCAGCAGCAGGAGGAGGAGGAGCAGGAGAAGCAGGAAGAGGAGCAGCAGCAGCAGGAGGAGGAACAGGAGAAGCAGCAGGAGGAGGAGCAGGAGGAGGAGGAGGAACAAGAGGAGCAGGAGGAGGAGCTGGAGCAGGAGGAGCAGGAGGAGGAGCAGGAAAAGGAGCAGGAGGAGCAGGAGCAGGAGGAGGAGCAGGAGGACCAGGAGCAGGAAGACCAGGAGGAGGAGGACCAAGAGCAGGAGGACCAGGAGCAGGAGGACCAGGAGGAGGAATAGAGAGCAAGAAGAGCAGCAGAAGGAAGACGTGCTGGAGGAGGAGGAGGGAGATCACTTCTCTGCCATAAAATCTCAAGTCTTCATCCCAACAAAGAAATGTGCATTACTTCAAGGAAAGAAAAACTGATCAATGTTTGACATGAGTTAATTCTGAGGAGCAGACTGGCACAATCATATTCCAACAGAAAATATCTTCAAGTCTCCTATGAAATCTGTACTCTGCCAAAAACCTCCCAGGATTATTGTCTTTCTATACAACTATCTGGCAACTTGCATCCGCCAAGAACACTGGAATAATAGTTATTCCTTGGGACTTAGAAATGCAACTTTGAGAAAACGTGTCTTTAAGAAATCAATAGCAGGCTGTAGCAATGCTGATCTGGGTCCTTTTCCAGAGGTCCTGGGTTCAATTCCCAACACCCATCTGGTGGCTCACAATCTTCCATAATTGTGATCCTATGGGATCCCATGCCCTCTTCTGGTATACAGACATACATGCACACAAAACACCAATGTGTATAAAATAAAGAAATAGACTTGAAGTAATGAAAGGAGTCAACAGGAACTGAAAGATTAATCCTTAAGAACTAGAAAACAGCCTCTAAATCCACCAAAAACAATTCATTGTCATTGTAGAATGATGTAATGTGTAAAGATAGTGTAAGTAGGTTTAATCACAAAAGAAGTGTTCAAATTCATAGTATGGAATGGCAAAATTTTGCATATAAAAACCATATGTGTGCACACATGTGTCCAAGTATATGACTTCATGCTATGGGCTTTCCATGGGACCACTAAATTTATTGGATTCTCAGTTGGATAGAGTTAACTGAAAGAATTAGTTTCCCTAATTCTCAATCCTTACTTTCAACTGTAAAATTGGGTAAAAGTTAGCATCTAGTCGACATGGGCTTGGAAGATGATTAAATGAAGTAAGCCCCATACAGCAATAAACTCATTAGAGAATAAATATTACCTGGTACTATTATTTTCAAAATGTAAAGAGTTACTCACTAACAATGCCATCATTACTGTAGTCAAACATCAAATAGCAGCTATGGTGGGAACAGGTGGCAGCCTCACCCCTACACACAGGTGGCAGCCTCACTCCTGCTCACAGGTGGCAGCCTCACTCCTGCACACAGGCCCCCAAACATCTTCAGCATTACAGAGGAGGCGCACCCCTAACACTGGAAACCACCCCATGCTGCTCTACCACGCTGTAGGATAAGTGGCTGAAACAGTTAATAAAGATTTTAAATTAAGAAAGGGTGACCTAAGATAAAGCTAGTGAAATCACTGTTCAGCTTTGGGGTTTGAGGCAAGCTTTTTTTACATAGCCCAGGTTGGCCTCAAGCTCCTGGTCCCCTACTACAACTTCTTGAATGCTGGGGTTGTGCACTCATGCCACCATCCCAAGCACGGAGTAACTTTAAAGGAGAAAAAAGCTATAGAATAAAATCCTCAGGATAATAATTACTGATGTATCACTAATACAGAATGACCGATGTGCTGTAAGACGGTAGCATGCTTAACTTTAAACAACAAAGAGAACAGGGCAAAAGGTGCTGCGACAATACTATAAAGCAAATTTATAACCCCAATACCCTGACTCAAAAGTATTTAACAAGTGATCAAATGAAGATGGAAGGAGCCGGGTGTGGTGGTGCACACCTTTAATCCCAGCACTCGAGGCAGAGGCAGGTGTATCACTGTGGGTTCGAGGCCAGCCTGGCCTACAAAGCGGGTCTAGAACAGCCAAGGCTACACAGAGAGACCCTGTCTCAAAGAAGGAGAAGGAGGAGGAGGAGGAGGGAGGAGGAGGGGGGAGGAGGAGGAGGAGGGGGGGGAGGAGGAGGAGGAAGAGAATGAAGAGGAGATGATGACAATGATAGAAGGGGAAAAACAAAATTTTGAGAGGTTTTGCTTTGCAAGAACGAGCTACTGTTTTGGAAAGTCTAATTTTATCTGGTAATGGGGAGAAAGACATAAACTTAAGGGCTAAAGATCTTTCCACAGGCAGTGGGCACTTTGTCTCCAGCACCTGTCCAAAAGGCCTAGTTGGGTACCTTAAGGAAGATATGGCAATGCATGGCAAAGCCATGAAAGAAATCCATCTGAAACCCCACACCCCTTTGGCTGCTCTTCTCCAGCACAAACAAACAGCTACCTCTGAAGTACCCTACAAGCTAGCAACCCCAGAGAAAACCATCCAGCCATTCCTCCCCATGGAGAACAGAGAACATCACCCAAAAGCCTCCAGTGGCATCCGGGCACTAGTTTCATAACATGTAATGTCATTACATCATTTATGGAAGGGTGTTAGACTTCCCCTACCATCCTATAGCAGTGTACGTTAAGAACCGAATCATACCTTTCACCCCCAACTCAGCCTGTTACAAAGGGCTACATTATTCCACATTATAATGCAAATCTTTTATTTTGCTGAACGAAAGAGTTATGCTAAACTTCTTCAGATAACACTGTCCAGGGTATTTGTTTACCCACAAAATATCCACGGTAATACAATTTTTTCCAACCAGGTTAAAAACCACATCAACTCTTGCCTCTTATATCTCTCCGTGGCACAGCAGGTGTCCACAGTTTCAATCTCAATAACACCGTTATCTAATAAGCTAAATAAGGCACATTTATAGAGTTTAATATGTAACACTGAGTTCACGCAGAGAAAACACTCTTGTGAAAGCTACCCCACTTCTCTGAACTGTGTCTGAGGCTACCTTCAGTTTCATTAAAGGGTACATTCTAGTAAAATCCTTCAGTACTGGACTTTTTCACAGTAGTCCTTGACTCATTGCCCCACCCTGAACATGTCACCCCACTCCCTTACTTTTCTCTTCCCTATCTATCCCTCACCGCTCAGGGGACTTTACTCAATTCATCAGCAAGGCAGAGAGAGAAGATAAACCGTAAGAAGCCGGACAGCTAGACATTGCCTTTAGCAAAACTGAAACAACTATACCCTAATGATTTGGGGACAGACAGCCATTCTGGGGCTGAGCACTGCTCTCTGGGCTGGTGTCAACTCCTGAAGAATGACATTCCTCATGTGGTGTGGCACTGAGAGGTGCTCTGTCAGGAGTGAGCTACAGCTTTCTCGCTCAGCTAGGTGTCAGCTCAACTCTAGATGTCAACAAAAAGAGGTCTGAAAGAAATCAAACAGTTGTTCTCTCTGCAGAAGCTTCCTTTTGGGTTGGTCAGGGATATTGTAACATTTTGGAGCACAAGTGATAACACCCCAAGTGATTCTTTTGTTCTAAAACACAACTGAAAAATACCTTTTAAATGATTGACTAGAATATTTCTATGAAAAAGAAAACCCCCCTTTATTCTAAGAAGGCTTATTTCTGCCTGCCAAAACATGATGGTTAGCCTCCCTCAGAGTCTTAGGAGATAATAATTACCAATCTTCAAAATCAGGGGAGCCACAAGAATCAGAGATTCGGAAAGATAGAGTAAAATAATAGCCCAACCACACAGCTACCAACTACCATCCACCTTTTCATAGCCAAAAAATTAAAAACAGCAAAGAGCTGTACCACCAAAGCCACTGCATCATGATTGTAACAGCCAAATTCATCCAGCTAAGTATCTGTCAACAGATGGGTGAAGAAATGAGTTATAGACACAAAATGCAATGCTCTTTGACCTTAAGTAAAGAACAACTTTCATTTGCAACATAGATGAAATGAAATAAGCCAGGTGTTTAGAGAACAAATACTATATGTTCATAAACATATGTATGTGCATATATGTGTGTATACATGCATGTGAGGACGGACACACACACACACACACACACACACACACACACACACATTCCAACCTTACATAATGACTCTTTCCTATTAGCAAAGAGTAGACTGGAAGTTACCAGAGGCTACAGAGTACAAGAGAATAAAGACAGAGGTCAAGGTAGCCCAAGGTTAGTTAGGAGGAACGTCCTTTGAAGACCTACTACATAGGAAGGCAATTGTGTGAAGTAATATTGTGTACGCTGCTCAAAAACTCCCAAGAGTAAATATTCACATGGGGAAAAAATTAAGAAATTTCTCAGGTGATAGATATGTTTGTTCAGGTGAGAGATATGTAATTATCATTGCATACAGCACTACACCTTACTGCACAAATATACCTTTTGTCAGTTCATGTGGAGATTTAAAAAAGAAAAGATTTCCTATGCCATACATAACAAAAAAATATCTTTTTAAAAAAGAAAACATTGTTGAATTGTAATGGCCACTTGCTTTTGAGGAATAAGCAATCTAAGGCAGGAGCTGGGCCGAGCTCCATGCACATGCTCACTAGAGGTTGGCAGCTCTGACTCTGGTCAGTACTTTCTGACCAAAATACAGTAAAGTTACTTTTCATAAGAATAATTCCAAGAAGTTTTATTTCCAAACAGGGGTTCAAATGAACTTTCACATTCATGACATATTTTTTAAAAGTAAAGTTAGAAGAAGCATTTGTTATGATTCCCAGAGACAGTCTGAAGAGCACAAACAAGATTAAATCAAGAAATGGAGTATATTATATGATAATTCGACAGTGTTAAATTTTTTTGGTCATCAAGTCACCAACATAATATAATTGTCTCTGCCCCCCTCCTGAGACTGGATCTCTCTGTGTAGCCCTGGCTGTCCTGAAACTCAGAGATTCATCTGCCTCTACCTCCCAAGTGCTGGAATTAAAGGCATGAATCAATGCCATTTGTATTTTCAACCGTTTTACTCTGCTATTCAGGTAGCATGTACACTGGTTCGTTCCAAGTCTCCCCCCCCCCCCGCCCCCCGCCCCTCCGCCCCAGGGCTAAGGGTAGCACAAGGCTGCTACTAACATCCAGCGAGATCTGGGTGTTTCAAAGACTCGCCAGTGACCTCAGACTGTTCTATTTTTAATCAGCCATGCCAGGCTACCATATTGTTCTCCATATGCTGTGGGAAAATGACATGCGCTGGCCACCAGAGCCTCCTCCATCACACCCCAGCAGGTGGAAGGAAAAACAAAAAGATGAGAATTGACAAGGCTCAACTCGGTCAACTCAATAGTGCTTATCTGTGTGGGGAGAGAGATGTGAAACGATAAAGAATACACACTCAGGTTCATAGTTTTTGTTTTTGTAAGAGCATTACTGACTTTATTTAGTAAAAGATAACTATCGAGCATAGTCAAGGATCTCCTAGTGTGTTATCAAGTTTGAAATAAATGACAAGCAAAGTTGACGCTTGGACGAATTGTCTCCATTACAGAAGCATCTCATTTTTCAATGGGATTCTTTAATGCTAGTCATTATAGAACACTATAAAGCAAACACTTCCTGTGTGTCACATGGAAAGGGTGCAGAGCATGAGCCGTATCTTTGACAACAGTATGGGCTGGCTCTGCTACACTGACACTGATGAGATGGGTACCACGGGCTGAAGAGGAAGCTGTGTACTTTGGGTTTGATAACAAACCTAAAGATATAGAACCTCTAACTCCAGATATATTTACTCTCCCAGCTTTTAGAGAACTGAGTCTGAATGGTTCAAAAAAAAAAAAAATCACATCTGTCACAACTACAGGAGGTGGAAACAAAGTAGTTACTTTCCCCAAAGTCAGGAGCATTCCACTGCACAGGTGTGACACTGCATTACTATTCTGAACGTTAATCAAAAACCTCCAGTTCTTAGACAGTCCATTAAACGTCTTCTACTCTTTATCAATGGACTTGACAACATACACACACACACACACACACACACACACACACACACACACGAGGAAATATGTAGGACTAGCAGTTGAAGGCTGCTTGTTGACCCTTCTGTATAAACTCTTAAATCGAGTCATGAGATTATGCTAGGAAGAAAAAATACTTCTGGGAAAAGAAAACGGTATCTTCAGTCTTCAGATGGTACATCAATGGTGTGTGTGTGTGTGTGTGTGTGTGTGTGTGTGTGTGTGTGTGTGTATGTGTGTGTAGACAAAGAAAGCCAAGTACAAATCAAGATATCTTCATCTTTAATATTTTTCCAACCTACTGAAGAGCCCAGACTGAGAATGGAAAGGAATGCTGGGAAAATGTAGTGTTTACATATGGTTCATCGGTTGCCTTGCTTTTTGTTTTCCAAGATCTATAACTAAAGACTTCCTTTCAAGTAGCTACCCAAAAAATGAATCGGGACACATTTCATCTCGGGTGCCATCCAGCAACTAGGTGCGGAGCCCTCCACTGTGCCGGCACAGGCAGCAGGCAGCTAGCTATTAGTCCACAAAGTCGGCTTGTTTTTGCAGAGAAGGCTTGAGTTCCTATTTTCTCTGTAAGTAAACATTTTCAGCCTTCAAACATAACCGCTTTTTCAAAGCGAGGCTCAGCGCTGGAAAGGATCAATGACATATTTGCGCTGGATTCCAATCGGTTTAAAACAGAAGGGCTGTCTCCCTTTGTGCGAGTCAATTTCAGCACAGCAACAGCTGACTTAGTTCCCAAGCAACAATGCTGCCCATTGAAAAACACACCTTCCTTAATACATACTCTTTTTTTTTTTCTTTTTGTTCCCAGGAAGCTCTGCTGCTATTTCAGGCAACAAAGACACAAAAGATACATTCTGACATCCTCAATAATGGTTTTTCCGCAAACCAAGAGTGAATAAGACACCAGGAGCAGCCAAGGTGAGCTGGAGGTAGGAGGAAGGGACCTGGGAGTAGAAGTGGGTTATTTGTGATCTAACAAATTCAGCTTTCACTGATGAATGGAGGTGGAAGGAGGAAAGAGGAAGGCGATTTTTTTTTCAGTTTAAAAAAAAAAAAAGAAGTGTGTGGTGCCGCTTTTGTTTCAAGAGTGTGTGTTGAATGCACAGCTGGCAAAATCTAGTTTCGTGACTTAACACTGACTCAAGAGTAACACAAGTTTTTGTATGGATACAATGGAGAGAGATCTAACCAAATCTAGAACTCATACCCAGAATTACGTGACAGTTCTTTTAACGTTTCAAATGTCTTCCGGTACCAGCAAGAAGCTTATGATTAGTCACAGGGTCCTACTATCGATTTCAAATTACTGTTTCCTATGATGGGCATCAGTCCTGTTCTGCCCTCCTTTAAAGGAACCCTTAACGATTCGAAGTGCAGTGGTCACCCACTTCCCAGGACTGAGGGCCTAAAAACTTGATGTCACAGACTGGAAGCCAGAGAGCAAGCTGACGCTTTCAAAGGTCTGGGCAAATTCTTCTGCAGCGCGGCCCGGTCTCCCGCGTGCGTGCGGGAGTGGAAGGGCTGGAAGAGTGTGTGCGCTCCTCCTCCCTCCGGGCCGCGCGTCCCCATCGTTCCAGGACGTCAGGTGGGTGGAGGCGAGCCCGGAGGAGAAGCCTAGCCTGGAAGCGCTTAGTATCGCTCTGATGGAGACTGCCAAGCCCCCACGCAGCGGTTCCCTGCGGCCCGCCGCAGCTCACCTTTGTTCGCCGACCCTCTCTAGGAGGAGGAAGCTGGGGAAGGTGGAGCGCTGCCGGCGACCTAGCGCCCCGCGGCCCCTTTGCAGCGCCCGGGAGGAAATCTGCGGGCGAGCCGGACCCTCTCTAGCTCCCCAGAGGCCAGCCTGGCGGAGGAATCGGGGACCCCAAGGGGAACACAAAGGTTGGGAGGTGTGAGCGCGGGGGCGTGCGCCACGGAGCAGGCGAGTGTGCACGCGTGTGCGTGTGTGCGGGAGAGCAGGCGCTCCGGCCCTTCTTACCTCTCGAAGATGAGCCGCACCATGAAGATGCAGAAGGCCAAGGGGAAGGCGAGGTAAAGGTCCTCAGCCTGCGGGAAGGTGGCTTCCTCCGTGTTCTTCAAGTCTGCCCAGGTGACATTGTGCGGAAGCCAAAACCGTTCATTCCAGAACCAGGCTAAGATCCCTGCCATCTTGCTTTGTCCACTCCTGTGTCGCGGCTCCCGCGCTCCTCCAAGCTCTCTGCAGCGCAGGGCGCCGGGGATGCGCGCTGGGTTGGCCCGGAGCCCGTGCCGCCGCCGCTCCCGCCTGCAGCCGCCTCCTCCGCGGCTGCTGCGCTCTCAGGATCGCGGATCCGCTCCTCTCCTCCCTCTGGCCGCGCTGGGGAAAAAAGGGCCGCCTCGCCTGTCACGTGCAGCCTGGCTGCACGCCCTGATTGGCTGGCGTTCGCGTCAAGCACCAAGGCACACGCGGCTGGTTAGCCCACGCCCTGAGGGCTGCGGGCCGCTCTCCAGCTCTGGACCCGCACCTGGAGCGCTTCCCGCACCTCTGTCCTAGCCCGGAGTTGGATCGCACACGGTCAGAACGCCAGCTCCGGCCCCATTGGAGTTGCTGCGCTTTCGTCCTCTTTCGGAGCTCGGGGAGGCGAAAAGGCGGCTGGCAGGGGCCGAGCTTCCACTGAAAAAAGAACCGCAGAAGAAGTAGGGGGCGCAAAGGCAAAGGAGGAAGGAGTGGGAGGGGGAAGGCTCATCTATTCTCCAGCGCGAAAAGAAAATCCGGAACTGGGGAGGAGTGGGGGTAGGGGAAGGTTTGGCAAGAGACTTCTGCCTCCAACCCAAGCCTGACCACTCCTTGACCCTTCCTGCCACGTTTTACACAACTGCTTCTCGTTGAGCTGGCTTCCCCAAGGAATAAGGCCCCTTATTTTGATTTATGAAATAATACAAGAAATTAGGCATTCGTGATTGATTACTTAATTGCTTAATGATGGGGTGTGGCGGTGATGGTGACTCTAGTAACTAGTAACTGTGGCACTAACCTCTGAAAGTGCTGCAGGAACAACATTTGGATGTGGTAGGTAATGGGGGTGAGGAGTATTTAATTCCTTCCCCTCCTTCACTTTAAACCAACCTCTCAAGGCCTCCAGGTTCTCACCTCCTACTCTTTGCTGGGCCTCCATTCATTCCTGTCTTCTCCACCCTTTGAAATTGACTCAAGGTCAGCTGTGATTGCAAAGGTCAGTTTTTGCCTTAATTCGAGCGATAAGGCTTAATCAATGAAAATGTATTTGTCATACTTCCAGAGGCAAAGTCCAAAGCCAGAGTAAGTACTAGGGAATCTAGTGTGCTGCTGAGGCACCCTTCCTGACAGGTGGCTGTCTTCTCTTAGAATCTCTTGTTCCAGTGACAGAAAGAATGTGCCCTTGTATCATCTTGCTAGGGCTCTAACCAAGGCTTCACCCTCACGAACCAATTGCGGTTACACCCCCACGGGCTTTCGCTCCAAATACTAGTACACTGAATTTTGGGAGAACACAATTCAGTCTATAGCAGTTCTCTTTGGATGGTCAAATTAGTCATCTCTCCTTCAAGCCTTTCCTTCCTGTGGCCACGGCTCAAGCCAAAAGGAAGGTACTGCCTTCCCTGTTCCCCCTTGTTTCCAGACCTCCTACCTAATATCACAAATTCTGCCCAAGTCATTTTAAAACCATAACCTTACACCCTTCACCACCTGTTAGGCTCCCATCTGATCTGTAAAAGCCAGGACTTCACATCAGAGTAACCCCCGTAACTGCCCAACCCCCTATTCCGTCCATGTGCCTCTCCTGGCTTCTCTTGGCTACAGTGTCAAATTGAAATGGGAATAGCCTATATATCCATCAAATGATAAATGGCTAATGAGAATGTGGCACATTTATACAATAGAATTTCATTCAGCTGTTAAAAATGAGATTTTAAAAAAATCACAAGCAAATATATGGAGCTACAAACAATCATTCTTAATTAAGAAGCCGAGACTCAAACAAACAAACAAACAAACAAACAAACATTGTGTGGTTTCTGTTATATGTGGACGTTAGCTTTTAACCTTTAGATATGTGTGTTTCATTCAAAATACCCGCAGAGGTTAGGCAGTTAGTGACTATCAGAAAAGAGGGGATGTTCCAAGGGAGGGTAAATAGAATATAGCATTATAAAGGATAAGGGGGATAATTACAATAGGAAGATTAACTGCAAAGGGATATGTGAGGGCAGAGTAAAGGAGGGAATATAGCAAGGGCTAACTGACAGTAAAGACCTTTTGGAAAAGCCATATGGAAATCTACTATTTTGGACGCTTTCTAAGGTATAAATTTATGACAGGAATTTCTATATTATTGCTCTATTATGGAGGAGAGAATACTTTCAGTAATCAAGTAGTGTCCCCCAATAGCAGGCCAGGAGTGGGTTGCCTCTTCTTGACTTTTTGGTCAATGAGATCCATAGATGCCCTCCCCGGGACGTTGCAGGCTACTGCCAATGCTTTTGGTTACCCCCCAGAGTTTGACAAGGACACCCTACAGTTGAAGACATCACACACTTATGCCATAGAACGTGGAGAGGTCCACCTGGTACTCAAGTGCAGGGTTCATCCCTGCTGACTAGTGTTTGTAGTGCTGAAGAATGCTCCGTACAGTGCTAGGAAGGTAATTACTAATCTCACCCAGCTGTGAGTATTATGCACTACAATAATAACCTGACTGACTTAGTCTTTCTTAAAAATCATGCCAAATATTGTCGAATATGGTTTTTCTCTTCCTCTCTCCTAATAGTTCCTGTCTCCGAAAACCTCTTGTGACAGGTGTCAATGACAACAGTATTCCCAGATAAAACAAACCAATGTCTGGAT
>OU015750.1:42202634-42225107 GCA_907169655.1 Acomys percivali | reverse complement strand
CACACACACAAAACAAAACAAAAAAACTGACAGAGGTGATGAATATGCTGGGCTTCATAATTTTATTATCACACAAGGTGCATGAAGTCTCACTGTACCCCATAAATACACAATTGTTAGGAGAAAGGGATGAGTATAAGAATACATAGACCTCCCTGAAATGTCACCCTCATTTGCTATTGGTCAAGAGAAAGCCTGAAACAGGTAGGCAAAGCTGGTGCTGTTGCTTAGAGCCAGGTGTCATGTTCCCGAATGTTGGTTGAGAAGGATCCCTTGTCCTAGGGAACCTCTTTGCGTTTTCACTGCGAGGCTCAGGCATTTTCCACAATAAGAGAAAACCAAATCACAAGGCTCTGCTTCCATTCCGCCCACACCATGCGGGTTCCAGACATCTACCTCAGGTTTGGCAGCAAGCACCCTTACCTGCTGAGATCTCTTGAGGGCCTGCTAGACAGTTTTAATGTATCCCTGCTATGACATTTAAAGTGGACTTTTAGGTCTTCATCTGGTACCAACACCAAGGCCATGCCTAGCAAGAACAGAGCCATTTTTAAAGGGTGTTTATGTATCTAATAGAATAACAAATAAAAAAATATATTAGCTTGGAAAAAAACGAGTTTTTCATCAAAAGTCCGAAGTAGTGCAAAAGTCTGACTTTGTGCAAACAAGTCAGATTGTAGACGCAGATAATTTCAACTGCCACAGTCTAGGATGGCTGGGTCTTTAGTAGATGGTAAAGGCTGGAGCAAGTAGGTCCTGAGAAAGTTAAGAGAGGGCCTTATGATTACAGTTTGTTTGTAAACCCAATAAATACTCTTTTTTTTTTTCATTAAATAGTTTGCCCAACTTTCATTACTAACTATGTCATGCCATGACTTTAATTCCTAGCTCTCTTAGGGGCTGTGGCTGATTTTCAAAATGATTCAAAATCAGCCTTGGATTAGCTTTATCTCTGAACAGCCTGCATATGGACCTATTCACATGGAGATACACTTAGTGCTGTTTCTTTTTGATGCTAGGGTGAATAGGATAGTTTTCTTCCTTCTTTCCTTCCTTCCTTTCTTTTTCTTTCTTCTCCTTTTAAAATTCTTTTCTCATACAATACACCCCACCAGAGCCCCCTTTCCCTCCCCTTCTCCCAGTATGCCCCCATTCACTCTCCACTGCTCCTCCATTTCCCATCTGAAAGGAGAGGCTTCCCAGGGAGATCAAGGAATACAGCATAACAAGATACAATAAGACTAGGCACAAACTCTCATATCGAGGCTGGGTGAAGCAATCCAGTAGGAGGAAAAGGGTCCCAAGAGCAGGCCAAGAAGTCAGACATACACCCACTGTTAGGAGTGCAACAAAACCCCCAAACCAAACAACCATGGCACATATGCAGAGGTCCCAACACAGACCAACGCAGGGTCTAGGTTTGCTGCTTCAGTTTCTGTGAGCCCTCCTTAACGGATTCTGTGGGCAGTGTTACAGTGTTCTCATTCCCTCCGGCTCCTACAATGCCTTTTAGTTTAGTTTAGCCCAGGACTTTCCTGAGATGAAAGTCCATTCAAATAGTCTTTTTTTAAAAAAATGGAATATCAGTCTCCAAATGTACCAGAAAGGGGAGATGCAAGGAAAGGAGTTTGTAAATGGACAGGATTGGTGCAGCTCTGGAGGCCTTATCTTTCTTCTCTTGTCTCCTCTTCCGCCCCCCCACGCCCCCACCCCCCCCAACCCCCCACCCCCCGCCTTTCAGACAAGGTTTCTCTCCTCGGGTTTCAGGGAAGCTGAGGAAGGAAGGAGCTAGCCATTTTCAGCTCCCAGGCAGGAGGCAGGCTCTGCTTCATTCCAGCCTGGGCTAAATCCCTGATCTTGATCAGCCTGAATGGAAAGAAAGGCACTCTGCAGAGCTGGCCAAATCTTCCCACAGAAGGGAAGCTTGGTGAGATCAGGGAGCTGGGTCCTCGCTCCGAGGAGGCATGGGCCACGGAGGTGTCAGACAAGAGCTTAGATCTGGTACGTCTTAAGAGATGAGGAAGCTGGTGCCTGTGAGTAGGGGGGAGAGGGGGAAGAGGCATAGCGGAAATAATGAGAGCCAGAATGCCCAACTGAGAAACAAGCGCAGGGCTGGGGGTCCAAGTTTGCCTGTGTGGAGACGCTCAAGAGGCCAAAGTTAAAGGCAGGGGTGACTCTAAACAAAGGCCAGATAATTACCAATCTAGGAATATTCCAGCCCGGGCATCACCAAAGCCTTTTCTAAATGACGTTCACTCAAACACGGAGACCCTTCTTTCCTATTCAAGACCTGGGGGAAAGTTTTTACCATCTGGTTCTCAACATTCCTAATGCTGTGACCCTTCAGTACAGTTCCTCATATCACAGTGACCCACAACCATAAAATTATTTTTGTTGCTAGTTCACGAATGATTTTGCGATGGTTATGAATCGTAATGTAAATATCTGTGCGTTCTGATGATCTTATGTGACACCTGTGAAAGGGGTTACAAGCCACAGGTTGAGAACCAGTGCTCTAGGGCCTTTTCCAAAGTTATAACTCTAAAATACATTTCTGTTTCAGCACTGACACAATTTATTTAAATGTGGGATCTCTTCCTATTTAATCTGGAAAGTATTTTAAAACAAGAAAGACCCAGTGTAATTATATGTTCCTAGTATCAGCCACAAAACCCACCCAATAAATAGGTATGTAATACATGTACATGGAATAAATGTTGTTGCTGGCGTTCTTGTTTCCTGTGTCATCTCCTGGCCATTGCTCTCAGCACAGCACTTGGCTCACAGCCAAGTTCACATATGACAAAACTTACATAGTGAAAGCAGCTAAAGTATTCGCAATAACCCTTTTAAAGTCCTAGCCACACAACTCCAAAGGTATGCATTAGAATCCAATCAACTTAAATGCTGCCTGCCCCCACATTTTTTCCTCTAGACCTCTCTCTTATCTATACCCCAAAGTTACGGGAACATACAAGATAAATTCCTGACAGTAAAACTCCCTTTAAAAACCTCTCTACATTAGTTGCGTGAGTCTGTGAGATTCCACTTCCACAGGAGGCCAGCCTTCAGAAGCCTTAAGGTGAACAGAACCCACGGCCACACACACTCAAACCCACATCCCAGCACACTCAGGTGTGAATCTTTGCTCTTTTGCCCAGCTTGATGCTAGGCTCCTTCTCCTTTGTAAGCTTTGGTTTTCTTCATGTCTAATATACAGATAAGAAAGGTACCAACCCTGTGAAGTTCTTATGATGATTAAAAGGAGGGGTGATAAATTAAGCCATTAACAGAACGTCTGTTGCCAGTAGATATTTAATAGTTGTCAAGGCTTTCCCCTTCTATGTACATGTGTAGTGTCACTGGCTTACCACGTGTTAGTCGATGATAGGACAGCCGTGAGAAAAATCATATTTTAATGGCTTTAAAAATAATTTTGAAAACGTCTTTTAATTGCTCACAGGGAAGGTCATTGTTTGGCCCCTTTAAGAATAAAAAAAAGACAGAGTTTAGCTTTTAATAATAACAGCTGAGCTTCCTGTGAGAATATAGCAACCTGGTTACCAGGGAAATGCTTTGTTTTTCTTTTCTGTGCTGAGAAAGAAGCAGTCATGTAGTTACACATCGTTTTAGATGTCTGTCATGTTTAAGGGCTTTTGTTGAAGGGGGATGAAGCAAGGGTCAGGTCAACCTCTCATTGTATAAATTAAACAACCAATAAAGAACATCTAATGTGGCAAGAAACTCAAAGCAGGCTGGTGAGTGCCGTGCTGGCCTCAGGCACAGAACAGGAAAATGTGTGTCGGGTGCCACACCTAGGACATAACTTGACAGCATCATGAGATGGAGGTGGATGATAACAGGTAGAGGCAGTAGCCCATGAGCTTTTAGACCGGTGTTTATGGATGTGGACATAGGTGCTTCCTCTCTTTATCTAGTTACAGCTCGCAGTGCTAAGCAAATTGCCTAGCTACAGAAATCAGAGGACCAGCCTTATGGCCCTATTCTCTTTCCTAGCACTTGTGTGACCTCAGCCATGTCACCTAGTCTTTCTGTCACCCATTAAGAGGGACAAATAGAACCACCTACTCCACTGACTTTAACAAACTCTTGGAAACATCAAAAGGCATAATAATGTGGGGCCGGTGAGATGGCTCAGGGGACAAAGACACTTGTCCCCAAGCTGGATGACCTGAGTTAAATCCCTGGAATCTGCATTGTGGATGGAAAAAAAATAGATCCTACAAGATGTCCGTTGACCTCATATGTGACCCACCCTCCATGCCATTTTTGAAAAAGGAATGTGAAAACATCTGTCATATGATACTGCCAAGTATGAATATTAGCTGTGATAGTGCAAAATTTAATGATCAGGCTGTAGTTAACACCTGTATCTTAAGGGTATTTTTTTTTATAAAGAAAGCAAACATATTCAGTAAGCTCACTACAATTTATTGAAAATGAATAATGTGAGTCAATTCTAGCTAGGCTTGGGTGTCTGTTAGGCACCCCCTGGTGGAGGTTAAGAGTAAAGCATTGGTGAGCACTTACAGAAACGCTGCAAAAACTGTTTAAAATACAGGATGAGGAGAGCTCATGGCACCCGGCTTGACAAACTTAGGACCGAATCTACAAAATGGACCCAGGCATGATGCTCTATCAACGGCAGCAGCCATGACACTTCTTTGGCTCAGCTGTTAGTAAAATAGAAAAAAAAAAACCTTGCCTTCTATTTCTTTTTAACTCTTTATAAACCAGCACACTACACAGAAAGTGTATTCAGTGCACAAAAGGGGATGAATGGAGAAAGAGAAAAGTACAAAGGAAATAAAGTGTCTTGAAAGAAATGTTATAATCCATAATTCTCTCTGTGCTTTTATTTTGTTACCTCC
Organism: Acomys percivali; assembly: GCA_907169655.1. NCBI lineage: Eukaryota > Metazoa > Chordata > Mammalia > Rodentia > Muridae > Acomys > Acomys percivali. The sequence continues at coordinate 42,220,215 of OU015750.1, read as the reverse complement.
CCTAGCCCCCTATTGGACAATTCGAGTTTGTTTGTTTCAACACCAATCCCGTGTCAATTGAAGTAAGTTAACAGGGCCTAGATTAGGAGACATTAAAAGAATAACACATCACTATGGGCCCTAAGTTGCAGGACAAATCAGCCTAGACCCAGAGGACTAGGAGGTAAGAGTACACATAGTACGGATACCAAAGGCCGGAAAATTGGGGCAGTATGTGGATCTGTGATCTGCTCTCAAATCTGTTCTGGCCTCAGTTGGTGTTTACCCACCTTTGGATGCTCAGTGGCATCCTCCTCCTAGCAAAATGGGCATGGATGGGAAAACAACTCCCCTGAAGGCCATCGTTTTCATACGCTGACCTTCAGTGTACCACTGACCACTAGTAGGTCAGTAACTGTTCCAGCTGTTGCTTTTCCATTGTGCTCTTCCCCCACCACAGGCCCAGCAGCAATGGAGCTATCCAACCATTAGTGAAACATCCGTCATAGTGAGCTAAAGTCTCTTCCGGTGAAGCTGTTTTCTTTTTCAGGTATTTGTCACTGTAATGGCAAAGGCTTGCTAACGTATCTATCTAGTTTTATTTGGAATTTCTCTCTTCATCAAGTTTTAGTATTTTCAGCTGGGTGTGGTGGCACACACCTTTAATTCCAGCACTTGGGAGGCAGAGGCAGGCAGATCACTATGAGTTCGAGACCAGCCTGGTCTGCAAAGCGAGTCCAAGACAGCCAAGGCTACACAGAGAAACCCTGTCTAGAAAAAACAAAAAACAAAACAAAAAAGTTTTAGTATTTTCAATTATTTTTAAAATAATCTTTAACCTTTAAAAAGAACTATAATAAGAATAGATTATTATTAATTACATTCTCCATTGGATACAATAAATAGTATAAAACTACAACCCACGAGAAGAGGAAAACCCTGAAACATCCTGGGGGAGTTCATATAAAAAGACAGAGACCTGAGAGATGAACAGACTCTGTCCTAAGCAGTTTAGGTATTGTACGAATCCTCAGGACTGAACTTGGCTGTGGCATGATGAGAGACACAGATGAAAACATTTTTAAGTAGAAGAAATAAAAGTGTATACTTTTGAGGGGTGAGTGGGTGTTAAGGTCTTTCTATGTAGCCCAAAGCTGGCCACAAATTCATGATGTTGCTGTCCGGCTTGCCAACATGCTGGGATTGCAGGCCTGCACCGCCATGCCCAGGTCACAGTCAGTGTGGGAGAGAATATTAACCAGTAGGGTTTCTACAAGGATCTCTGGAATTCAATGATTTAAAAATAACAGATAGCCTTTGGTGACTCGAAGCCAATCTATGGGGGGCATGGCTGAGGTATATGTGTGGCTTGCTGGAAGGTTGGTTGATATGAATTTGTCAACAAAGATCTTCAAGGCTGTTTTCCTATGAAACAAAACATCCTTGTAGAAAAGAGTTAAAGACTTTACTGTCACTGAACTTGGCATTAATTTTAGCTTGATTTTTTTTTTTTATAAAAGTTAGAAATAAGTAGACTTCTGGGCAGAAACACCCTGGGATCCCCTACATTCCACTGAATGCGCTTAGGCACCAATGCCAGTACCCTGAAATGATACAGAAGGAGTGTTGAGATTACGTGGGAGACACTAAAACTAACTCTTTTGTGATGTTCTCTGAAAAAACAATCTTGTTATTGTTCAGACAATATGTATTTTGGGGACTTTTAAGCCAATTTTCTCTTCATTTTTTAAGCAGGATGCAAATTCTCTCACACCATTCGTGCTTGGAGTTGACTTTGATTCGACCCATCTTTTTAGTTTCTGTTTTAGATTATGCTGAATTATAATCTACACTCACTTTCCATTTTACAAACGACCTTTCTTCTGAAATCTTCCCCAAGTTGTTTACCAACTATTTTCCAATTGTCTCCCACGTCCTTAAGAGAGGCTGACTAACTAGACCCTTTAAGGGCAAGTGTGGTTGTGATATGTTTTTGGCCTCTCCACAATGGAGCCAGCCATTACGGCTTTCCCTTTCCTCTTTAGGGCAAGAGTGAGAGCAAGGAAACAAACACAAAACAACATTGCTGGCTATGCAGACGGCATAGATGGAAGAATATCTGGTTTTTCATTTTCTTTCTTTTTGTTATAACTTGCATGCATTATCTGCTGGGAATGGAATGCCAAGGCCTTTCTGTTCTAGTCTCTCTTAGAAAGAGTGTATCATTCTGGGAACCTGGATAAAAGAAACATTGTTGAATGACCATGAGGCTCCCTCAGCTCGCTTGCCTAACAGCCTTCTCACACACAGTTCCTGTAGGCACTGACATTTCAGAGTTTCATGTTGTATTAGTTACTTCACTCCTTGCTATAACTAGAGGCAGCCTAACGGAGAAGGAGTTTATTTTGACTCTCAGCTCAGAAAATGGGGAGGGAAGGCACGAGAGTGACAGAAGTTTGGTCCTTGGTGCCAGCCAGTAAGCAGAGACAGAAGAATGCTCATGGTCTGCCAGCTTTCTCTTTTCTCCAGTTTTGTTTATTTAAAGGATCTCAGCCTGTGGGATGAGAACACCCAATTCAGAGTTTGTCTCCTCCCTCAGTTAACCCCTCTAAAACTGTGCCTTATTGACACCCTCCGTGTTGAAAAAAATGAATGAGTTTCACAACAGAAGTTAGCTATTATAAATTAACCCCTTATCAACAGGACACCCAAACATAAGGCCACAACAGCTGTGCTTTTCCTGGTGCTTTGTTTTCTGTTGGAGTACCTCTCTGAGGTCTGCTGCACATGTATCTATTTGAAATGTGTTGCTAAGGGCTATACACACGGTGGGCCTGTCTGCTTCCTCCACCTGTGCAGGAAGCCCTTCATGTTCAAGCCTATTATGCACTGAGCTATGGGGATAAAGTAAAACCCGGCTGAGTGTCAGGCTGGCCCTCGACTACTGGTAACCTCAGTCTGTACCCTGGGTTTATTTCACACTGACTTTTTGATTTCCTATTGTGAGCTAGTTTTTCAGAGCTCCTCATTTCTTCCACTTCCCATGGCCCCCACGTGATTAATTCAAGTACCAGATCCCTGTATTGGCTTATTCCAGACATCAGGCTGAAAACGTATTTTGTGGCTGGGGGATGTTTGCAGCGAATAAAGGTCACCAGGCATTCTCTTTGGCCATTCTATTTTCCCAAATAATGTTTGCTTCAACAATTCTTGAAAGTAAGTGATGCTGTGACAGTTTTAAGAAGACTTTAAGAAAGTGAAGTGTGCAGATGAAGCATGATGAACCGACCAGGCGTTGGGTAGAGAAGAGCACGAAGGGCTTTGTCTACTGAGCTGCTATACACCCATCATCATTGCAGGAGCTGCCAGGCCTGTCCAGGGCACCAGGACCAGGTCCAAATCCATTTTGAGCATCTCACTTCCTTAGGTCACATCGCCTTTCATGACCTGGTTTATGCCACCCTCTCTAAGCCGTTCCTTCCACGCCACCACAGCCCTACTCAGCACTTGGCCCCATTCTCCGCATCCTCTTGGCCCACAGCTTACATAACACGGGCATTCCTCTTTGTGGTCTACAGTCTAGTGCAGGCTTCTAAAAGATCCTTATAAAGCAAGGGGACAGGGAAAGGATGGCAAGGGAAAATGATCAGCCTGGTTATATCCTCCACAAAGGGGACTCAACTGTGAAGTCCCACTGAAGAATTAAATATAGTTATAGCATTACATATAGTTATACCATCGTATAGAGGCATTGATAGGATTCAGACATAAACTCAGTACAGAACTTTATTGTTTGTTTCATCATAGGAAGTGAAGTTCATGTACAGGATGGGTTCACATTTTTCATGTTTGTGATTATGGTAACTAGCATATTTTCACTTAATTATAATTTAAATTGAAATATATTTAATGGTAGCCGATGTGTCATTAAATTATTTTACATTTATTATTCTGTTATTACATTTGACTTTATTTCATTTGTTTATTTTGGTTTTGGGGACGGAGGTCTTATTATATCACCCAAGCTGGCCTCAAACTCATGACCCTCCTGCCTCATTCTGCTGAATTCTGGGATTATAACCAGACCCTGTGTCACCTCAGGTGGCTCTCCATTTGTTTTCTCTTTTTCTTTTAAATATGCTAGAGCCTTGAGAAAGCTACAAGTGTACCATAGTCCTCTCGGGGTGTGTCTCGGTTGAGTCTTCCATACATGGTGCTCAGAGTTTGAAGTCAGCACAGACCGACTACACACAGGAAGTTCCAGGACAGTTTTTAATCTTTCCTCTGTAGGCTCAATTTTCCTATCCAATTTTTTTTTTATTAACAACTTATTAACCAAGCGTATGTCGCTTATAACCTGACTAACCAAAACAATAGGAAAAGAGGATTAAGGAACACAATAACAAAACTGTAAGGATATCAGTTCCGATGAATGATTCTCCTGGCATAATCAGCAGGATTTCTTCTGCTTACCTGGAGTAACCAGACCCGGTTCTCTCTAGAAGCGTCTTGAAGTGGAGTGATGAACAGCCAAAACTATCCAAAGTCTCCGGTGAGCCCCGCCTCCCGTTCTGGCCTCATTTATATATCTCTTCCCAGAGTCTGTACACGGGATCTTTTCAGCTGACAACAATCAAGCTCCCGCACAAGGTGTTCAGTCTTCTAGTGGATTAACCTCACCTGTTCTCTCACAAAACCGTTCACCATCCCACTCTTGGGATCATAAAAAACAGGTTTATCTCTCCTTCATTCCTCTTCTATCTTTGTTACACATTACCACAGCGCTCACCTTTCTGGCCTCTTACACACGGAGGCTGTTCTAGTGCCTTGCCACTGATGTGTTTTGTAGCCTCAAGGGAGTCTGCGCTGCTGCCTTGTTCATTCTGCTCACTAAGGTGATATGTCTTGTACTCTGCCAGAGGGAGTAAGAAAGGAGGAAATTGCTACAGAAGATCTCTCTCCATCCTGTCATGTCCTGCACTGCGCCACAGGGAGTATGGAGGGAGGAAACTGCTGAGTACAATTCTACCCTCTCTTGAGGTGGCCCACCCCTCCACCAATGGAGTTCTGAAAGAACTCAGAATTTCTCCACAGTATGTTTAGCTTTTTTTTTTGTTTTGTTTTTGTTTCTGTTTTTCCTCTTCCATATCCAATCAGCCATATTCAGAAATGATTGGATTTTCATAAGCAGAGATATCTAGGGAAAAAATTTTTTAAAGACCTTTGGCAATTTGGTCTGCATATTTACATTTGGTGACTAAGAGCTTACAAAGTATGCTTTGAAATTTTTCTATAATGGAATTCAAAATTAAGCACTCATTTGCCTCTCAAAATTAAAATTACTCCTTCACAACTCACAGCACTGGAATAAAGAGCTGACCCCAGGGTTCTCTGAGTTTGATCATCAAATGTGTAAAGGGCGATGATTTCCCAGAATCCTATTGCGATATTATAGATGCTTTTCTCTTTACACTGAGACTTTGTGGGGGGTTTTGACAGTAAAAATAGTATTTTATTCTCCCCTCCCCCACCCCTGCAACCCCCCTCCCCCACCTCTGCAACCCCCCCTCTCCCCGTGCACTTTCTCCTTTCTTCCTCTCAATCCCACAGCAATGCTACAATCAGAAAAAAAAAATAAGTTTCCAGGGGCAAGAATAGGAGAGGGGAGGGGATATAGGTAAAACCAGTCAGACCACAATAGGAATTTCCCCAAACAGGTTAATTCCCCTTAGTTATCCTCTTTGCCCTTATTTCCAGGTTCTTGTTTTCCCTGCTGACCCCTTTCTTCTTCACCAGCATCTTCTTCATCCTCCTCCTCCTCCTCCTCCTCTCCACTCACGTCCTCTTCCTCCCTTCTTCCTCCTCATCCTCTTCCCCCTCATCTCCCAGAAGCTGGACATATTCATCATGCTCCTTCTCTCTCCATCTTGATCTTCATCCTCTACAGAGCCCCCAGCATCAGCGGCCTCCTTGTTGTCCCTGTCGTAGACCACCGAGGTACACGACCTGGGGCAGGAACTTGAACACGTTTTCTCGGTAGTCACTGAGCTTGGTCACCTCGCAGTTAAACAGGTCTAGGCTCTTGAGGTTCTCTTAACTTTTTCAGTGGCTCTATTGTAGTGCTGAGGTTTTTTTTTTTTTTTTTAATATTTTTCTTTTTTCTCTTTTTTATATTTTATTAATTTATTCATATTACATCTCAATTGTTATCCTATCCCTTGCATCCTCCCATTCCTCCCTCCCTTCTATTTTCCCCTTACTCCCCTCCCCTATGACGGTGACTGAGGGGGAACCTCCTCCCCCTGTATATGCTCATAGGGTATCAAGTCTCTTCTTGGTAGCCTGCTATCCTTCCTCTGAGTGCCACCAGGCCTCCCCATCCAGGGGATGTGGTCAAATATGGAGCTTTTATTTGGTTGCCACTTAAATGGAGATGCTTAAGGTTTGGACATTTTTCTGTCAATACTTGTAGGTCCCCTGGGATTCTGCTATTGCTTAATTCAAGCTTCTTGAGTTTGTTTAGCTTTGGTAAGTTTGAAATGGAGGTGAGGCCTACGTTGATTGTACTTATAAATTCCAGTTCTTCAAATTCATCTGTGAGGCCATTGATTTTGCCTTCAATTGACCAACAGTTGTCCAGGATGAGTTCTTTCACACCAGAGGGCATCATGTTCTGCAGCTCTAGATAAATCTGTTTGTTTGTCCATATCCATCTCTCTCTCTCTCTCTCTCTCTCTCTCTCTCTCTCTCTCTCTCTCTCCTTCTCTTCCTTCCTTCCTGCCTCCCTCCCTTCATCCCTCCCTCCTTCTCTCTCTCTCCCTCTCTTCCTCCCTCCCTGCCTCCCTCCTCCTCCTTCTTCTTCTCTCTCTCTCTCTCTCTCTCTCTCTCCCTCTCTTCCTTCCTCCCTGCCTCCCTCCCTCCATCCCTCCCTCCTTCTCTCTCTCTCCCTCTCTTTCTCCCTCCCTGCCTCCCTCCTCCTCCTCCTCCTCCTTCTTCTTCTTCTTCTTTCTCTCTCTCTCTCTCTCTCTCTCTCTCTCTCTCTCTCTCTCTCTCTCTCTCTCTCTCTCTCTCTCTCCCCACCCCCAGAGGATCCTGCACCAGCAGAATTCAATCAATAAAGCCGAACCCACGGACCCATGGCTGCATGTCTTAGGACTTTGGAGGATTAACCAGCTCCACTTGGTTCTCTCACACCGAGACTTTGAAACAAGGAAAGAAAACACAGTATCCTGAGATGAATTATATCCAAGTTCAACAACCTGGAAACCTCACTCTGACACAGAGGCCTTTTCGGAAGTACTTTGAGGTAAGCATTTTTATTAGCCACATGCTGATAATTTTGCTTCCAAAACCATCCTGTTCTCACAGAATACGTGTTTTCTACCATGTCTATTGCATGCCGAATAATACATCATCCTTTCATCATTTCTTTCTTTCCTTTTGAGGCAGGGATTCTCTGCATAGCCTTGACTGTCTTGGAACTCACTCTGTAGACCTGGCTGGCCTTGAACTCACAGAAATCTACCTGCCTCTGCCTCTGCCTCCCTAGTGCTGGGATTAAAGGCATGCGCGACCACCTCCCAGTTTTGTCATACATTTCTTATTTCTTGTCACGATTAAGTTTGCAAACTATATTCCAAAGTAACTCCCTGCTAGTTGCATCACTTTTTCTGTGGAGCCTATTTCCAGTCACTCAGGATACAGGTAGCAATGGCACTAGAGACAATCTCACCCACATCTAGACTGATGAACCAATGAGTTTGTTGGGTTATTTGCAGGAACTTGGGTGACTCCGTCAGTTGCATAACCATAACACCCCACCCAGCATGGGTGATGACCTCTCTCCATAGTTGGGGCCCTCTCTTCATTTAGCCTCTTGACTACCTGTTGAAAACATGTGCAGCTGGGAAAAGATTACACACACCTGGCAGAAAGCAGAGGCCCAAGAGAGAGGGAGTAGCTGTACTGTCTGGTGAGGGAGGATTTGATGACCCCTCTATCCTTTTCCCAAGAACTAAAAACAAGCTAGATATTGTAAGAGTCTCCTGCCAGTAAATCATGACTGCTCTAATTTCAGTATGCTTATGGACATGTCCTGTCAAAGCATAGGATTTCACAACACTACTTTGGATAGCAAAAAGGAATCACCTCAAGAAAAATAAATGCTAGTGCAATAATAATGACAGTAATGACAGAATCTGGAGGAGGCAAGAGAAAGCCGGCTGAAAGAATAACTTTTGAAAGTGGAAAGGCTTAATGAAAACACAATTTGGGGGTTAGATTGTTTTTACTAAAGACAGTAAGTGGTGATAATGAACACATTTGATAAGCACTAAAGAATAAGACGTTGAGAAGCAGAGGGTGACTATGGAAAGTCAGGTGAGCAGGAGTGTTGAGGATGGCAGATGCTAGTCTTCTGAAGCAAAGGTAGCATGAGTTTGAGGCTGAAATCAAGAGTCATCGGAGAGAATTCTCTATTTCAAAACTGAAGAAGGTAGTAACTACAAGTCGTTCAGATCAATAGATGGATTGGTGCACATTTACAATATAATTTCTCTTTTCTTCAGATACAGACAGAATAATTCATCCAGAGCCTGAGGCCTGTGATGTCTGAGAAAGGATAAGTAAATCTTTATTTTTCACAGTAACACAAACCAGGGATGTATTCCTTCAAACCAAAATGTGAATGACCTTGAGTTGGCTTGAATCTTTAAATCTTTTGGGGGGTTAATTTTGTGCCCTTGGGTTAATTAATACAGAAAAAGAAAAAAAAATTCAGAATGTAGTTGTCATCTTAATGACATGACTGGTGTCTCAGTGTATTATATTGACTCACACACACATGTATAATAGCCTGAGACTACAGTGCTGCATCTGGATCCTGCCTCTGATCAGAGAGGCATGCTTCCCTGGAAAGCACATGGTCTAGGTGAGAGATGCAGCAGTGAGATGATTGGCCTGCTGCTCCTTCCGTCAAGCCTCACCTCGAAGTAGCCTCACTCGTCTCAGCTTGAGTGAGCTCCTCTCTGGTTCCTCCTGGAACTGCCGTTAACCCATCTTGGCCCTCGTCTGTTCATAAACATCTCATTGTAAGTGGGAGAAAAGAGTTCATTATTTGTATAACTGGCAAGGGGTGGTGGTGCAATTATTATCTGTGATGAGAAATCCAGATGTGGATGCTGTGACCACTCCATCACTTCACTCAAAGCAATAAAAGCTTGACAAGCTGGGGCAGCAGTTGTATTCTTTGCAGCATAACCTCTTCTCCTGCAGCTTGTGCAGATCAGTTATAAAGGGATGCAGACTCCCACCATCACAGCCCAGGAAGGAAGCTTTAGGAGCTGGCATCTTTGCTAGCAAGTGCCCTGATTCAACAAAGCTCCCCAGAAGAGCCAGATATAACTAGCACGTTCCTAGACACTTCAGTGCACATTTTTTTTCCACCATGAAAGCTATTACCCACTGTATTAGTTAGTTTCTTGATGCTATGCTAAAACACTACAAGCAAGGAAATGTATAGGAAGAATTTATTTGGGCTTATGCCTACAGAGAGATATAAGAATCCATGCTGTCAGAGCAGAGGTGTGGTGGCTGGAGTGGGAAGCTGAGAGCTCACATCTTGGACCCCCAACCCCCCACCCCCACCCCCACCCCCAACCCCCTATGGTATACTTATTGTGGCAAGCCCACACCTCCTAAACCCACTCAAACAGTGCTGCCAACTGGGGACCAGGCATCTAAATGTCTGAGGCTCTGAGGGACATCTCATTCAAACCAGCACACCTGTGTTAGCCTGAGGTCTTGCAACGCTTATGAAGATGTTCAAAATCTCCTCGGTGTGAAATTGTGTGAGTATCTTCAATGCTCTATTTGTATTTTTCTCCCTTCGACTGACAAGGGCACCTATCACTGTGTTATTGTATAAAGACCAACATTTTATTTTTGGAGATACTGCAACTCGAGAAAATCTGAGAAAATTAAAAAAAAATCATTAAATCTGAGAACTCCATATGTGTATTTTGATCATACTCATTTCCCTCCCTAATCTCTCCCAGATTCATCATCATCTCCCTACCCATCCAATTTCAAGTTCTCTTTTTTCATTTTCTTTTAAATTCAGTGAATCCAGTTTGTATTGTACAAGTACTCTTGAGTGATGAGCTTGCTCTGGAGTGTGGCCAACCTACCAGCTGTCACGCCATTAAAGAAACTCTGTCTCCCATCAGCGTTCAAATAGTTGTTTAGCTAAAGCAGTGAGATTTCATGCCCACTCCCCCCATCTGTGCTGGGATTTTGTCTGACTTGTGAGTGCACAGGTCCTGTGCATGCAGTCATAATTACTGTGAGTTCATATACTCAACTGCCCTACGGTGTCCAGAAATCAGTTTCCTTGTAGTTATCCACTGTCTTGAGTTTACAGCAGTTCTGTAGCAAGTCTTGGGAGGAGAGGTGTGACACGTAAAAGGCTAATCCAGGGTCTATCACTCCCTGGTCTCTCATTCTTTTCATGGTGATGAGTTAATCATCTCTGTGTTAATTGCCAAATACTGCGTGAGAGGTTGCTTTCATGATAGACGTGAGATGTGTTGATCTATGAATATAGCAATAGGCCATTAGGAATTGTTTCAATACAATGTCCATTTGTCAGAATGATAGTAGCAAGCTCTCTGCTAGGGACTATAACCCATATACTCACAGGATCTTATTCCAAAAACGATGTTAGGTAGTGGTTACATCTCATGGAAAGGATCTATACCTCATAGATCCAAACAGGAAGGGGTTGCTTACTCCTGTAACATTTGTGCCCAGTGAACCAAGGGGCATGTCTTGTCAGCCTAGTTATTTTTATAGCTCACACAGTTCACGGCTATGTGAGACTGATAATTATTTTTCGTCTGTGGTAGAGTCCAAATATAGCACCTTCCAGAACTATGAACACTATCTGGTAGGGACAAAGATTCCTGATAAGTACCAGGTTGATTTCTCTATCTCCTTTGACAAAGTGTGTAATGTCTACAGCAATAGAGTCATATTGTAAAGTTCTGGGGGTAGCCAAGGACATTGGTGGTATCCTGATGTGTTTTGGAGGGTGGGGGTTGGGGGTTGGGGGAGGGTGGGGTCTATGGGATTCCAGTGGGCAACAGCTCAAAAAGTGGTAACTTTTTCTTGGTACTAGGATCTTCATTTTTTAGCATGTGGTGTCTAGTTGGGATATTGTCTCCATTGTAACTCTATTTAATCTTCTTTTTAAAATGTTTCCCTTTTTATTACTTTTCTTTTTTACATATACATTTATATTATTGCACATATATACAATAAACTATCTACAACAAGAAGAGCCACAAGACAATCAGGAATTTTATATACAAATGTTACATTCATAGTGTTTTGGCTATTTGTATTTGGCAACCTTGAAGAAAACATCTTTCCTATCTTGGTGCATCTAAAATTCTGAATGCAAATCTTCTTTAATAGATGTGTATATTTTTAAGAAGCTTACGCAGAGGTTGGATTCCATCTAGCCTTTATAAAGAACCTTTAATATTAGTTATCCCTCTCCTAATTCTCTCCTCTACTCTTCATCAAGAATGATCTCAAAGTTATTATTTAATGGGTATGAAGTTTCAGCTTGGGAAGGTGAAGAGTTCTGGAAATACATGGTGTGTGCGGTTGGGGGAGGTTGTACAGTGATGTGACTGTACTAGGTACCACTTCACTGTATACTTCTCCATGGTTAAGATGGCAAATTTCATGTTATGCATATTTAATCACAGTAAAAAGGAGAAGTCACACTTACAGCTGCTCCAGGAAGGAGGTTTAGTATGGACCTCAATTTATTCCTTTTAAAAAGTGATGTTCATTTAGTTTATCAATTACTATGCTTACTTTTGTTTTATTTAATCCTATAATTTTATTTCGAGAAAAAAAGGATGTTTTAAAAGAAACTATCTCAAGAAATGAGCCTTAAAAATTCTTCCTTTTATTTGAGACTTACTTTTCAATTTTCTTTTATTTTTCATTATCAGACTGCTGTGGTTTATGCTTTAAAACCAGCTCTATTGATGCAATTCACATATCACATAACTAACCCATCCTGAGTGCACAATCCAAGGCTGTTTGTCTTTTCACATATTGTGTAACTACAACTACAATCACTTTAGAAAACAATCATCTCCATAACTGATAGTGGTTACTTTTCAAGCCTCATTTAGATTTTTTATATGTGATGTATAGAATACATTAGACTAAATGACCTTGAGGATCTTTCTTGTACTATCATTCTTTGATACACACACACACACATATCCACATGCACACACATGTACACATGCATGCGCGCGCGCGCGCGCGCACACACACACACACACACACACACACACACATTGGGTTTCTGTGACAGTACTCTGTTCTCTTGACTTCTTGGTCTGTGCTTTCTTCTCCTGCCTCTGAAATTTCTAGACCAGCTTTCCCAAAACAACAAAGGGGCTTTCAGCAACAAAATCATCAACAAATAATACCATGCAGCCCATCAATTTTATTCTTTAATAGCCACTGTCATTGATTTCTATTCCATCTATAGTTCTGACTAAGTCATAGGATTGAGTAGTTGTGACACGTACCATATTAAATAAAGCCTAGAATATTTAACATCTAGCCCCTTTTACAATAAATTAGTCAATTAATATTCCTTTTGTATGTTAACTTTTATTAACTATATGCCTACCCTGATGACAGCACGTGTCTAACATGCTTTTGCTTCCATTTAGAGGTCTTATCATGGCTGATACTTACATTCTTATCTTTCAAGGATTTTGAACACATGAAAGGTAGACTCAGGTTGCGAGCCCAGAGGGCTGTCTCTGTCTGTTGCAAGTGTGTGGTCTAATGAGTTACTGAAAATTTTAGGCTCCTTTTTCGTTCTTAAAATAGTGATAACAACAATATATCAAAATAAGGCTATTGTGAGAATTTTCCAATAAAGTAATCTATTTTAAATATTAGATGTGGTTCCAGAAATATGAAAAACAATAAAAAAAATTGTTGACAACTAACTGATGCTGCCCCACTGTGATTGCATTTTGTTGTTCCTCTCCCTCCCTTCCTCTACCTAATCCAATTTCCTTTATGATCAATGTATTTTCCTCTGCCTTCTCTGGCTTTGAGTTTGAAATGAGATAGTTGGGGTTCTTTGGATAGTAAAGGGAAGATGGCAACAGATCTGTGGATTCCTGTTCACCTCTTCTGTTCTCATTATCTAGCCACAGAAAAGCATCAACTTTTCCCCATGAACCAGGTCACTGAAGAGCAGGAATGATTACTGAAAGCAGGTAGCCTACTAGGGGAGTGGATAGACTGTTGTTACAAAGAGAATGAACACCATAGCTTGTGCCTAAATGCAGAGAAAATACAACAAAGTGAAAACAAACATGAAGAGAAAATTTGGAGAAAATTAATTTCCACTCCCAAACCAAGTGAAAATAGAAGTCAGTAGAACAGTCGTTCTCTTTGATAACAGGATTATTTGATGGAGTCAGACACTCTCTCTATTCTACTGCTTCAGGCCTTGTTTGAAATGCTAAGCAAATGCTAACTGTAATAATCAGATTAAAATCTCTCTTCTTAGACTTGCATTCTAGTGAGGGAGAAAATAAAGTTGATAGCTACACAGACAGATGGGGGAGATGATTTATGGCATCAGGAAGTAGAAAAATGATAAAGGTCAAAAAAATGGGAAAAGAGCCATCAGAATGAAAAGAAGATGGAATATATGTTTTTTTTTTTTTTTTTAGACAGAATGGCTAGATGTTGTTGAAAAAAGATGGGAGTATTCCAAGATGATAGCAGAGAAAACATGCTATGCACATGCCCCAGGATAGTGACCTGTCTGTGTCCTCAGGCAACAATAACACCCTGTACATTGGACAAAAATAACCATAATATAATAAACATCCATTATTGAGCCTTTACTGTTTTCTAAGCAAGACAGCACATCTTTATGTGTAATCTTAGAGGTCACTTGGTGAAAGCACTGTTGTTCCTTTCATTTTATAAATACATAGACAAGGAACAGAAAAGTTTTGAAAGGCTGAGTAAGGACCCAAAAGATGGCTCAGCAGATAAAGATACTCATCTCAAAAACTCCTGGTGACCTGAATTAGTCCTGAAGTGCACCTAAAGGTGGAAGGAAAAAACTCACTCCCAAACATGCATTCACACACACACACACACACACACGCACGCACGCACGCACGCACGCACACACACACATGCTGTATGTGCGCACACTAATATGAACACTAGTATTAACAGAAAATTTATAAAGTTGAGTCAGCTGCACAGATTACACACAGCAAGATAACACTGGAGTCTGATGTGCCCAAGTCCACTGTTCATATTCTTTGCCAATCAGTCTTTGTCTGTTTTAAAGATCAATGTGGAATGAATTCAACTTTGTTTTCCCTATTTGATGACACTGTGAATTTCTTGTTTAAACAGTATTTTATTAACTTTTAAAAATTTTTACACAATATATTTTTATCATATTCGCCCCAACTCTTCCCATTAACCCCTCCCTGGTCTACCCTCCTCTCCTATTACCCACAACTCCATGTCCTTTCTCTTCCTCTCCCTCCCTTATTCTTTCCCCTTTTCCCCACCTCTCTCTCTTTATCTCTCCTCTCCTTTTCTCTCTAAATAAGCCATCAGTTTGAATAAGTTTGTAAAGTCCATATACTCCTGGGTGTGGGAATTTTGTGACCCTGTTTATTGGTAATCTTGCCTTTAAATCCTACTGAACTACATTTAGAGCTGAAAGTATCTGCAATTTTTTCATGGTCCCTTAGCACCTGTGCAACGATGGTTTCTCTTCTTTTTGGTTTTTTATCTCCTCTTTCTCATTCTCGTCTTCCATTTTCTTACTAGCTCTGCCATTGTGCACCAACCAGTTCAACACACAGGAAAATATGCACAGGAAAAACCTCATCCCTCAGGAACCTTAGGATAAAGAGAGGAAAAATACATTTTATATATATGCTTTATCTCATGCACATACTCATACACTCTCACACACACATTTACTAATTTGTGACTCAGATTTGTTGACAATTCTTCATGAAGACATTGTTTATGCAATTTATTTTTACATGTCACTTCTTCCTGTTTTTACAAATAAAGTTTTGAAGAATAACCTCAATCTTTGGTACCATTATGAGGCCCCTCCAAATTTTCTTCTGGAAAAGTTATTGTCCTATTTCAAAGTAGGCTTGGAAAGACAGAATATCAGTTTCTCTAGGCAATCACAAGACCTTCACATTAGAAAAGATGATAATCATGACAAAGAAGAAATCTTGTACCAGTGTTTGAACTGAAGTAGAGAAAATAATTGAAATCATAGATACATTCCCTTGAGGAATATTTAAATTTGTGACCCAATTGTTAGTATTCTTAAAATGCAGATTAAACCAATTAAAAGAAGAGAAAACTCTGGCTTTTTATGTTCTTTTGTCAAAGGACATTCTAGTTTGTTTATTTGCTTTAATACTAAAAGACAAATATGTTGATCAAGTGTTTGAGATTGATGGTGTAAATTTAAATGGCAAAAAGCCAATATATGTTAACCACTTCCTTAAGAAGTTAAGCTAGTTTTACTTTTTAAATTACTTGGGAAAAGCTGACATAAGGAACTACCAAGCTCATTTTGACATTCACCCAGTGGAAACAAATTCTCTTGGCACATGACTGACAACATGATTGATGCCTACGGAGACAATCCACTCAAATCTTTATTGCAAACCACTTGAGATTTCTTTATCTTTCTAAAGGAATGTAATTAATACCTACCCAAGTAAATATAACTCTACAGAACTTATTCTTCATACTTTTATGAATTTAAAAAATAAATACACAAGTTGAATTGTAAGTCTCCATCTCCCATCCTCCATCATCAACTAAAGTACACACACACACACACACACACAATGATCCTGTTTCATTGATGTCTCCCCATCTTATAACTCTTAATATCTTTGTACCCAACTTAAATTCAAGATAATCTCATCTGTACATGCATAATTCCTCTTTGACTTTAATAAGTTGTTTTCTGAAATGTGCAATAGGGCAATGTTAACTAAAATATACTGGAGATCTTTTCCGTGCTTAAATATGATTCCTGACTTCTTAAGTTAATAGAGATGAGATAGGATAGATATTGAATTTCATTCAGAAATTTAGATCCAGCAAGATAGGAAAGCTGTTTACTTCAAGTTTGACAAATACAAATAGTCAAACCACTATGAATGTAACATTTACATAACTCATGATTGTCTCATGGTTCTCCCTGTTGTAAGTAGTTTGTCTTATTCATGTGTAATAAGATGAATGTATATGTTAAAATATTTTTTAAAAGAAATGGAAAAGAGAGACCCACCGAGGAGGCGTTGGGTCTGGGGAGAGCTTCTGGAAGAGGAGAACAGAAATAAAGTTGGATGTCAGTGGCACAGTGTCTGAGCTCAGTGTCTGTGCATAGACTGTACTGATGAGGCTCAGCCATGGTGTCAACGCTGGCATTGTCAGCACTTGTCAGTGGTCAAGATTGTGGCTGGCCTGTCGGGGAGAGGTTTCTCGGGTGGTGTTTCATTTCATGGGCCATTCTCTGAGATATCCTGATTTTTGTTATTGAGAAATATGATACATCTGGAGTTCACTGTTTATATCCACAGTCTCACGAGAATCCTAAAACATAAACCACAACAGAGAATACATAAGTGGGTGGAGTGTGCGCCTGGAGCTCCAGCTACAAGATAACTTGAGTTCAGATATGTGAGACATAAGGGATACTTTCCCAAAGAAAAGAGTGAGTACATGAAGAAGGAAGGAAAGGATGGAGGAAAAGAGGGAGAACAAACATTACTCAAAGATTATGAAGAAAGGAAGACTTCCCTATAATATACATTCCAGTAGCAGTTTGAATTTCTTTGGCTGCGCTTTCCAGCATAACATTAGTTTGGAGTAGTGTGAATGTGTAAAAGTGTTCACCCAATAGAGTCTATATTGTAAAAAGAAAGGAAGAGAGAAGTTTCCTTAAGCTGTACTTAGTGATACACATTTATAACACAAGGGCTGAGGCAGGAGGATCACCAGTTTGATACTAGCCCGGGCTTCGTAGGTGAGATCCTATATCAATCCTTGGCCACCACCATTACCAACCCCCCACTAAATTCAGGTCACTTTAAATATCACTAAAGGAGTTATAGCATCGGCCTGTGTCCCCAAGTAAATAATTTAAGTTTGTATATAGTCAGGGAAATGACCATGATACACTGTTAAGTTAAAAACAAACCAGAGGACCACTCCAAGAATACATGCATTTCTGCATGTCAGTGAGATGAGGAGGGAAGTTTTGTCTGCTTTTCATAGGGCCTGTGCGTGGGTTTCCTACAGATGCGGTGAAATTCTCACTCACTTAGAGGTTTAAAATAACATATCTGTATTCCCTTAATGATTCTGAAACTCCGATGTCTGATGTGAGTCTTTCTGGGCTACCATCAAGGTGTGGTGTGTGTGTGTGTGTGTGTGTGTGTGTGTGTGTGTGTGTGTGTGTGTG
>OU015750.1:42187319-42202624 GCA_907169655.1 Acomys percivali | reverse complement strand
GTGTGTGTGTGTGTGTGTGTGTGTGTGTGTGTGTGTGTGTGTGTGTGCGCTCACCCTGAAGGCTGGGGGGAGAAATTGCTTCCTTATGTTTTCTGGACTTTAGAGGCTACCTTTAGGCTCTCTGATTTTGACCCCTTTTCTTCCTCTGCTTCCATGGTCACTAGTTTCTTTTTTCGTCAGAATTTGCTCTTGCCTCCCTCTATCAAGAGCCCTGGTGGTGATCACATTGAATTTGCCAGTATAATCCAGGATGCTTTCTCTGAATCTCATATACCCCATTTTAAACACATTAGGATACAGCTATTGGGAAGGCACTGTTACTCTGCCACATGGCCAAAAACCAACTTAACACTATGAAGAACTTATTTTCTTTCCTTTACTAATTTGTTTACAGTACAACTACAAAAGCTCCACCAAGACTCCAAGGGCAATGTTTAAGTTAAATGCCAAAGATTATTAGAGTTATTTTTTATTATTTTATACATGTTTCTGTGTGTAAGCAGTGTTTATTTAAAAGCCAGGATTACTCTGAAAATGAGTGCTTGTATTCCTCTTTCTTTTCTCACTACTTTTTTTTTCTGCCTCTACTGCTGTTTATAATCTGACATATATTGAACAGATTTTAAAATGTTAAGGTTCACACTGAACAATTCTCTCAGGTTTTAAAGATATGCACTGTGTTGGGTATCATAGAATATAAATACATCTTTAAATAAGCTCATTAGAAACAAGTCACAAGAATGACAAATTTAAAAAAATAATTCATCAAGCATTACTTCCATTAACGATGCATTGCTCTCAATATTTTAAAATGTATATGAATGAAAAGAGAATCCTTTCTAGTGCAATTGTGTCCTGTGTTCAAAGCACAAAAGCACAAGTTAAAACTTACTTTTAAAACTGACTTATGAATGCTACTTGTCAGAGAGAAAGTTCTAGGCCCTTCCCCTTGTTTTTGTTCATGTTCAAACTGTATCATGTTTCCATCCCCTAACTTACAGAGTACATGATGGAAGATGAAATGCCCATTGGTGATACCCTATGCAACCAGAGACACCACCTCAAAGGATGAATGTGATTTCCAGGCCTGGGAAATGATCCAGATAGGAGAATCAAAGACAACAGAGAACTTGCTTGTCGACTTGCTTTAAAAGCAAACGACAGGAACAGTTTTTCTTATTCCTTCACTAGCCCAACAAGCACGCATGCTCGTTAGCAGGCTGATGCGCAGTGCCTCGCAGGTGCCCCTTTGTAACATGGGAATATTAGTTAAGTCTTTGTGGACTGTGCATCTGCTAATTACTGTTTAGCTCCTCAGTTCTTGTGCCGGTCTGGTGTGTGGCCGTTTTCCTTCCTCGGCTGGCCTCCTGAGTTTGGCAGAGGCTTTTTTTTAATTTTATTTTATTAATTTATTCTTGTTACATCTCAATGGTTATCCCATCCCTTGTATCCTCCCATTCTTCCCTCCCTCCCATTTTCCCCTTATTCCCCTCCCCTATGACTGTTCCTGAGAGGGATTACCTCCCCCTGTATATGCTCATAGGGTATCAAGTCTCTTCTCAGTAACCTGCTGTCCTTCCTCTGAGTGCCACCAGGTCTCCCCCTCCAGGGGACATAGTCAAATGTGAGGCACCAGAGTATGTATCCACCGTCTCCCTGTGTGTTTATCAGCACGTCTCTGGCTCTGCTTTCTTCCCAGCCCTCGCAGAGCCTCGGACATTATGGTCATTCTTCAGATTGCACGGACACGTTTCTCCACCTCCTCCCTCTGCTCATTATCTTCACGTTATTCTCAGTGATATCTTGCCAACATTAGTTGCCTGGGAAACTTTCTGAAGCTACTTTTCCAAACTATATAATCTTGGCAGGGAGAATCACATGTTGGAAGATTGGCTCACTTATTTTAGGAAAAAATGTAAGGCACCCACGGGGAATACACACACAACTGTGTGAAGGCTTCCTGATAGGGACACTTTTCTTGCAAGGAAGAGAAGCTAGAGAGGTCAGTTATGGAGAAACATACAATTCCTCAATGGCTATTCCTTCTACCGTATGCTTCCCTGATGCCTTCTGGGCAACAAACCAAGCGCAGCTCCGGACATTTCTCGGGGGACTTTCTGGGAAAGATGTTGTTTCCAGAATGAAATGGGACCAGCTTAGCTTATTACCATTTATGATGCCCTGATAGAGAATGCGTCCTGGGAATTCATGACAGATGAGTTCTTGACTGGAAACAAACAAGCAGAACATTGATTTGGACAAGCAGCTGAGGAGAGTCTAATGGGTGGTGGGAATGCGGCACAGTGAAAGCAGGGAGTTAGTGGTTTCAAGTTCTTTAAAGGAAGCTGGGCTCTGTAGTTCACACTTGTAACCCCAGCACTCAGGGAGACAGAGGCAGGCAGGTGTCTGTGAGTTCAAGGCTAGCCTGGTCTACAAAGTAAATCCAAGACAGCCAGGGATACACAGAGGAACCCTGTCTCAGAAAACCAACCCAACCAACCAACCAATGAAACCAAACAACAACAGCAACAACAACAATAACACTCTAAACAAAATGAAACAAACAAAAGGAGAGGCAAGGCAAGAACATTTTGGAGACATTTCACAGTTTTGCACATGTACACACACACACACACACACACACACACACACACACACACACACACTCTTCCCACTGTTTCCCTCAATGTTTTTTTTATCTTATTTTTTATTTTTATTTTATTTTTTTAAATTTTTTAAATTTTTTTTCCCTCAATGTTTTGTATGAGCTGTTTGCATGCTTGTGGGCCAGGGTCTTTATTGGGTTTCAGCTACATAGACAGGTAATACATTATATTTTTAATTTCCATGCCCAAATGTTTTCAAAACATGATTCCTCCATGCCCTCAGCCACTGGAAACCACCAACCCACTGTCTGGCTTTATGATTTTGAGTACTATATTGTTTTATATAAGTGAAACAATGTAATGTTTATTAACAGTAAGGTTTAGAATGTCATGGCATGTATTAAAATTTTCCTTTTAAAGTTGAGAAAATGTACAGAACAACAGTAAGAAGCCTCCAAGTCTGGGGCCAGCAAGATGGTTTAGCAGGGTAAAGACACTTGCCCTGTAAGTGTGCTGGCCTGAATTCAGTCCCCAGAAATCACGTGAAAGTGAAGCAGGGAACTGACTCCACAAAGTTGTCCTCTGTTTGCCACATGCACTCTGGTGGCATATGTGTTCACACACACACACACACACACACACACACACACACACACTCACTCACTTATACAGATGCATACACATACAGACACACAATAATAGATACAATTTTTAAAACTAAATGTCTATGGTTAAAAAAAAAATCAAAATATACGATAGGCTTTGATTAAGAAGTAAATCTTTCTCCCCATATTCCCAGATACCTAATTTTGATTTCTAGAAACAAGAGCTATGATTCATTTCTTGTGTGGACTTCTATGTTTTCTTGTGTTCTTGATTGAGGAGCAAAGGGAAGTGTATCAGGCAGGGTCAAACTCATGAGCCTGTTTTAGGCATACAGGCCAGAGTTCCTTAACTGAGCCAAAGACACCACCCAGCAGGTCCAAGGTAGGGAGGTGGAACCCCAGCAAGGCTCAGGATCAGAACACAGAGCAGTTGGCTCTCAGCTCAATCAATGGCCATAAGCACATGGAAGGCAAAGAGGACGTTGTTATCCAGAAAGAATCAGCGTCATCAACATACAGATTTGATGACAGGCAATGTGTATGGGTCACAGGAGGCTTTGCTTTTCAGTATTTTCAGAAATTTATTTGCTGTGAAACCTAATTCTTTCCTAAAACATTTGCCTCAAAAAAATGTATCTCTTCAATGACAGCTGTTCCTACTATTTGTGGGAAGAAAGAAGAAAGAAGAAAGAAGCGTGCCCAATGATAGACTAGTTGGCTTTCTAAGTCCAAAGGTTCTGCATCTGTGGATTGAACTAACTACAGATAGAGGTTATTTTTTTTAAAGCTTGTACCTGTATTAGATATGTGCCATTTTTTTCCATGCCACATTCTCTAAACTTCAGAGGATAAGTATTTATATAGCATTTATATTAGGCAGGAATCACACATCTTTGAGAGATAATTTCAAGTGTACAAGAAGCTTTGCCCAAGTTATATGCAAGTAATATGTTATTTTAGAAAGGAGGCCCGAGTGTGTACACATTTTGGCATCGGTGGGTGATGGATACAGTCTTCCCTGGAGAGTGAGGGACAGCTACATTCGCAGCACATTTGACTGGCAGTACATTTGACATAGTGCATCATTCCTTTTGGTCCTTTTCTTCTTCACTGCATTTGGTGTGGAAAAAACCCACTTTTCAGGGCTGGAGAGATGGTCCAGGGGGGTGAAGCTCTTCCTGCATCATCACAAGAACCAGGGCATCCATATTAACGCTGTCTGTGACCTTACAGGTCTGTATCTCTGGAGCTGATGGGCACAGACAGGCTCATCTCAGGGGCTTGGTGGCCAGCCTGTCCAGCCTAAATGGCAAACTCCAGGTTCAGTCAGGATTCTGCCAGAAAAAACAAACAAGGTAGAGAGTAATAAAGGAAGATAGATGATATCGACCTCTGGCTTCCACATGTGAATGCACAGGCAAGCACACCCACACACGTGTATATACACAGATGCATACACTACACAAGTAAACCCATGAATATGTATGTACTTTTCTTCTCACACATATAACAGTAGTATTCTATCGTCTACTGCAATGCTCTTTTAATTTGTCTGGGTGGGAAGGACCTGTATCCTAAGGTTATTGGGTCTCTTTTTGTTTTGTTTTGTTTTTGGTTTTGGTTTTTGGTTTGTTTGTTTGTTTGTTTGGCTTACTCACAGGTTTTTGTCAGTCCCTCTTAGACATATTATCTACAGCAACATTTTTAATGCTAGAATAAAACCTTTGAGTTCTTGAACTCCTCTATTTCCATCATCTGAAAACGTTCAAAAGTTGCTTCTGAAAACTGGCTTAAATCTTTTACGTGACAGCTTCAATAAGGCAAGAAGTGAGCCTTTGGCCTAGAAGAGTAATGGGAATCCTGGCTCTTTCGTGGTTTTTATGAAGAAATATCACCCTTGCCTTTCTATTTGGGGCACACCAAATCACAGCGCTATATTGTTCTCTGAGGGTGAGCAAGAAGGTAATTCTAAGTCTTAGTAAGGCCATAAGAACGTATTAGTCTTGTAACCTCTACTAGACCCGTAAATTTTAAAATCTACACCAGTGATGGAGGAAGACTGAAAGCACAGAAGGAGCCCAAGTAGTCTCAAAAATATGGTTAGAGGGAGAATCCTTATACATGTTTAAGGTTCCGTACGTGTGTGAGCGCGCATGTGTGTATGTGTGTATGTGTGTGTGTATGAAATTGCCTTTATTTAATACACACCTATACCTATTTGTCACATACTAGATGCTCTGTTCAATGTCAGATAAAGAAGTCTCACAGTACATAGGTCTTGAATATGATGAGCATGAGCTTTTCATGAGATGGCAGAAATGTCACCAAGGTGTGACCGCATCTCAAAGGAAAAGCGTGGTCCACTGGCATGGCACTGAAGGGGAATCTGGGTAAACAGAATGGGAGAAGTAAGTCAGTCAGGCACACACCTGTGAGACTTAGGGCACGGTGGACGGATGGAAAGTCATGATGAATCCAAGGCTTGGCTTGTATTAATCTCTCCCTTACCAGGGTAGGGAAGACAATAGGCAAATGAGCTGCTCTTGGGGATCTCAGGCAACAACCAGAAGGGGCAATATACTGGGTGTGATGCCTTAACTCTCCATTCTTCTTATACTGGAACCCTCAATCCAGGGTCTATTTTGAGGACCTTTTCAAGGTGAAAATACTCTCAGGTCTGGCTAAGTAATATCCACCATATTTCTAATATATAATTTTCATGTGGTGGGAAGAAGTCAGGAATGGTCATCTGGAGTATAAACCCATTCCCAAGTCTTCCCCCAATCACACACAGACAAATATTCCAGGATCTCGGAGCCTACCTGCCACCATACAATGCATCATGGGAGAAGGAAGACAACCAGATGCACGCCTGTCACCATGCCACACGATGTGCATGGGGAAAGATGCCTAGAGACAGAAGAGACCTAGAGGTCAGCCAGCCAAGCACCATACAACTCCAGTGAGCTGTAGACACAAAAAGACCCCCCACTGTAGCCATGCCACATGGTGCAGGCAGGCAGAGGACACCCAGAGGTCCAACTGTGTGGCTCAGGCAGAGGAAGACACCTGAAAACATGGCCATCTGCATGGCCTGCCTGCATTGGGAGCCACTACAGTGGGCAAGTGTGTGGTGGACAGATGGGAGAGAAAGAGAAGAAGAAGGACAGTTTAAGCATCAGGAAAAGAGATGGAACTAGAGATGTGAGGGTGGAGAGGACTATCATGTTGTGAGTAGCCAGCCCCGCTGCCTTGAGGCCATGATTATCCAGCCTGTGATGCTTCTGAGGGGCATGGCTGGGTCTGTGGCCGTGTAGTATTAGGGGTCTATGTCGATGTCCATGGCTCATATTACCACTATATGCCATGTGCACTGGTCTGGGTAGCCACCTGAGGCAACATAGATGTTCAAGGGTTATGCAGACCTGGTCCAGGCCCTCACTGTCTGCAGCACTCAGGAGAACTGACCCTACACCTCGCCTGGGCGGCACAGTAGAGGTGGTCTTGGTGGTAAGAGTGTGGGAGAGCTGGCCCCTCAACTTGACTGCCACGAGGTGGTGTGGGTGCTGAGATGGTCCCCTCATCACCCTCACCTGTGACAGTGAGGGGAGCTAACCCTTGGGTCAAGAGAGCAAGAGAGCTGTCCCTGCCCCTCACTATGTTGCAGCACTTGGGGGGTGTGCACCTTACCTGGGTAGCACAGTAGAGGTGACCCTGAGGGCAAAGACATGGGTGAACCAGCCTGGAAGGTGTGAGATTGGAAGAGTTGGTGCTGCCCCGTTCTGACTGCAGCGTTGGGTGAGCTAGCAGGGGTGGGGATGGAGAGCTCAACCTGGTGGTGATGGTGCGGGAGAGCTGGAGGGTTGACCTACTTAGATACCACCCAGACCCAGATCTGGGGCTTTGAGTTGGCCTAACTCAGCATTTACTCCATCTATAAACTGGTAGAGCTCGTGAAAGGGCTGGTTTTACAGATCCAAAGTTGCAGAATCTCCATGACATCAGGCAACAACAGCATAACCAAGAGGAATCCTGGCGAGGATCCAGTATTGATGATGTCACAGAAGCCAGAGGACTCTAATCAGACCAACGAGTCACTGCAATGAACACTTGCAGGTAAAGATGTGTGCACAGAAGGGTATACTTGGGACATGCTACAGTTTCCATGACTGGATGTTTTCTATGCTTTGTTTTTGTTGTTTGTTTATATTTTATCTTGCGGGGGGAAGGTTGCTAGGGCAGAGGACAGATGTGAAGGGACATGGAGATGAGTGAGACTGAGATGCATGATGTGAAACTCACAAAGAATCAATAAAAAGTTTTTTAAAAATAATTCTAGGATCATTCCTTGTCATGTGATTATTACAAGGAAGCAGGCATTTGATCCCTTTTATTTAGAGCCAAAGGACAGAAGCTGTTATCAATTTGTATTAGGCAGTTCTAACCAAAATGTCAGCCTAAATTCTAAGGAATTCCTCGGAGAAATTAGAAATTAGGACTAATCTCTTCCAGTTTTGCAACACATAGATTTTTATCTTGTGAAAAAGAAATTTACAGGTCTCCTTTGAAATTACTTTAAAACTATAGTCAAAAATTACAAATTGCCAACCATATTTCATCTCACAACAACAAAAAAATCACAATCATATTAATTTATGACCATTCTTTGATATTTGTTCAAAGAATAGTGTACAGTGGCCTAAGACATTGATCCCTCCTTTATGCAGAAGGTCTTTTGTCCATAACAATGGGTAATCAATTGAATAGTGGGAGTGGGGAAG
Source organism: Acomys percivali (assembly GCA_907169655.1). NCBI lineage: Eukaryota > Metazoa > Chordata > Mammalia > Rodentia > Muridae > Acomys > Acomys percivali. The sequence goes on along the minus strand of OU015750.1, from coordinate 42,194,632 downwards.
ATCAACCTATGAATGACACTCTGAAGAGAACTTCTAATACCCGGCCACAGAAATCCAGCCTATTTCAAAATAAGGTTTTGGTTTTTTTTTCACAGTGAGTAGTATAAAGACTCAAAAGGCACAGAGAGCCTGGCACATGGCATAGTGAAGCTTGGCCATATCCCCAGGGCTGTGAGCAGGTGAGAGAGACAGGAGGATCCCTGATGCTCACCACTGCAGGCTAGGTGAATCCAGAGCCTCAAGTTCATTTAGCGATGCTGGTACCCAGAGGAAGGACAGCAGGTCACTGAGAAGAGACTTGATACCCTATGAGCATATACAGAGGGAGGTAATCCCTCTGAGGAACAGTCATAGGGGAGGGGAATAAGGGGAAAATGGGAGGGAGGGGAGAATGGGAGGATACAAGGGATGGGATAACCATAGAGATGTAACAAGAATAAATTAATTAAAAAAAAGAAAAAAAAGAAAAAAAAGAAAAAAAAAGAAATAAAATTGGAGGACGATCAGAGAAAAAACTTACCTTCTACCTCTGGCCTCAACATCCGGCTATATACCCACACTAACAAGCATAGAGACCACACACACAATAACACACACACACACACACATAAAATAAATAAATAAGTAAATTAGAATAAAAATTGATTTCCAGGCACAGTGCAGTGGCAAATATCTAAGATCCTAGCATGCAGGAAGCAGAGGCAGGGACTGCTACAACTTTGAGGCACATTAGTTTGTTCTGTACGTTACAGACAAGGCGTGATCACATAGCAAGACCTTCTTTCAAAAACAAACAAACGATAAACAATTGTAATATATAAGCAAAATAAAGTCAATGGAAATAGACAATGTGGCAGGTTAAAAACTTCAAAACAGGGCTGGAGAGACGGCTCAGTGGTTAAGAGTATGTGCTGCTCTTCCAGAGAACCTGAGTTCAATTCCCAGAACCTACTTCAGGTGGCTCACAGCCACTTGTGATGTCAGCTGCGCGGGAATCTGATGCCCCTGGCCTCTGTGGGCACCTGTACTCATGTGCACATACCTGCATACACATACATGTAAATAAAAATAATACAAATTTAAAGAAAACCTTAAACACTTCATAAAGTTAGCATTACTTGAGAGAGGTAACAAATCCTACAGGAAACTAATAGCAACGGGATGCTAGAACACAAGGTAAAGAGAGAGAGCAGAAGGGCGGTGCTTGAGACCTTGCAGCCAGTGGTGCTAGTAACCACCAGGTCCTGATACAAGAGCCAGTATAGCCTTACTGTGGCTGCTTAAAGCTAATATTAAATGGAACTTCTGACAGTTGCTTCCAAGCAAGGACAGAGACAAGCCACTGTCTTCATATGGCGTGTTACAGACAACTTCAGATAAGTAAATTTTTTTCCCCTTGGTTTTGAGTAAGGAGACATGCTTCTGAGAGTCCAAAGATGTAGCTCACATAGGGCTAGAATTCTATCAGAATTTAATGGAAGAACGTGCAAAGTGTATACTCAATCCCTGCATCTTGCCTTGCTACTTTTTCCTACATATGTATCTCAACCCTCTTTGCCTCGCTTTTTATAACAGAGTCTGGTTCTAAGCCCTGATTCCCACTTTCCACTTTATTCTGCACACAGGTCTCTTTCGGTTTGTGCACCTGCCACATGTCCCCGGTAGACTGGCTTCAGGACCAGTCTTCCTTTTTTGCTTAGCAAATGCTGGGCCCCAAGTCCCAGATACAGAAACAGCAGTCCCTAAGGCCACTGGCTACAAGAGAGATTCTTGTGGGGGATCTTGGACATGCAAATGTCTCCAGGATCTTCTCCCATCTGGAATGTGGCCTCATTACAGTGTTCTGCAGACTGCTACACTGTGGCACTCAGCTGCCCTACCCAGCCAGGGCTTCCTTGAAGAGTCGGTACCTCCCACACCTCTGCTGCAGCTAACCACGCCAGACCCTGGCAAGTCTCTTCTCAGAGCTACCTTACCTTCAGTGTGTCCTCTTTTGTAGAATGCAAAACCATATACTGCATTGCCAGAACCAACCACGTGACTGTTTTCACCTCAGGACTTGAATGAACTGAGGCGAAGAGTCACATCCCTAAATCTGAAATCTTTAGTCTTTTACAAACTTGTCCTTAAAAACATCAATTAGATCCAGGTCTAATAGTGCATGCCCTTGATCCCAGCACTCAAGAGGCAGAGGTGGGCAGATCTTTGTAAGTTTGAGATCAGCCTGCTCGGTATAGAGAGCTCCCAGAACAGCCAGAGGCATATAGTGAGACCTTGCCTCAAAAAAAAAAAAAAAAAAAAAAAGTCAAAAATAAATAAAAATTTAAAATGAGCACATCAATCAATTCTACGCAGAGTTGACATAAACTAGATTTACAAGTTAAGATGGTTTCCAGTTGCCAAGCTGTAATCTCTTTTCCTTCTTCATCCATTTCTTTCCCCTCCAGCTGGTATTTGTTTGTTTGTTTGTCTGCTTTTGTTTTTCTATGTGAAAGAAACCACTGAAATGAAGGATGGAGAGATTAACCTAAATCTCAGACAATAGTGAATAATAAAAATACTTCTGTTCAAAAATCCTTAAGACAAGAACAGATTATGTCTCTTGTTGATACAGCACAGGCCCTGGCATCCATCCTCTCAGTACGAGGTCCCATTAAACACTATTCTTCTTTTTCCTTAAACAAACAAACTCATAGCCAGTGTGGTGGTGCATGCCTGTAACTTTAGCACTCAGGGAGACAGAGGCAGGCAGATCTCTGTGAGTTCAAGGCTAGCCTGGTCTACAAACAGAATCAATGACAGTCAAGGCTACAAAGAGAAACCCTGTCTCAGAAAACAAAACAATGTAAAACCTGAAACAAAACCAACGAAACAAACAAAAACCCAACTGGTGTGAGCACACTGTAATAATGGAATTATTTAAAATGGCCACATTTGCTAACATCAGAAAGCCTGGACTGATGAATTCTGACAACTGAAAGTAGGCTAATTTGCTTTATTCTACCTGACAGAGAGTGGGAAGTGAAGCAAATGTTAACAACCTTAGGGTTTTGAAAACTGTGTCATATGATACAGGAGAAATGGAGAAATGATGTCCCTCAGCTAAGACCCATTAAACATCCAGGAATATAAGAATGTGATCATTACAGTAAGGAACTCCTCTCTTGAATCATCCCGAGCTTCCTTGGGAACACTCCTGTTGTATGTAATAAGATTCCTATTAGTGGCTCACTGGTGCAGCTGCACTCTATCTTTTTGGATGACAGCTCTTCATGGATGACATTTAAATATGCAATGTTCCCACAGGAGTGTCCAGGTGTGAACACGTTCAAAACATTTCATATGTGTGCAGAGATGAAGCATTGCGGAGATTTGTCATGGTCAGAGGAGGACAGGCTAGACCTCCATTCCCAGCACACTCAGCTAGCTTCAGAGGAGAGCAGGCTAGACCTCCATTCTCAGCATGCTTAGCTAGCTTCTCACCCTTTTTCCCATCCAGAAAGGCTATGGATTTAGGTAGAAAGTTTAGGAGCAAAATTTTGAATCCATTCTTTTCTTCTTATTATTAATTAAAACATCTGCCTTAGCCAGGAAGTGGTGGTGCATGCCTTTAATCCCAGCACTTAGGAGGCAGAGGCAGAAGGAACTCTGAGTTCGAGACCAGCCTGGTCTACAGAATGAGTTCCAGGACAGCCATGGCTACACAGAGTTACCTTGTCACAAAGCAACAACAATAACAAAAACAACAACAACAAAAACAAAATAAAACCAAAAAAACATTTGTCACTGGGAGCTCTAGTTTCCATAAGTTGTGGATATGCCATTGAATAGTAGGAAAGGGGTCGGGAGAGAGAAAGCTGTTTGATAAGAAAGAGAGTGAACTGGGAAGTAAAACAAGAGTGAAGGAGAAGGAATTTGAAAGCAATGTGTCTTGTGACAGAACCTTTTGGCTTCCTTACTTACACTAGCGGCTGTGGTTTGGAAACTAGGGCACCAAACTACCTTGATCCTTAGCCCAGGTCTGGGATGTGGGGTGAGAGGATGAAGCCAGCACATCTGGGTATGAAGAAGCCAGGAAGATGTCTCCTTTTTCCTTTTTTTTTTTTTTAGACTAGGATTACGTTGTCATCCAGGCTGGACTCCATCTTAAGATGTTCCTCCTCAGTCCCTTGTGTTGGGGTTATAGGGATTTTTGACAGCCAGTCTAAGCCACTATAACACTTTCTTCAGCTCACTGAAAAAAAAAAAAAACAGTTCTCACTTACTGTCTTATTACCAAATACCTTCACTTGTAAACATGTCCATTTCCTAAAAGTTCATTGTTTCAAAGGAGAACATCTGTTTCGAAACACTTTCATATCGCAATCTTTAACAGCTCAAACTATTAAGTCATTTGGTAGGAATTTCTACATTAGGAAAAGGGGTATGTGTCACAATTCTGAAAGGAAACAGCACATTTATGGGTGTGAGAGTGTGAGGTTAGTAAGGAGACTCTTTATTGACATAGAGTTGTGTCAAGAGAAAAGAACTAGGTGATAAAGCCCCTGGAATCAGTACTGCTGAGGAGCCTCTCAATCCCTGGCCCTTCATGGGTCAGAGTGTATGGACCATTATGTGATTTCTCCCAGGGATCACAGACAAATCTTTATTCATTCCAAATAAGGCACCAAAGACAGACCAAACAGTTCCATCCACATCTAGTCTGGTGAACGAACCAAGGAGTTCCTCACGGAAGCATGAGTGACTGAGAGGCAGAGCCATCACTGAAAAGCTCACCCAGCTGGCATGGGTGACAACCCAGGAAGGCTGTACCCCAAGAGCTCTCAGCTGATTTGCATGCAGATCCATAGCGGTGCACCCTGCCACAGTATTGGCTGCTGCTTTAATGACCTTAGACGGGGGTCTTGAGAATTCTGTAACATTTTGAGATCCTTCAGTCTTCTTCCTCCCTCCTGGAGGGAATGTTTCAATTCAAGCAAATAACTACACAACACCAATTGGAGCTGTGAAGTTTGAACAGTGGTGACTGTCTGCAGCTGGGGCTGAAGATAAAGGAAGGTGATGTCTCCCAAGCTCAGCTAGGCAAGGAGGTTGCAGGAGATGACAGAAGAAGCATGCGATTCAATAGTTTCTAGGGCTCCATTAGCTAATCCCAGCCAGAAGCCAGAGGGAACAGGGAGAGGAGCAGGGAAAGACTTGAAGGGCAGACAAGGTGAAAAATGGAAAACACAAATCAGACAGGGTAAATGGAGAATGACGTGCCCAGAGCATTTCTGCAGAGCTCACGCCACCCCCTGGCCCCTCCCTTGGTCCCTCTGAGATCACTGACGACAGGTAAAAGGGAAGACTTAGACAGCGATAACTTTCCAGATGTCTCAACTCTCACCATTTTGATTTGGGGTGACTTCCTTTATTAAGGGCTAAGTAGATCACGCCCCAGGCTGCTGGTAGATTTAAGAGGCAATCTACACAGTCTGAATATAAAATTAAATCCTTCCCAAACTGCAAATATGATCCGGAAATAAGCACATATTATAACTTGGTTTCTACAGACAAAAGGCCATGGAGATCAACAAATTGCTCCCGTGCTTCCACTCTGCTTAATTGCATGAAGACCCATCATCTGCGGGACTCAAGAGCTACGCTTCCCACTTACGTAGGGCTGGCATTCTTTGCTCATCAGTTCTGGAGAGACCTGAAGCAAAGCTCCGAATGGCAAAGCAGCTTGAAATTAACAAGTCCCCAAAGGCTTTGTCTCGATAGAAGAAGAAAATGATTTATCCTGACGTTTTGACAGTCTGCACAGATGCCTAAGGGAGACGCCTGGAAGCAGGAGTTTTACCTCGATAGGACTTGAGGCTCTCCCAGTGTTGCTCACCATGCCTGCGGGAGCCTAGTACTGTTTGAAGTGCCGTTGTCACTCTCCAGCAGCCCTCCTTCAAATTCTGTTCAAGTTTGTTACATGGTTACCACATGGTTCTGTTAGCACAGTGTTTACTCAGAAACAATTTGTGGGCAGGAAAAGGGTTCTGCATCCAAACATGCTTAAGGAAAGACTAGATGAAGCAAACAGAAATAGAAATGGTTTTCCTGTTACAGAACCTTATGTCTTTTCTTATGTCCTTTCTGTGTTAATGTGATTTATTTATGCCAGGGTGCCAGTAAATGCGAGCATTTCAAGCTCCCTTGCCCATGGCATACCCTTATGCCAAATATCATGCTATATGTAAGACTAATGGGATCCTTAGGGTGCTGGGGTTTTGTTGTTTATTGTCGTCTGTCAATCTGACAGAAGCTAGAGTCATTTGAGCAGAAAGAACCGCAACTGGAGGATTGTCCTGTGCATACCTGTGGGTTATTTTCTTGATTAGTGATTGATGTGGGAGGGACCAGCCCATTTTGGGTTGTTGCCACCCCAGGGCAGGTGGTCCTGAATTGTATGAGAAAGCATGCTGAGCAAGCCAGGAAGCAGCACTGCTCCATGGCCTCTGCATCAGCTCCTAACACCAGGTTCCTGCCCTGAGTTTCTGTCTTGATTTCTTTCATGAGGGAGAGCAAGCTTCAAGGTAAATTAGACCACTTTCACCCCAGTTTGCTTTGGTCACAGTGTTTTTCTTTTCTTTTTTTTTTTTTAAATATTTATTTATTTATTATGTATACAGTATTCTGCCTGCATGTACACCTGCAAGCCAGAAGAGGGCACCAGATCACATTATAGATGGTTGTGCACCACCATGTGGTTGCTGGGAATTGAATTCAGGACCTCTGGAAGAGCAGTCAGTGCTCCCAACCGCTGAGCCATCTCTCCAGCCCCCACAGTGTTTTTTCAAAGTAACAGAAAACAAACTAACATACAAATGTTTCTGGGACTAAATTTTCAGTAGCTGTTCTCGGAATTCCCACTCATTAGCAACGATACTCTCAATACAGTTAGTCTCAACCTAATGGTAAGAAACATGATTTTTAGGAATGTTCATGGGCTTATGAAAACTTCTTTATGTTTAGAGTCAGGAAAACTAAATTTGTTTGTTTGTTTTTGTTTTGTTTTGTTTTGTTTTTTGGTATATTATTGATGGCTTCACATGACTTATCTGAGTTAAGTTCCCTCATTTCTAAAGGGGAGGAGAACAGGGGTCCTGATCTCATTGTTGATAAAGCTTCAAAAGTAACTTATCAGTTTTATAAAACATTAAACGCTCATTTGTGATCTCATGTGGTCATCCTACTCAAATTATTTGCTCAAGGTAAGGCATGTATCATGCAAGAACATTTGTATCATGCAAGAACATTTGTATCATGCAAGAACATTTGTA
>OU015750.1:42172716-42184450 GCA_907169655.1 Acomys percivali | reverse complement strand
ACACACACACACACACACACACACACACACACACACACACACACACAGTAAGATCAATTATGAAAATTATAAAAACCCATAGGTAAGACTTACACATAATATTTAATCAGAAGGTATTTGGCAACCTTGAAGAGAATATTATCTATTTTATTTTGGTTAGTCTAAAGTTTTGAACCAAAAATAATATCTATCAAAGCTCAAATCTATCAACCTAAAAGTTTTTATCTAGACCTAAAAGTATCTTCTCCTGAACAATTAAGCTTAATTTTAAAACTAACTATCTGGTCTTCAACCTCATCAGAGACTTCAGAAGAAATAAGTTTAATTACCTGAGTAAATAGGAAGTGCAGGTTAGCAGCTTCTAAAATGAAAAAAATGACAGAGACAGATTACTGTCTGACAGGTCACCCAAAACTCTCTATAACATTGGAGCATCATCTTCTGCCTTCTGGTCCAGTATAACTGACAGACATAATTGTGAAGCAGGAACCATTGAGGACTTGGTTACCTGGTCTTGGTAGATTCTGGCCATCAACTCTGCCTGTATCCAAGCTTGCCTATTTTAGACAGAATTTTGTCTGTAGAAGAAATGAGGACATTTTGTCCAGTAGCTGTTTTGCCACACTCAAAGCCTTCTCCACAAGGAGGTTCTTCAATGCTCATTATCTTCTTTGTGGTAGGCTGGGTGTTGTCAGTAGTTAACCTGTCTTATTGTCACAGAATCCTTAGAATAATAAAAACATTTAAAAATGCCATATTCTGTAGGTCTCTGAGGGTTTTGAAGACCACATCTAACAATAGAATAATATCTGTTAAACATAGCATGTATATTTTTGTACTTGACATGACCATGAATTGATCAACAATTGGCTTGTATTACTTAATTATCCTAAACAGCCTGTGATAACACTATCCGATTATTGGAAGTAAACCATGTATTAACTAAATTGTATGTGTACAATACCTCATATTAGGGTAGAAATATAATGTTTGAAGGATAATATTAAATTTTAATTCTATCTCAATGTATCAAAATTAAACTTATTTTGTATCAATATACAGAATTTTATATAAATGAAATGAATTAAAATTAACCTTATTTGTGATTAACAATTAAGGCCTTAATTTGAGGAGTAGATTCAATAATCTACTTTTTTTGTCCTATCATCCCCACATATCCCTATACTTCCCTTTCTTCCTTTATAACCCCTATCTCCATACATCTCAATGACAATATGCATCTACAGCCCCAAAAAGCAAACAAAAACATACCCAACTCTCTTAAGGGAAATGAGGCATCTTCCTCTTAAAGTTTCTTCAAGCTGCTTTGGGGTGGAGAATACCTATGTAGGGGCCCAAATCAAACTGAAAAAAAAAATGGTTAAACAAGCTAGGAATAGTATTTGTGGTCCAGTCTCTAAATGTTGAGAAATTTCAGGCTTAATATTAAGTCCTGTATGGGACAGTCTGAAATGTTGGACCAATTTGGATCAGCAGCCTTCTTTGAAGCTGTCTTTTTTTGATGAGGAACCACAGCCAGAGCACTGGGGCTGGAACATGAAGGATACAGGATGTCAGCGTCTCAGCATGCTGGAGGAATGAATCCTGTCAGGTCAGATCCAGCATCAGTGTCCTGTTCTTTAATTCTGAAAACATATAATTTCTCACAAGCATTATACAGTTCTAAAACTATGATTGTATTAACTGTGCAGGATGCACAGAACAATTAAGGCTAGTTCTCTGCTCTTTGTCTGAGCAGAAGAAAGATATCTGTAAATCTTTATTCATTTCTCAGCTGGTCTCAGAGCTATTCCCATGTGGTGGGATTAGCAATATAAGTTAACTACTTGTTCTGCAGTTTGAATTCATGTAAACACATACTTTCTTAAGTTAGCAGTCTCTCTTTTATTCAGGTCTGTTTCATTTTGACCTCTTTTAAAGATGAATTATAACATCACCATTAACAATGAACATACAGTTATCATCACGTTGGAATCACAACAAGGTTGTATAGTTGTAAATGTCCTTCTCTAGGCTCTATGGCACCTGATGTATAAGCCAGGCCGATACCCGTTTCCTGAGAAAATTCTTCCTGCTTTAGAAACAAGCCTGTTGCCCTGAGCAAAAGAAAAAGGCATTAAGCTTTAAATAAACATCAGAAAAACTCTCATTTTATTTTAGGGTTTATGTATATTATAGGTATCTTGTACCTGGCTTTTCACATTTGTGCTCAATTATTGGCTGGACCTACTGAATCTGTGGGTCAGAGCAAAACTTCTCTCAATTGTTTCCTCTCCTGTGTCTACCACAAGCAAAATCTGACACAGGGCGCAAGCCTCAGTTTGTGTCTCTGACAGTTGATATATTCATGATAGTCTTGTGAGAAAGGCCAGTGCTTCTAGAATAGCCAACTGTGGTTTTGATCTTGTGCCAAGGCACTGTGTCTAATCACAGAGTTGCTAGGTTCTCCATTGGCTTCCTCTAATATATATCTAGTAAGAGCAGAGACACAGTATTAGCAGCCCACAGCCACCAAAAGACACAGCAGGCAATGTCACCTACTGCTATTGTCAGAAACCCAAGAGAGAGGGCATGTTACACACAAGAATTGTCATCACAGGATCTGGCCTTAAGGCAAAGTCAAATCCTGTCTTGGCCACCTCTTCGTGTGGTCTTGAACAAGCTGCAATGAGGACATCAGTTTTGATTTCAGAGTGTCCTTGTGACCAAGTGTACATGGAAGAAAAACCTGTTGAACTGTGCAATATTGCAGAGCTTCGAAGGCTATCATGAGCATTATGGCCGGCATGTGCAGAAGGGGTTGGGGTTGACATTCGACTGTGGCTCTTTTCTAAGCTTTGTATGTCATGGGCGCCAACAGCTCCAGGCATTTGGTATATTCTTGCTTGCAAAGAAGAAGGTGCAGAGGTTCTCTAGTTAGGTTTCCCCCGCCCCCGTCACCACCTTAGGGAGTATTCACATGTATGTGTGCACACGTATGTGAGGATGCACATGCAAGCCTCAGGCACTGCCTGTCACCTGAGAGAGGATAGGGCCACAATAAAAAGGGTAAGAATAAAGCAGTGGAGGCTCATATCCCTGTGATAATGGGTAGATGTACTATTACTGGGATAAGACATTGATGATGATGATGATGATGCTCATATTGAAAGTGTCTTACATGCTAGAAGGTGTGCACCTGCAGAGGGGATGCTTCATTCCCATGTGACCCACGGTAGGGTCTTTTGCCACCTGTGCTTTCACGGGTGAGGACAACAGGGTCTTAGTGTTAGAGAGCAAGGGGCTCGCCACAAAGTGCTTGCCCAAAGTTTAGTATGAAGACAGGCCTGTCCACCTTGTGCTGTCATTTCTCTGAATACCAACACCTTTGTTTTCGGGAGTTCTCCTAGGACACCTGGAGACTTAAGCGCACTGAGTAATGCACTCTCAAATGTGTTGTTAGCTAAAAGAAAAAAAAAATCCCCCAGGCTTTATTTTTATTTTAAATCAGAATGATTATTTTTCCAGACGTTAGTCCTTTGTAGGAGTTGAAGGCACAGACGTAATAATGATGCAGGGAAGAAGGGGGCAGGGTTCAGAAGCAATGGCAATAATTGGGGTGCTTATTGGGGTGCTCATGCACAGAGAGCCACCATAGTTGGATGGTCAATAATTCATCTAAGTCTTGAAAATAGGTTTTTACTTTTTATGGAACCTGGTCTTGCCATAACACCCCCAGCTCTTGCTGGAATCCCTTCTTTCTCTGGAGTTGCTGCGGGACAGGCATTTGATAGGGAGGCCTGCCCTCTGCTGGAATGATGAAGTATTACAGGCCAGTTTTCAAAGTTTCTCATGTATGGCTGTAGTTACTGTTAAATTTTGGGCAAAACAAAAGTTTTTGACATATTTTCCCCATTTTCTACTCCTCTTGTGTAAATATTTATGTGCATTTCATATGTTTTTTATTATGTCTATTCCAAAGGCCTTAAGAAATAGAAAACCAAAACATTTAGGAAAAAAAAAAGTTAGAAATCCCAAAGAGGTGACAGAAATAATGGTAAATATTGTATTTCAGGTAACACACTGTGACCCCAAAGAAACTCAAATAACTTGAATGCCCTTCTCCTGCCACCTCAGACCCTATAAGCTTTTCCTGAAGTACTTCAGTCCTCAAATTTAGCCACAGTTGATTGGACCAGGAATTATCAACTGAGGCATATTAGTTAGATCCTTTTGATAGCAAACTTGACCTCATCGGTTCCTGCTGGCTATTTGAGTGTAGGTGAGATTGACTGAGGTTCTGGGCAGGAGGGTTACCCTGTCGTGTGCATGGAGAGAGAAGTGAGGGTGAGCAGAAGAAAGATGGGGACTAAGGGTTTGCAGGGACACTGACAAGAGTCAACGTCCTGTCCCCAGTCACGGCTCAAGCCCACACCCCTCTACTCCGTCAAAGTGTACATACAGCCAAGCCATATGAACAAGGACATGCAAAAACTAACTGGGCTCTACCTTAAAAGGAATAAATTCCCAGTTAATATGGTACGGTGAATGATGTTCCAACTTTTTATTGAATTCTGCTGCAATTAGGTTCAATTAAGGAAGAGTAAGTGGAAAGAACTATGATTATTTTGGAAGCAAAGCTAAGCCAGCACCTCCGGGGTCAGCCGCTGGGAGGACACACCACAGACAGCACTAAGTTGTGGTGGAGTTCATCTCCGGGAACCTGGATCTAACCGCTAGGAATCACAGGTGAAAATAATGACAAATTGGAGTGTATGTTTCTAGAGACCAGCTCCAGGAGGCAGGGTAAACCAAGGCAGGCTGGGGCACAGAGTCAGCAAATGTTTCACTTTCTACTTTAACTCTTCATTTTCCAGGCCGGTGGGCTTGCTGTTCACACTTGAACTATTAAAGTTCTAGACTGGTGGGTGTGCTGCTTACATTTTAACTATTAAAGTTCCAGGTTGGTGCCCTTGCTGTTTACACTTTAACTCTTAAAGTTCCAGGCTGGTGCCCTTGCTGTTTATACGTTAACTCTTTTTTTTTTTTTTTTTTTTTTTTGGCACTCAGAGGAAAGATAATAAGTCACCAAGAAGAGACTCGATACCCTAGGAGCATATACAGGGGGAGGTGGTCCCCCTCAGTCACAGACATAGGGGAAGGGAGTAGAGGGGGAAGTGGGAGGGAGGAAAGAAAGGGAGGATACAAGGGATGGGCTAACAATTGAGATGTAATATGAATAAATTAATAAAAAAAGAGAAAAAATATACGTTAACTCTTAAGGAAAAGAAAGGTAACTATTCAGGTCCTCTGGCTTCTCTGCTGCCACAGCAGCTCTCTAGCTGAGAACCTTTGTTACTTAACAACAGGTTGTCTTTAAGCAGCTAAGCCAGGCGGTGAGAGATGAGGGGTTGTAAAAGGGAGAACCTCAGTTCCTTTTGACTTGATGGCTCAGCAGTGACTGTGGCTTGCTGGAAGCTAGAGACCTAATTAAGAAGGCCATAAGATAAAACACTGGACTGCTTGTCACTGACTAAACTTAGAAGCACACTTTTGACAGACAAAGCAAGCAGATTTTTACGAACCTCACACACACACACACACACACACACACACATACACACACACACACCCCTTAGATTAGGATTGGGAAAATACAGAACACAGGGCATCTGAAGCTGAAGCTTCCAGAACATTCTTCGTGTGGCCCAGGGCATCTCACCTGTGTGCATCTGTATGGGGGGCTGGGGATGAGCATATCTTTAGGGCAATCTGAGGTTGCCTGACTTTACTCTCTGAGCAGATCCCTTTGGGAGGCAGCTAGAGTAGGCAGTGTACATATACAATCAATAGACAAAACAAGAAAGCTCCCAAAGACGTCATCCTCATAAACATACAGATATAAATATATATAATACATATACATACATATATACTACATAGAGACAATATAAACAGGTAAGTAGACATATAAACAGACAGACAGACACATTTTTGGATGAAGCAGATGGCTTCAACATCTGTTTGAATCTGTCTTAGGTTTTTATATGATCTAATACAAAGGTTCTCTATGTATGGAAAAAATTACCTGGTTCAAAAATAGATTCAATCGTTACATAAAAAGGGAGTTGCAGTAGGACTATTGATCCTAATATCTAACTAGTTAATAAGTTTAAAGCAGTAGTTTTATCTATATGCTCATCATGAGTTCAAAGAAGTTTTATCTTTTTCTTATTTCAAATGTATATGTTCAAAGCAAGAGTTTTTAATGTCAAGGTTTTCTAAGAAATAGTGTTATGCCCTGAACACTAGATCCCCAAAGACCACCAGGAGCCTGAAGCCATATGCATTTATTTCACCATTTAGCAAAGTAGCAAACTAGTATGCAAGCAGCAAAGAATGTTTATTCTCCAGAAATCCAATACTTTGGGATCACCACTTAGACAAAAATGGAGACCATCAAAGTGAGGTTGCAGGCTCTTTTTAGAGGCACTCAGGGGGATTCCAAGGGAGGGGTTGGCAACCTTTAACATGATTGGAGCCTTCTAACTGAAAATACGTGGACACACTGAAAAGGTGCGGGCAGTAACTAGTTAGTCAAAGACTGGATATTTCCAGACCAGCAGTAAACTAACTTTAAGAAATCTTACCTTCCTCTGCCCAGGTGGCTAAGCTGTGCCTGATTGGCTGATGTTTTCTGTAACTGCTGAGCTCATTTCTGAGGAATGAAGAAACACAAACCTGTCATGGAGTCAGCTAGGCTTATTTAACCAGGTCTCCTCAATAGGCGTCTGTCTTGTCTTCTGTAGATAGCCATTCATTCTTTGTTTCTATATTCATAGGTGTTAGGGCCCTGAATGCACTGCAGAAAGACCTCCAACTCAAATAGTATGCAAACAGTAAAGATTGTTCTGCAGAAATCCAGTATGCTGGGGTCACCACTTAGACAAAATGGTGACCACCCAGGTGAGCTTGCAGACTCTTTTAAAAAGCATTCTGGGGAATTCCAAGGGGATTAGGTAATCTGTTACATGATTGGAGCATTCAAACTGAAAAAGTGCAGTCAACCTTAGTGAGAAGTCATGAGTTCATCCTAAGATAAAAGATTTCTGGAGCAGCAGTAAATCTTCCTTAAGCAATCAGACCAGCAGTAAACTAACCTTAAGCAATCTTATTTTCCTCTGGGCTGATGGCTAGGCCATCTCTGTCTGGCTGCCCATTTTTAGCAGTATTTCTAGTAACTGCTGAGCTCATTTCTGAGGAATGGAGGCTTAGACCTGTTCTGAACTAACAAGAAACTGAACCCTGTCATGGAGTTGGCTAGGCTTATTTAATCAGGCACCCTCATAGGATATTCCTTATCATGGCGGATACCTGGGCATTATCCTCAGACTAAATCTAGAATGAATGTATTCCCTTGATTATTAATTTGTTTCAATCTTGTTTTTCTTCTTGGTGTAATTCACATGGAGCTTCACAGAGCTCCTAACAGGTTTTGTTATATTGCAGGAGGGTCTTAAGTTATTTTGAAACAATTAGAAACCATTATCAGGAATTATAAAATCATCTGTAGGAAATCTGCCCAACAGGGAGAGTAACACTTACGGAGGAATATTATTATGCTATAAGCAGTGAGAATCTATGCCGTGCCAGATATATGAAACAAGCATGGGAAGGCAGCATGGCAATAATAAGCAGTCCTGAGGCATAATCCCTGGTACTTTGCCTAAACCAGGGATGCACCCATTCATCAGCCGTGCAAAAAAATGAGTGAGCTGCCTCCAGGAAGCTCACATGCTTGTTTTGGCAATCCAGCATGTGATTGCTCCCATCAGTCTGTCTTCAGAAGCTAACAGGTCAGGCTCTCACCATTAACTAGCGTAAGGACTAAAAGGAGCATGAAAATGGAGGGTATTTGTTGGACCCTCGCCCAACTCAGGAAGGGGGTCACCGCGAGAGACCACTCGAAACATGGAGCACTGATGCAAAAGCAAAGGTTTATTTCTGATGCGTCAGGATCCCTCAGCACTCGGGAGGTGAAGGACCCCGAGTGACTGTTACAGGCTGGTTTTAAAGGCAAAAACCGCAAAGCAGGTGGGGTTGCTTATCAAGTTAAACCATATGGACATTAGGAATCTGGCGTTGGGAGACCTCTTGTGGGGACTTGGGTGTTGGTCCCTAGGGAGGTTACTGGAAACCATATGGGGATGTCTGATATTCGGAAGCTTGCGTGTAACTATTCTGGCAACTTGGGTAGAACTCTTGAGGCTAGGAGTAAAGAGAACTGGGAGAAGCCTCTAAGCAAGGCTGGACAAGCAAACAAGCGTCTTACATTTTATAATTTTACAGTTTCTCATATTCCTACCCTGAAGCCCATAAGAACTTCTGGGCATTTTGTAGATATAACTCAGGGTTAAAATAAGTATTAAATAGTCTAGGAGAATAAACGACTGGGGTGGGAACAGGAAAAAAATTGTAGGGACCAGGAAGCTGTTATCTCAGAGCTGGCATGTGCTCCAGGCGGCTGTTTTTCAACATTGAACCATTATTCCACCCTCCACAGCAGCTCCCCCCTGAACTCCTCAGACTGTCCTGTCTCACTGAGAAGGGAGAAAAGAAAAAGATTCAATTTATTTAGAGCCCTGCAAGCGGCCAGCGTTCGTTTGGACATCTCATCTGTACACATTACGGTACAATGAGTAATGTGAGATGGAAGAACTGAAATAGACATTTGAACCACCGGGACCCGAGTGCAAGGAAAAAGCTGCCAAGACAGACGAGACTGAGGCTTCAGAGACAAATCAAACCATCAACTTCAGCATGGCCAACAGGACAATATCCACAAATGCCTAACAGCTGCATTCAGTGTAAGGAACACGAATCAGGAACCACGTAATCAACAGGAAGCATCTCCAGAGGCCCCAGTTTCCTGATCTGAGGCACCCTTAGTCTCAAGTTACAAGGCTATTTGTTTCCTCCCGGTGCCGGACGCTCAGTGCAGGACGCTCAGTGCAGGACGCTTCTGGTGGTGAGTAGTTAAAAAGGCCAGGGAATGGAGTTTAAAGGGGCATTAGAATGTAACAGACTGACACATTCATATATTTGGTTCATACTGTAGCTCCTAGTGCACATCCAGAAGTTTCCTAGAAGGCACATTAGTTTGTGACAATGAGATTGACTGTTACACTGTTAACCCCAGGCTGGACTACATTTCCCAGCCTTCCCTGGGTCAGGAACAAGCATGCAAATGAGCTCTGCCTGATCAAAAGAAGGAGGAAGTGGTAGGTTCACATGGTCCACAGGCCCCATTCATCAGCCTTCTTGATGTTTCCACAAGTATTAAAGATGGTGATGGCACAAGATGGAAGGCAAATCGGTCATAAGGGATTTAAAAGAGCTGCTAGTCGATCAGAAACAAGGGTTTTGAAGCGTGAGGTGATGTTTTGGGTCTCTATTCCTGCAGAATGATTCCAAATTTAGCACGCTAAAACTATTTGTCATAATCTCTGCCAGAGCTACAGACTGACTTGGTTGGATCAAATGGGCTGCTTCATAGACTTGTAGTCAGATGTGAGCGTATCTCCTTTAATTCTTAACTCACTTCAGTGCCTGGAGAAATGCAATAAAAAGTCTTGGACCTGGAGTAGACCGCTTCCTTACTAAAATGCTTACTACAGAAGCCAGAGGACCTGAGTTTGATTCTTTAACCACACGTGCATGTTCTTGCACCTCAGCTCGGGACACAGAAGGACAGGAGGAACCCTGGGGTTTGTTGGGCAGACAACTTAACTAGATTAGTGAGATTCTAACATGGAGGCGAACATCTGTACATCTGTGTGACATCTGAGGTTGTCGCCTGTCCTCTAAGGTACACACGTATACAAAGAATTCCTGTCCTAGGCCCTCCCTGTCCCTACACACTCAAATTCACACGGATTAGAAGAGTGTCTAGGAACACACTCACACTTTTTGTTTTTTAACACAGCACCGTCTGCCGAATTTCATTCTCAGTCCTTTCAATTTTCTAACTCCCTGGCTATACACAGGGGAGTCAGCCTCTCTGCAGACCTGACAGGTCAAGTCAGAATAATGGCACTCCCGGAAGCCACAGGCACGCAGCTCCTCTTTTTGATGACATTCTCCAGGGCAGGTCCTGGGACCACCGGATTCTCTTCTACATCTGGCCCATGCTCATGTTCTGGAGCACTGAACTAGGCTCCTCAGGTCATCAGTCTGAACTTTCAGCAGTGGTGACTTTCTTACTTGCTCACTCAGCCTTCTTTATACCCAGGCTGAGCATCCGCTTTGATCTTTCTGTCTTACCACCTGGGGTCCAGCTTGGCTCTCTAGCTTTGTCTGCTCATGGGCATGACTACAGTTTTAGGGTTTTTTTTTTTAAACTTTCATATAAGGCAGACTTAAAACTTGATTTCCAAATATATTAATTCCCTGGGTTTTTCCTTCTTCTTGAAATATTAATATCCCCATATAATTATGCCCACACTTCTATTTCCTCTCAATTAATGCAGCCTTTCTTTAGCCTGAAGTGACTTCTCAAAATAGTGCAAAACCATTGACTATTAGGGATGCTGGTTATGCAGCCAAAGGAAACTCAAATGCGTTGCCAGGCCGAGGCCACCAGGGATCCAAACTTCCTCAAAACAAGCGAAGTTCACAAAGTACTATGGATTTAATAAGAGGCTGGGTATTTAAGTTATACGTTGGGCTGAGACCTGAAAAATGATCAGGAGGATCATTCAAAATTCCATGTTAAATTCAAATGTCTATAGACTGGGTACAGTTATCACGAGTCCAACACAAGATGGCTCTATGACGCTTGCTGCATTTCGGGGCCATGTAGGTGGCTGACTGATAAACTGTTGGACTGAGCCCAGGATAGGCTCTATCAAGATGGCCAGTTGGAGGAGGAGGCTCGGAACAAAGGAAGTGGGCAGGCAGGGTTGAGTGAATGTGCTTTTCAGAGCTATTTCTCTAGTGGCGTACTTCTTCCAACTGTGCTATTCATCCTAAAGCTTGCATCACCTCCTGATACTGCCCCAGCCTTTGGCACGTGGGGCTTCAGGCACATTTTGGATCCTACTTAGAAGAGAGAACACATGAAATGTGACCTTGAAACAAGATTAAAAGTCTCAATAAGTTTAATAAATTATCCTCTTTGAAAGAACTGGTATGTTCATATATTATCACCGTTACTAATATCTTTTAGCATTACTATTGAAAGTTGTAAGTTCGTGGAGTACAACCATTGCTCTCCACTCCCCGTCTCTCTTTTCTTCCCTTCACAATGTAGAGTAGTTTATATATACTGAGGGTTAACATGATTTTTGTTGCCAAACTCCAACTTTTTCTCTTGTCTTCTCTGAGGTGCCTCCTGATCCCAAACATCACAAGGATGCGTGAGACATGAAACAGAATAGAAGAGGTCCTGAGGCCTCCAGGGAGGCAGACTACGTTGTTTAAACAGGCAGGCAGAGAAATGGCTAGTGCCATTCACAGGTTAAAATCCAGTTCATCTAGCCTGGATTCTTCTGTTCACTTATCTATTTGCACTGCTTTTCATTCAGCGTCAACACAGCGACAGAGAAACGTAATAACACGTGTCTAAAATGAGCCGATCCAAAATTTTAGGTGTAGTATAGTATATAGCAGTTCAGTAGGAGACGGGTGTGTGTGTGTGTGTGTGTGTGTGTGTGTGTGTGTGTGTGTGTGTGTG
>OU015750.1:42161817-42172071 GCA_907169655.1 Acomys percivali | reverse complement strand
ACACACACACACACACACACACACACACACACACACACACACACACAAACACAGTCTGCTACATTTAGTGTTGTTCATATGTGTTTGTGTTTAAGGATGACTGGCTGGGATTGGAAAGCCTATCTTGTGGTGTATCAAGAAGATTTATACTCAGCTGGGTGGTGCCTTTAACCCCAGAACTGGGCATGGGGCAATAGAGGCATGCAGATCTCTATGAGTCTAGGGCCAGCCTGGCCTACAAAGTGAGTTCCAGGATAGTTCCAGCCTGATCTACGCAGTGAAACCCTGTCTCAAAATAAATAAATAAATAAATAAATAAATAAATAAATAAATAAGAAAGAAAAGAAAAGAAAAGAAAAGAAAAGAAAAGAAAAAATGTAAGATTGATTCTCCCTCTTTTATTGACCACAAATTGCCTGTAACTCTTCACCTAGGGGTGAGGCTTTATGAGACTTTGCCTAACCATGTTGGGTGGTGTAATTGTGCAGGACTTGATTCTGGAAATACATGAATATTGGTATAATTCCTAATGATATATAAAGGACACTACCGCATAACAGATGTCATGGCTGTTACAATCTTTCTATCTTCTCTTCTATGATGTCCCAAAACCTGGTGTAGGGACTATATTGTATACATATCAATTAGGGATGGACATTGTTGGCCTTTTGTTCACTTATCTATGCATATAAGGGTAGGTATTTAGAATACAGTTGGGAAATATCCTAGTTTAGAAATATGACAGTAGTAGATTCTCCTTAAGGTCCATGACTTACCACCCTTAAGATATTGAATAGGTTTACAGTACCAGACATGACTTCCCTCTTACTAAGTTGGACTTAGATCCAATTAGGTGGCTGTTGGTTACCCCTAATCTAAGAAATAATTGCCACTACTCAACCTCAAGGGTATCTTGTCATGCTGGTCATTTTTGTGGTTTGTAGGCTTTACATCAGGGTGCATTTTTTAAAATTTAAGTAATTCAGATTACATCTCAATCATCTCAATTGTTATCCCCTCACTTGTATCTTCCTGTTTCCCCCTCCCTCTCTCTTTCACCCTATTCCCCTCCCCTAGGTCTGTGACAGAAGGGGACCTCCACTCCCACCATATGATCATAGCCTATCAGGTCTCATTCTGGTGGTCTGTTTACCCTTCCTCTGAGTGCCACCAGGCCTCCTCACCAAGGGGATGTGGTCAAATAGGGGGCACCAGAGTTAATGTCACAGTCAGTCCCCACTCTCCACACAACTGTGGAGAATGTGCTGTCCATTGACTAGATCTGGATAGGGGTTCTAGGCTTACTGCATGCATTGTCCTTGGTTAGTACAGTAGTTTGAGCAGACTCTCCTGGGTCCAGATCCACCAGCCTTGATGGTCTTCTTGTAGGTCTCTAGGACCCTCTGAATCCTTCTATTTCCCCATTATCCCATACTTCTCTCACCTGGAGTCCCAATAGGAAGTCCCAGTATCTATCCCAAGCTCCTGCTAAGTGAAGACTTTCAGGGGACATCCATGTTGGGCTTGTGTCCAATTATAAGTGAGTATATACCATGTGTATCGTTCTGGGTCTGGGTTAACTCACTCAGGATCATCAATTCTAGTTCCATCCATTTGCCTGCAAATTTCAGGAGTTCCTTGTTTTTAATAGCTGATTAGTATTCCATAGTGTAAATGTACCAAAGTTTCTTTATCCATTCTTCAACTGAGGGGCATTTAGGTCATTTTGAGACTCTGGCTATTACAAATAAGGCTGCTATGAACATGGTTGAGCATGTGTGGTGGAGCATCTTTTGGGTATATTCCAAGGAGTGGAATAGCTAGGTCTTAAAGTAACCCTATTCCCAGTTTTCTGAGAAAATGCCAGATTGATTTCCAAAGTGGTTGTATTGTATAAGTTTGTACTCTCACCACCAAAGAAGGCGTGTTCTCCTTTCTCCACATCCTCACCAGCCTGTGCTGTCACTTGGGTTTTGGTCTTAGCCATTCTGATGGGTATAAGGTGGAACCTCAGAGTCGTTTTGATTTTCATTTCTCTGATGAATAAGTATGTTGAGCATTTCTTTAAGTGTTTCTCAGCCATTCAATATTCCTCTGTTGAGAATTCTCTGTTTAGTTCTGAGCCTCATTTCACAATTGGGTTATTTGGTTTGGTGGTGTTTAATTTCTTGAGCTCTTTATATACTTTGGATATTAGTAAAATATAGGGTTGTCCAATATAGGTTGTCCTTTGTCTGATATAGGGTTGGTGAAGATCTTTTCCTAGTCTGTAGGCTGTCACTTTGTTCTGTTAACAGTGTCTTCTGCCTTACAGAAGCTTCTCAGCCCCATGAGGTCCCATTTATGAATTACTGACCTTTGAGCCTGGGCTGTTGGTGTTATGTTCATGAAATTGTCTCCTGTGCCAATGTGTTCCAGGCTCTTCCCCACTTTTTCTTCTAACAGATTTAGTGTCTCTGGTTTTATGTTGAGGTCTTTTATCCAGTTGGACTTGAGTTTTGTGCATGGTGATAAATATGGATTTACTTGCATTTTTCTACATGTAGATATCCAGTTAGAGCAGCATCATTTGTTGAAGAAGCTATCCTTTTTCCATTGAATATATTTGGCTTCTTTGTCAAAAATCAAGTCTTTGTGGACTTATTTCTGGGTCTTCAATTCAATTCAGTTGATCAACCAGCCTCTTCCTATGCCAATACTATGATGCTTTAATTACTGTTGCTCTACAGTACAGCTTGAGATCAGGGATGGAGATTCCTCTGGAGGTTCTTTTCTTGTACAGGATTGTTTTAGCTATTCTGGGATTTTTGGTTCTCCCTATGAAATTGAGAATTGATCTTTCAGTGTCTTTAAAAGTCGTGTAAGTATTTTGATAGGGGTTGCATTGAACCTGTAAATTGCTTTTATTAAGATGGAAATTTTTACTTTGTTATTTCTCCCAGTCCATGAACAAGGGAGATCTTTCCATCTTCTGATGTCATCGTCAATCTCCTTCAGAGATTTGAAGTTTTTTTCAAACAAGTCGTTCACTTGCTTGGTTAGAGTTACTCCTATTGGTCTGATGTATTTTGACACTAATTAATAAAAAGCCATTGCCCCTGGACAAGGCAAATTAGATAGGCATGGGTATGGTTCCTGGGCTTGAGGACACAGAGAGAATCTTGGGAAGAAAAGAGACCCGAGGAGAAGAAGGCTGCCATGGGTTAAATGGAAGAAAAGCACATGGCTGGCATGGATGGAGATTTGGCCCAGATGATGATAATTAGCAAGTGTATAAGATTATGGATGGGAGGTAGCATGATAGAAATTATTAGAACTAGACGCCATGGGATTAGGATAGGTATCCCATACATGCCCCACTATGGGAGTAGTTTAGAGGATTAATATTTGCCTTGTCCCAGGTTAACTAAGGCTATTTTAAAATATAGCACATGTCTGTGTCTTGATTGATTACTAGCAGGTTAGAAAATACTGTCATATAAACGTGCAGAGGAATAAACTAGGAAAACTACACCCTTCACGATAGGCACAAGCAATATAAAATATTTAGGAGTAACTCTAACCAAGCAAGTGAAGGATTTGTTTGAAAAAAACTTTAAATCTCTGAAGAAAGAGATTGAAGATGATATCAGAAGATGGAGGGATCTCCCTTGTTCATGGATCAGGAGAATTAGCATAGTAAAAATGGCCATAGTACCAAAAGCAATCTACAGATTCAATGCAATCCCTATCAAAATACCTACAAAATATTTTAAAGACATTGAAAGATCAATTCTCAACTTCATATAGAGAAACAAAAAACCCAGAATAGCAAAAACACTCCTATACAATAAAAGATCCTCTGGAGGAATCTCCATACCCGATCTCAAGCTGTACTATAGAGCAACAGTAATTGTACTGGCACAGCAATAGGCTGGTTGATCAATGGAATCGAAACGAAGACCCAGAAATGAATCCACACACAGATGGGCACTTGATTTTTGACAAAGAAGCCAAATCTACTCAATTGAAAAAGGATAGCTTATTCAACAAATGATGGTGGTCTATCTGGATGTCTACATGTAGAAAAACACAATTAGACCCATATTTGTCACCATGCACAAAACTCAAATCCAAGGGGATTAAAGACCTCAACATAAAACCAGACACACTAAATCGACTAGAAGAAAAAGTAGGAAAAAGCCTGGAACACATTGGCACAGGAGACAACTTCCTAAACAGAACACAAACAGCCCAGGCCTTAATGTCAACAATTAAAAAATGGGACCTCACGAGGCTGGGAAACTTCTGTAAAGCAGGAGACATTGTCAATAGAACAAAGTGACAGCCTACAGACTGGGAAAAGATCTTCACCAACCCTACATCTGACAAAGGTCTAATATCCAAAATATGTAAAGAATTCAAGAAATTAAACACCACCAAACCAAATAACCCAATTGTGAAATGGGGCTCAGAACTAAACAGAGAATTCTCAACAGAGGAATATTGAATGGCTGAGAAACACTTAAAGAAATGCTCAACATCTTTAGTCATCAGAGAAATGAAAATCAAAACGACTCTGAGATTCCATTTTACATCCATCAGAATGGCTAAGATCAAAAATTCAAGTGACACCACATGCTGACGAGGATGTGGAGAAAGAGGAACACTCCTACATTGCTGGTGGGAATGCAAACTAGTACAACCACTTTGGAAATCTATCTTGTGCTATGTCAGAAAACTTGGAATAGGGCTTCCTCAAGACTCAGCTATTCCACTCCTTGGAATATACTCAGAAGATTCACCAGCACACAACAAGGACATATGCTCAACCATGTTCATAGTGGCCTTATTCATAATAGCCAGAACATGGAAACAGCCTAAGTGTCTTTCAGTAGAAGAATGGATAAAGAAATTGTGGTGTATTTACACTATGGAATACTACTCAGCTATTAAAAACAAGGAATTCCCGAAATTTGTGGACAAATGGATTGAACTAGAAATGATCATAATGAGTGAGCTAACCCAGAAGCAGAAAGACTCACATGGTATATACTCACTTATAACTAGACACTAGCCCAAGGGACATGTCCCATGAAAGTCTTCACCTACCAGGAAAGTGGGATAGATGTGAGGACATCCTTTTGGGACTCCAGGTGAGAGAAGTATGGAAGAATGGGGAAATAAAAGGATCCAGAGGGTCCTACAAACCTACGAGTAGAATGTTATGATGGTCAGATCTGGGCCCAGGGGTTCTGCACAAACTATGGCACCAACCAAGGACAATACATGCAGTAAACATTGAAACTCTACTCATATCTAGCCAAGGGACAGGTCATTCTCTACATATGGGTGAAGAGTGGGGACTGACTTTCACATAAACTCTGGTGCCCCATATTTGACCATGTCCCCTTGATCGGAAGGCCTGGTGGGACTCAGGGGAAGGATAGCAGGCTACCAAGAAGAGACTTGATACCCTATGAGCATATACAGGGGGAGGAGGTCCCCCTCAGTCACAGTCATAGGGAAGGGGAATAGGGTGAAAGTGGAAGGGATGTAGGAATGGGAGGATAGAAGGAATGGGATAACATTGAGATGTAATGTGAATTAATTAATAAATAAATTTTAAAAAGAAAATACTGTCATAGTAATAAGCATAGGCCTGATAGTAAATATTATTAGGTCCTATTGGTAATATAACCATAACAGTTAGAGCTACTCCTAGATACTTTATGTTGCTTGTGGCTATCTTGAAGGGTGTAGTTTCCCTATTTTCTTTTTCAACATGATTGCCATTTTTATACAGGAAGGGAGCTGACTTTTTTGAGTTAATTTTGTATATAGCCACTTTGGTGAAGGTGTTTATCAGTTGTAGGAGTTCTCTGGTGGAATTTTGGGGGTCACTTATGTACACTGTCATATCATCTGTGAATAGGGATAATTTGACTTCCTCCTTTCGCATTCGGGTCCTGTTGATCTCCTTTTGTTGTCTTATTGCTTTAGCTAGAACTTCAAGAAATATATTAAAGAGATATGGAGAAAGTGGGCAGCCATGTCTGGAGCCTGATTTTAGAGGAATTTCCTTAAGTTTCTCTCCATTTAATTTGATGTTGGCTATTGGCTTGCTGTATATAGCATTTATAATGTTTAGATATGTGCCTTATATACCTGATCTTTCCAAAACTTTAAGCATGAATGGGTGTTGGTTATGTCAAATGCTTTTTTGGCATCTAAGGAGATTATCATGCAGTTTTCTACTTTCAGTTTGTGTATATGTTGGATTACATTGATAGATTTCCATATATTGAACCATCCCTGCATGCCTAGAATGAAGCCTACTTGGTCATGGTGAATGATACCTTTAATGTATTCTTGGATACAGTTTGGGAGTATTTTATTGAGTATTTTTATATCAATGTTCATAAGCAAAATTCATCTTAAATTCTCTTTCTTTTTGGGTCTTTGTGGGGTTTAAGTATCAAAGTGACTCTTGCCTCATAGAATGAGTTTGGTAATGTTCCATCCTTTTCTATTTTGTGGAGTAGCTTGAAGAGTATCGATATTAGCTCTTCTTTGAAGGTCTGGTAGAATTTTGTGCTGAAACAATCTGGCCCTAGGCTTTCTTCGCTTGGGAGACTTTTAATGACTGCTTCTATTTCTGTAGGAGAAATGGGACTATTCAATTGTTTATCTGATCTTGATCCAAGTTTGGCAAATGGAATCGATCAAGAAAATTGTCCATTTCCCTTAGATGTTCAAATTTTGTGGCATAAATGCCTGTGAAGTAGGACCTAATGGTTCTTTGTATTTCTTCAGTGTCTGTTGTTATGTCTCCCTTTTCATTTCTGATTTTGTTGATTTGGATAGTGTCTCTCTGCCTTTTAGTTAGTTTGGCTAACAGTTTGTCTATCTTGAAGAATTTCTCAAAAAACCACCTCCTGGTTTTGTTGATTATTTGAATTGTTCTCTTTGTTTCTAATTTATTGATTCCAGCCCTGAGTTTGATTATTTCCCGCCATCTACTCCTTTTGGGTATTTCTGCTTCTTTTTTCCCCTAGGGCTTCTAGATGTGTCATTAAATTGCCTATATGAGTTGTTTCCAATTTCTTTATGAAGGCGCTCAGGCCCTTCTGGCTTTCATGGTCTCTCCTGAGAAGTCAGGTGTAATTCTCATAGATTTGACATTATATGTTACTTGGCCTTTTTCCATTGCCACTTTTAATATTTTTTCTTTGTTCTGTACATTTTGTGTTTTGATTATTATATGGTGGGAGGATTTTCTTTTCTGGCCTATTCTATTTGGTGTTCTATAGGCCTCTT
The DNA here is from genome assembly GCA_907169655.1 of Acomys percivali. NCBI lineage: Eukaryota > Metazoa > Chordata > Mammalia > Rodentia > Muridae > Acomys > Acomys percivali. The sequence continues at coordinate 42,164,772 of OU015750.1, read as the reverse complement.
TCATGTTTATATGCATTTCCTTCTTTAAATTGGGGAAATTTTCTCCTATGATTTTATTGAAAATATTTTCTGGGCCTTAGAGCCGGGTGTCTTCTCTTTCCTCAATGCCTATTATCCTTAAATTTTCTCTTTTCATGGTGCCCTTGATTTCTTGGATGTTTTGTGTCAGGAATTTTTCAGATTTAACATTTTCTTTGATGGTTGCATCAAGTTCTTCAATGGTATCTTCTACTCCAGAGATTCATTCCTCCATCTCTTGAATTCTGTTAGAGAAGCTTACCTGCGCATTTCCTGCTTTCTTCTCTAAGTTCTCTCATTCCCGGCTTTCTTCTGTCTATGCTTTTACCATTGTTTCCATTTTCATCTTCAGATCTTGAACTGTTTTTTTTTTAATGGGGTTTATGATTGCCTTTCTTCAGCTATCTGAGTGTTGATATTTCAGATACATACCCTACATCCTACAACCAAATATCCTTGAATTTTGAGCCTTCAGTGTGTCTTCAGAAAGTCATCTTCTTTTGGACTACAATGCTGGAAATCTTGCCTCTGTCCTTTGTCCCAGACTGAAAGTGGTCTAAGGTCAGCCAGTTCCCAGGATTCATCATCAATGGTGCTATCTTTCTCATGAGACTCTTGGATATACCTTGCTAAGCATGGGATTCCTGGATTATAATGTACAGGAGAGCCTTTGGTACGGTGTCCCAGAAAAAGAAAATGACCTTTAAGCACTTAGCTACTTTGTTGGCTGTCATTACTTTATTGCAATGACCATACAATTAGAATGGAGAACAACTTGCTCTATTGAGACATATGTTATTAGTTCATTAAAAAATGACAAGTAGTTCTTAGGATAAAAACATATCATGGGGCACAAAGACACTGATACTTCTCCAGGGCTCACTTTCCTAGTCCAGAAATTGTAATGGCTCTAAAAGACTTACATTAAACACAGTTTACCAGTATGAACTACCTTGTCACTTACAGCTCTTTCCATGAAATTCTCAGGGTAACTTTGAGTTAAGAAATATAGAACATAAAATAGTTATATATTAACATATTCTCTCTCTTTTCTAAGATGAAAGAATGGTTGAAAACATTTTTCCCAAGATCCCTCTGGGAATTCCCAAAGATAGTTTTCGTTGAAATGACATCATTTAAGAATGTAGCTTATCTGTTTGTTTGTCTTTAAATTTAGAGTCTGATGTTGGGAAGGCCGAAATCAAAACAATCATCTGGTCACTTGGTCACTTGATGAAGCTGAGAACATGGGAGCTTGAGACTGGCTTGAAATTACAGCCCGTCCCCAAAGTCTTTACATTACCCTTGACTGGAATAATTTTTAAAAGTTTATGAAAAATTAGAAAATGTTTGCAACTGACACTATGCAATAGTCTTATCTCTCTCTTTGTTATCAGAGGCTCTGAATGGAAAATGTACCCTAGTTTCTTAGCCATGGGCTAGCCTTTCTTGACTGCTCAGAACTACCTAAAACTTGAAAAACAAGCGAACAAAACAAAACATTCAGTACACTTAATATGAATGTTTGTATAAGAACCTTGAAATCAATGAAGTAAAGGTAGAGGTACTGAGGATAATTAAAATGGGTGCCAATGGGATTGAGGTGGCACCCTACTTCTCAAAAATGGGATGCTTCTAATAATGTGACTATTTTCAATTTTTCTACATTTGCTTTTGAAAGAAGATGATTTTCTGGTATGATGCTGTAGTCCTGATCAAGTTTGCTCAGTGGCAGGTACCTGGTCCCAGCTGTGTCCCATATAATATTGTGTCCCTGCAGGCATGGGTGTTTGGATGGACCAGGCTCTGCAATCCTGGTGCTGAAGCATGAGGATGCTGTTTCCATGGTGGAAGATGTGACAGAACATTTGGGATGAACAGGGGCTTCTTCCTTTATGGAGAAGTCAGTCCTTGCTGTTAAGAGAATAAAGCAATGCTTAGGCAAGAAGAGGCGGTGACAATGTGTCTTCCTTTTGTTTGCTTGTTTTCTTTGTAATTCTGGGAGATAGTGAGAGTACCAGAAGGGCAGGATTCTCTTGTCTTCCTGTTGCTAAGGTACACCTTTGTTAATAAATGTAAAGTGTTTGGGTTAGTCCAAATCTCCCTTTGGTTTCATGAACAGTAAATTCTTCATTGAGATTAAACAAAGAGAATAAAGGGGTTTTATCACTAGCAAGCCCCCAAAATGCAAACTGTCTTATTTTACAGATTTCTTAGGGACTCTCCTACTTTAGGATGTGTGTGCTCTGGGATGGGGAACAGACTCAGTGGGAAAGCATTGCTCTGGCAATGTGAGGCCCTGTGTTTAACCCTTTGCACTTCAAACAAAGAATGAGAGAATTTGATTTTTCAATTATTAAACAATTTATATATGCCAGCATTTTTAAGACAGTCATATTTATAAAATTCATATCTTAAAACTACTATTTCTGTTAAATGCTTTTAATTCTTGTGTCCAAATCTAATTTCCTTGAAAAATTCATTGGGGACTTTAGGATCAGATGGTGAAGTGGTTTATGTGATCCTAGTCTCTAATATTAAGACACCTAAGAATGTGATCATCATTCAGCAAGCAGGAAAAGGGCTCTGGTAGTTTATAAATCAAGGTTGTTTACTCTTGAAGGAAGCTTTTATATTAGAATGTCTGTCAACTAGAAATCCTACACCTATTTTTCTTGGGTCACTAATTCTTATGACATCTCTGTTGAAATAGCTCTTTTATAACATATCTTCTTTAATTTTTTAAATGTCAGTATTCATTAAACATGGGTGGTAAAACTTGTCTTAGAGTTCTCTAGAGGAGCAGAACTTTTAGAATGAATCTCTCTCGCGCGTGCGTGTGCGCTCTCGAGCAGATTTATTAGAATGATTTACAGGCCGTGGTCCAGCTAATCCAACAATGATTAGCTATGAATGGAAAGTCCAAGAATCCAGTAG
>OU015750.1:42147700-42161807 GCA_907169655.1 Acomys percivali | reverse complement strand
TCACTATGAATCAAACATATTGTCCCACTTTTCTCTATCTTATTCATTATAGTGACCAGAGAAGAGCATGAATGGTTAGAGGTCACTGGGAAGATGAGGTTACAACACAAACCTAGAAGTCCTCAAGCCGGCTCTGAACAAACTCCAGCCAGGAATTGAAGCATGTCTCAGGGGTTCCTGCAAGGTTTTGGATTGTCACGTGTCAAGGATTTCCTAAGGGTGTTGTTTGAGTTTTGGCTAAAGCTGAAAGAAGAGGGAAAGAAACCCAATAGCAGCTATATTTGTTCAAGAAGGATTTCTGGGAAAGCACACCTACTAAAGATTGAATATTATATTGGCTTTGGAGAAAATTTTGAGAGCAGAAAACTTTCACATCTATTCTGTTACTGTTCCCTTCTCCTGTTTTGTTCTAAGTAAAGTTTTGTAGAATTCCAGAGAGACTGTAGTTACATAGGATTCTCTCTGTCTGCTTGATATAGCGGCTTCCTGACCCAGGTTGTGTTCTGATGGTCCATTGTAAGTTGAAACTATCTCCAGTGGAAACTATTTTGATTCCACCTAACAGCCTACATCTCAGCTTGGACTTGCTCCCTTAAGTGTCTTCAGAGTACTTTCATAGTCTACAGTTGGGGAAAGTCATCACACAAAGTCTAATGTGCAATTGTGTTAGTTGCTTGTCTGCTTGTGAGCAAATACCTGGCAAAGGTAGCTAAGAGGAAGAAGGGTTTATTCTGGCTCATAGTTTGGGGGAGAGTGCATTGTGGGAGGGAAGTCATGGAGGCAGGAGTTCAAAGCAGCTGGTCAGGTTGCACCCACAGTCCTGCAGCAGAGAGGAATGAATGCTGATGCTCAGATTTCTTTCTACCTTTTACTCACTTCATGATCCTAAAGCATGAAATGGCACAACCAAGCTTGGTGGGCTTTTCTACTTTAATTATCCAAATCTAGAAAATTGCTCAGGCCATGTCCAAAGATTTCTCCCATGGTGATTCTAAATCCTGTCAGGTTGACATCAAGATTAATCATCACAATAATAAGGGATTGAATGTTCCCTGTAGTGTATTGAATACTGACTGATGATTGAAACAAATGTTTATGTGGAAACTCACCATTGGCATATGCTCAATGAACACTCTGAAATGCTCTTCTGCTGAAAGCTTCTCCTGTTCACTTTCACACCATAGAAAAGTGGAAAGTCACAACTGAGCTATCATAAATAAGAGACTGTATAAATTTGATTTTGTTAACATAAATAGCAATCAGAAAAAGATTCCCCTATGAATATTAACATATATTTAGGAATTAAATAGCAAAGCAATGAGAATATATGCAATTTATATGAGTATATTCACAGAGGCTGATAAAAGGCAGCTATGCTAGGATATAAATAAGTTTATATATTGTCTTGAATATATATATATATACATACATATATATATATTCTGCATATATATATATATATATATATATATATATATATATGGTCTTAAACAATGATCTTGGTTACATAAATTGCTTCCGAGGAATGGTGCTATGTTAGGTTAAACACAATTGCTGAGATCTTTTAAGAAGTACCTTTAATGTTAGATAATAACTTTTGCACAGAGGGATATTTCTGGGAGCCTTTCTGTGTCATATTTAAGATAAGGCAATCAGAATAAGACCTCTTTTTTCATACTCTGTAGTAATAAGGTTATTGTATAATTCAAATGATATTTTCTGTATATCCCATATCTGGTGCAATCCTTGTTCTGAATTTTTCCGTCTCAATGTTATGTGAACACTGCTCCCCAATTGTCTCCTGACAAGCCTATGAAGTGCGGCCAATTGCAGGAAAGAGAATAGTGCTGCACTTCTTACGGGTAATGGCAGAAGGAGTAAGAGGAAGATGTAGAGGAACTCAGCCACAGGAGAGGTCCGGGTGACATCAGGAGAGGAGCTGGAGCAAGGAGAGCTACAAAGTGCAAGTATCTCTGGGATGTACAGTGGGAGGAAACCAGATTAGCTTAGCAGGTTAAGAGTAGAAAAATAACTGCTCAGTTATTGTGTTATGAAGCTTTTTATTAAACAAATATAAAAAGAGTTTTAATTATTTATGTGATAGCTGGCTTAAGAGAGAAACTGAGAAACAAACACAGTTTTATAAAAATAACTGTAGCCATACTCCCTTGTACTGCTCTCTCTCTTGTCTATCTCTCAGCTACCTATATAATATCTGTCAATCATCGCTACATCTATCAAATTTTTACATTTAATTTTAACTATTGAAACTATATGTATAACTATACAGCCTGAAAAATGTTTCATAATTATTAAGAAACATCATACAAGTTTTTGAGTAGACTCAATTTAAATGTAAACTGTGTTATATGTCACTTAGATTTATTAACCAAACTTCCTTTGGTATGGTTTTGGAGATGGGAAATGTAGTATTAGAAGACTTGAAACTTTTAAATTAAGGATATGTTACATAGGGCTTTGAAGTTAACCAATTAATTGTTATAATTATTAATAATATCCATTCTTCACATAGATCATTTTTTTCTTTTTTTAGTAGAATTTTTCAATCCATGGCTCATAGTGTTATGATTACCTGAAACAGAAGTAAATTCTCTGCACTCTGTTGTTTCCAGTCTTCTGACTGACAGGAAAAACAACATACAAGTATTCTCTTTTGGCTTTCTGCTCTGCACATTTATGTGTTTAGTTAACTTTGTCTGCTCGAATGGAAATACATCAGCGGGTTTCACATGTGTGTTGATGTAAGTATTGTGTTTCACATCAAGAAGCCAAGTTCAACACATCAAAATTAAATTCCAGTGGACCCGACGTCATTTTGGAACTAAATAACAAACAAATGAATGGTCTATGAAGAAAGAGGTAATTGCAGTTCAAAGGTCAGAAAAAAGTATGTTCAGCCTGATGGTACAGCTTAGTGGTAGTGTGCCTGCAGAACGTAAAGACCCTGGGTTCCTTATTAACACAGAAAGAAAAGAAACAAAAAGATTCTATGACAAAATGCTTCTGAGATTATTTTGTTCACTATGACTTTGATCCTCAGGGTCTCAGGGACCACAGTGACAGGTATTCTTTAGGGACCATAGCAACAGAAGCATCCTTGGCTGATGTGTAGTGCTTTCCATATGGAGGGAGAGGTCTGTGTTCTTGGGTTTTTGTTGTTTCTCAACTGATCATAAACCACTTCCTGGTGTCTGTGACCCAAAACAAGGCTTCTTAAACTTGGTGACATGGTGGCTTTTTTTCAAATATAATAAAATTAACTTATTTACTTAGTACTTGTTTTTTTTCATAAAAAGAAACCAAGAAAGACAATTAGTATCCTATTATGGAGCTTCTTGGTGGCTTGGTGGTTTTTAAAAGTTTCATTGAATTATCTATTTATTTAAAAATTCTGTTATACTTCCCCATTTTCTTTTCAATCTACTCTGCTTATATATTCAAGATATTTCTTAGATAAGGCACCACCAAGCATTCTGAGACTAATAAAAATATAAGAAAATCAGTTGATTGCTGTAATATTTTCTGCATTATTTGTCTTTAATCATCATTGAGGATTGTCCATTGTATTCTTGTTTTCATTCTTTATATAAAACAGGATTTCACTTCATTTCAAAATTTGGGGGGTCATAAGTTTTGATGGTGCTTGGCCTTATAAGTTCTTGTTTCATGTGGCACTGATGGGGTTTGCTTAGTGGTCTGTTATGTTGACTTGTCTGAGACCAAAACAGTCCCCTTACTAGCTAGCACATTGGCAGGAGACAGTAGAAAGTCTGGGCCCAGTTGGAATAACTATGGGTGTTTTGCCTCTATGGTGGTTTGGGGGCTTCGGTTGTTAGGCTGAGGCTGCTGTTACCCAGCCCAGGGTGGATTCTTTCTGACTTCTGCAGTCCCAAGGCTTTGTGTCTTTCATCTTTTATTGGCCAAAGCAGTCATATCTCACTCAGACTCAAGTGGAAGAAACACAGACCCATCACTCCACAAGAAAGAGTGTTAATGAACTCATAGTATTGTTTGAAAAAACTTGCCAAACCCTTTATAAGAAAGAGGCTTTGCTCCTAGGACTTCTAATGTCTTAAGCATTTTTTCTTTTCTCCAGGATACCATGCCACTTCATGAAATCTGTTGGCTTTAAATTCACTTACAATGAAGTTTACAGTTTTATGACATATATTCTTATTTAATATAATAATATATTGTGATTATATTCTCTGCTATTTCTTACCTGAAATAAGAATCTCCATTTATGAAATATAAAGTCTATACATTTAGCACATACTTTGGTGGGAAAATCACTCATGTAATAGTAGATTTCATGACCAAATACAGGCTTTCCTTTAAACTAAAAATACCAAAATGTAATTCTAGCTTGTTAAATACACCAAGTAAAACACTGAAATGTTCTCAAAGTCTAGCAGTGCAGATTAGGGCTTCCTCCCTCCCTCCCTCCCTCCCTCCTTCCCTCCCTTCCTCCCTCCCTCCCTCCCTCCCTTCCTTTCTTCCTTCCTTCCTTTCTTTTTCTTTCTCCTCCTCCTCCTCCTCCTCCTCCTCCTCCTCCTCCTCCTCCTCCTCCTCTTAATGTCAACTTGATTCAAATGAAAGTCACCTGGGAAGAGGGAGCCTAAACTGATGAATGTCCTCCATCAGATTAGCATCTGGCCATGTCTGTGGGGTATTTTCTTTACTGCTAATTGATGTGTGTGTGTGGGGGGGGGACCAGGCCACCACAAATGGTACCTCATCTGGACAGAGTGGCCTAGGATCTATGAAAAAAGTAGATAAGCAGGCCATAGAAAGAAAGCCTTAGAGAGCAAGCCAGAAAGATAGCCATAGAGAGATAGCCATAGAGAAATAGCCATAGAGAGCAAGCCAGAGAAAGCAAGCCACAAAGAGCAAGTCAGAGAGAGAGAGAGAGAGAGAGAGAGAGAGAGAGAGAGAGAGAGAGAGAGAGAGATATCCATAGAGAGCAATCCATAAAGAGCAATCAATTTCCAGCATTTCTCTGTGGCTTCTGTTTCATTTCTATCTTTTCTCTTTTCTACTCAATATCACACCTCCCTCATTTATCTACAAATAATTTGCAAGCTTGATTGACAGACTGAGCTAGCTGGCACTGCCTTCTTCTTGATTGACAGATTAGGCTGGGTGGTACTGCCTTCCTCTTTCCTACTAAGATGATTTACTTACATTTATTGACAGTTGAAAATGACAGCTTGCCAATATTCTCAATGATATGTCCCGTGAGAAATTGCTATATTCTATGTAGTTTCTAACTACCATTTTCTTAGTTTTCCATTTTTTCCATTTCATATTACTTGTTCTCATTAAGATGAAATAATTGAAAACAATTTTGGATTATTTGTCTTCTCTCTCTCCTATCTCTCTCTCTCTGTCTCTCTGTCTCTCTCTGTTTCTCTGTCTGTCTGTCTGTCTGTCTGTCTCTCTCTCTTTCTCTCTCTCTCTCTCTCTCTCTCTCTCTCTCTCTCTCTCTCTCTCTCTCTCTCTCTCCTTCCCTCCCCATCCCCGTCTCTCTCTGAAGCATGTTTATTCTCTGCTTAGCTTTAAAATATTTACTTTTAAGAAAAGGAAAAGGAACATATTACAATTTTGCCTGTTAGCCCCATAACAATTACACTGTCTTTATGCTCTCCTCTCTGTCACTAGGGATCCCACACTGTGACCTGTATCTCATTACCCTTATAAGATTGGAAGCTTCTGGTAGGTAATAAAGGACCAACAGGCCTCATGGAATACTATATATGTTCTACATTGAGATATTTGTCTGCCAATCCACATCAGGTGAATTTCTCTCCATTTAATTTATACTCATTAATTTCTTTTGACAATATTTTTTATAGTTTTTAGTATACAGGTTCTGTGTATTCTTACTAAATATGTAACCTTGTATGGAGAGATTCAGAGATTCTATACCAAGCACTACACATGCATGCACACCTGCACAAGTGAGCACGCACACACACACACGTACACACATTCAGAAACACACACTCATAAGCACACATACTCACAAAATACAAACAAAACCAGTATCCTAAATGTTTCAGCATTTTGATTCCACTGTAAATGCTATTTATTTAATTTTTTACCATTTTATTTATTCTTCTGTCATTATATTGCTTCCCAACTGCAGTTTGCCCTCTCTCACCTCCCCCAAGTCTCTTCCACCAGCTAGCCTTTCAACCCCAGAACCATCCCCGTCTTCACCTCTCCTCAGAAAAGAGTAGACCTTCCAGGGACATCAACCAAAAATGGCATAACAACCTATAATAAGACCAGTCACATATTCTCACATCAAAGCTTGAGAAGGCAACTCACTAGGAAGAAGACAGTCCCAAAAGCATGGGAAAGGTGCATACTGTCCTGCTCCCACTGTTAGCAGTGCCGCAAGAACGCCTAGTTACACAGCCATAACATATGCCGAGCACCTAGCTCAGACCCAGGCAGGCTCCCTGATCTCTGTGAGTCCCCTGAGTCCAGGTCAGCTGATTCTGTGGGCCTTGTTCCTGTGGTGTCCTTGATCCTCCTGGCTCCTCCAGTGCTTTCTCCCCCTCCTCCACAGGGCTTCCCAAGCTCCACCTAGTATTTCCTGTGAGATTCTGCATCTCCTCCAGTCAGTTGCTGAATGAAGTCTCTGCGGTGACAGTTATGCTAGGCTCCTGTCCCAGCACATCGTGCAGCTATGACAAACTGTAGGTCAGAGGTTTTGTGGCTGGGTTAGTGTCCCAGTCCCTCCATTTGAGGCCTTGTCTGATTACTGAGGATGGCCAGTTCAGGCTCTGTGTCTCCCATTACTAGTGATCTTCACTACTGTCACTCTTGTAGTTTCCACTGCACTAAGTTTCTAGCTTGTTCTTAAGCTGCCTTCCCGCTCCAGTTGTCTCTCCCAGTGTTCTCTCCCTCCATCCCCCCACCTGATCCCTCCATTCTCATCCCCACCCATCCTCAGTGCACTTGTGAAATCTATTCTATTTTCCCTTTCCAGAAAGATCCTTGTGTCCTCCCCTACATTCTCCTTGTTACTTAGCCTCTCTGGGTCTGTGAACTATAGCATGATTAACCTCTTCCTTTACAACTAATATTCAATTATAAGTGACTATGTACCGTGTTTATCTATCTGGGTCTGGGTTACCTCACTCAGCATGATTTTTTTTTCTAGAAATTCATTTGCCAGAAATTTTCACAATGTCATTATTTTAACAACTGACTAATACTCCATTGTGTATGTGTACTACATTTTTAAAATCCATTCTTTAATTGAGGGGCATGTAGGTTGTTTCTACTTTCTAATTATAATGAATAAAGCTGTTATGAACATAGTTGAGCAAGTGTCCTTGTAGTATGGTAGAACATCCTTTGAGTATATGTCCTAGAGTGGAATGGCTGGGTCTTGAGGTAGATCTATTCTGAAAACAGCCATATTGATTTCCACAATGGCTATACAAGTTTGCACACTCTCTAGCAAAGGAGGAATGGTCTCCTTACTCCACATCATCACCAACATGAGCTGCCACTTGTGTTTTTATCTTAGCCATTGTGACAAGTGTAAGATGGAACCTCAAAGTTTTTTCGATTTTTATTTCACTAATGATGAAGGATGTTGAACATTTAAGTGTTTCTCAGCCATGTGGGGTTCCTCTGTTAAGAATTCTGTTTATATCTGTACCCCATTTTTATTGGATTATTTAGTTTGTTGATGTATACTTTCTTGGGTTCTTTATGTTTTAGATATAAGTCCTCTGCCAGATGTGGAGTTAGTGAAAATGTTTTTATTTTATTTTTCATTCTGTTTGCTGCATTTTTGTCTGATTGATTGTGTTCTTTGCTTTACAGAAGCCTTTCAGTTTCATGTGGTCCCAATTATTAATTGTTGATCTTAGAACCTGAGCTGTTGACGCTCTGTTGAAAAAGTTGTCTCCTGTCCCAATTTGTTCAAGGCTATTTCCCACTTTCTCTTCTATTAGATTTAGTGCATCTGGTTTTATGTTGAGGTTTTTGATCCACTTAGACTTGAGCTTTTTGCAGGGTGGTAGATATGGGTCTATTTGCATTTTTCTGTATGCAACCATCTGTTTAGACCAGTAACATTTTTGAAGATGTGCTCTTGTTTCCATTATATATTTCTGGGATCTTTATAAAAAATCAGGTACCCATGTGTGTGTGGATTTACATCTGGGCCTTTGATTTAATTCTATCGATCAACCTGCAGATTTTATTACTATTTGTCTGTTATACAGCTAGAAATTGGGGCTGGTATACCTTTAATTATTCTTTTATTGCATAGAATTGTTCTAGTTATCTGGGGTTTTTTTAATTTTTCCATAAGAAGTTGAGGGGTTTTTTTTTGGAGGTCTGTAAAGAACTGTGTTGGAATTTTGATGGGGATTGTGTCAAATCTGTAGATTGTTTTTGGTTAGATGGCCATTTTTATCATGTTGATCTTACTTATCCATGAGCATGTGAACTCTTTCCATCTTCTGCTATCTTCAATTTTCTTCAAATACTTGAAATTTTTATGATATAGGACTTTCACTTTCTTGCTTAGAGTTACCCCAAGATGTTTTATATTATTTGTAGTTATTGTGAAGGGATGTTGTTTCCCTGATTTCTTTCACAGTCCTTACTGTCCGTTGTACTAGTGATTTTTTTGAGTTAATCTTTTATCCAGCTACTTTGTTGAAGGTGTTCATCAGCTGTAGAAGTTCGCTGGCAGGATTTTTGGGGTCATGTATAGCAATACTTTGACTTCTTCTTTTCCAATTTGAATGTCCTTGATCTCCTTTAGTTGTCTTATTGCTCTAGCTGGAATTCCAATTACTATAATTGAATAGCTATGGGGAGAATGGACAGCCTTGTCTTGTTCCTAATTTTAGTTGAATTACTTTGAGTTTTTCTTCAATTAATTTGGCATTAGCTGTAGTCCTTGTGGTAAACTGCCTTTATTATGTTTAGGTATGTGCCTTGTATCACTGATATCGCCAAGACTTTCATCATGAAGTAATGTTGGATTTTGTCAAAGGCTTTTGCATGCCATATTTTTTCTTTTAGTTTGTTTATATGGTGGATTATGTTGACAAAATTTCACATGTTGAACCATCTCTGCATCTCTGAGATGAAGTCTAACTGATCATGGTGGATGATCCTTCTGATATATTCTTGGATTCAGTTTGTAAGTATTTTATTGAGTCTTTTCACATCTATATTAATAAAGGAAATTGGTGTGTAATTCCCTTTCTTTGTTGAGTCTTTGTGTGCTTTGGGTATTGGGGTGACTGTGGCCTCAGAAATGAATTTGGCAATATTTCTTCTCTATTTTGTGGGATAATTTGAGGAGTATTGGTATTAGCTCTTTTTTTTTTAAAGTATTAAACCATCTGGCCCTGAGCTTTTTTGGGGGAGAAGGGAGGGGGTGAGAGACTTAATGGCTGCTTCTATTTCCTTGGGGCTTGTAGTTCTATTTAAGTTGTTTATCTGATCTTGATTTAAGTTTGGTAAATGTTATCTATTAAGAAAAGTGTCTATTTCTTTTAGATTTTCTAATTCTGTGAAATATGATCTAACAATTCTTTGAATTTCCTTGGTATCTGCTGTTATGTCCCCAATTTTGTTTCTGACTTTGATAATTTGCATGTTCTCTTTGTGTATTTTAGTTAGTTTGGATAAGGGTTTGTCTACCTAGTTGATTTTCTCAAAGAATCAACTCTTTGTTGCATTGATCCTTTGTATTGATCTCTTCGTTTTTATAGTACTGATTTCAGGCTTTAGTATGATTATTTCCTGCCATCTACTCCTCCTAGGTGTGTAACTTCTTTTTGTTCTATAGCTTTCAAGTATGCTATTAAGTTGCTAGTACGAGATCTCTTCAATTTCTTTATTGAGGCACTTAGTGCTGTGAACTTTCTTCTCAGCACTGCTTTCATGGTGTCCCATAAATCTGAGTATGTTGTGCCTTTCCACTGAATTCTAGGAAGTCTTTATTTTTTCTTTATTTCTGTCTTGATCTAGTAGTCATTCAGTATAGAGCTGTTCAGTTTTCATGTCTTTGTAGCCTTTCTGTTGTTTCTGTTGTTGAAATCCAGCTTAAATCAATGGTGGTTTGATAGGATGCAAGGGGCAATTTCAATTTTTTTTTTGTATCTGTTAAGATTTGCTTTGTAACTGAGTATGTGGTCAATTTTGGAGAAATTTGATGAGGTGCCGAGAAGACGATATATTCTTTTGTGCTTGAATGAAATAAATGTTCTGTATACCCACTATCAAGGTGTAAAGGTCAGTGTATGATTTAAGCATTACTAATGTTTCTTTTACAAACCTGAGTGTCTTCATATTTGGGGTATAGATGTTGAAAATTGAAATATCATATTGGTGTACTTTTCTTTTGATGACTATGAAGTGTCTTTCCCCATCTCTTTTGAACATTTTGTCTTGGAGTCTATTTTGTGAAACATTACAATAGCTACACCATACTGCTTCTTGGGGGTAATTTGCTTTGAAATTTTTTTCCAACTGTTTACTCTGAGGTAATGTCTATCTTTGATGTTGGGGTATGTTTCTTGTATGCAGCAGAAGGATTTTTTTGTATCTATTCTGCTAGTATGTATCTTTTTATTGGAGAATTTAGTTCAATGATATTGAGAAACATCAATGACTAATGATTGTTAATTCCTGTTATTTTGTTGTAGTTGTTGTTGGTAGTGTGTGTATTCTTTGGGTTATACTGATGTGAGATTATTTATTGCCTGTGCTTTCATGGGTATAGCTAACCTTTTTGAGTTAGACTTTTCCCTCTAGTCCCTTATGTAGGGCTGGATTTATAGATAAATGTTATTTAAATTTGACTTTGCTATGGAATATCTTGTTTTCTCCATCTATAGTGATTGAAAGTTTTGTTGGGCATAGTAGTCTAGGCTGGCATCTGTGGTCTCTTAGATTGTACAAGACATCTGTCTAGGCCTATTTGGATTTTAGAATCTCCACTGAGAAGTTGGGTGTCACTCTGATAGGTCTGCCTTGATTTCTTACGTGGTCTATTTCACTTACAGATTTTAACATTCTTTCTATGTTGTGTGTTTAGTGTTTTGATTATTATGTGCTGAGGGGACTTCTTTTCTGGTCCAATCTATTTGATGTTCTGTATGCTTCTTGTAACTTTATAGGCATGTCCTTCTTTAGGTTAGAATATTTTTTTTCTATGATTTTGTTAATAATATTTTCTGGGCCTTTGATCTGAGAATTTCTCCTATTCTATTTCTATTATTCTTAGGTTTGGTCTTTTCATAGTGTCCCATATTTCCTGGATGTTTTGTGTCAGGAAATTTTTAGATTTAACATTTTCTTTGACCAATGTATCTATTTCTTCTAGTATGTCTTCAATTCCCAAGGTTCTCTTTTCCATCTCTTGAATTCTTTTGATGATGCTTATGTCTGTTATTACTGTTTAGTTACCTAGATTTTCCATTTTCAGAATTCCCTCAGTTTGTGCTTTCTTTGTTGCTTATATTTTCATTTTTAGGTCTTAAGCAGTTTTTATTTGTTCCCTTCAACTGATTGTTCTTTCTTGGCTTTCTTGACATTCTTTAAGGAATTTATTGATCTCCAACTTTTTGATTGTTTTTTTTCCCCTTGATTTCTTTAAGAAATTATTCATTCCTCCTTCAAGAACTTCTACCATCTTCATAAAATTGCTTTTAAGGTTGTTTTTATTGTACTTCAGCTGTGTTGGAATATTCAGGGCTTGCTGTAGTAGGATAGCTATTCTCTGATGGTGACATATTGCCCTGGCTGTTGTTGATTGTGTTCTTACACTGATGTTTAGGCATCTGGATTTGGCATGAATATAGGTCTAGGTGTTGATTTCTTGGTTTGTTTTCATTGGATAGGTCTTTTCTTCCTTGGTTTCTGTTTCCTCTCTGATCTTCTGGCTGGAGTGCCCTGTGGTTGAGTAGAGCGTTTCCCCCCAAGTTGGGGTTTTCACTTCTTATTGCCTGGATGGCCTCTGGTCCATCAAGAGGTTGCTGCCAAAGTCGGGGGCTAGAGTTCTGGCAATGTGCATAGCATGGCCACGGATTCTGCTGGGGGAAGGGTTCTGAGGTTCAGGATGCTGGCCTGGCTTCTGGTGTGGTAGGAGGCTTCCACCAGAAGTGTGATCTGGGATATGGTGACAAGGAGAAGAGGGGCAGTTGAGGTTTTGGTGTGCAGGAATGGTTTGGGATGGGGGTATGCAGTCTTATTTGTGATTCAGGATGTTGGCCTGGCCTCTGGAGGGTAGGAAGCTCAGTACTTTTTTTTTAATTTAAAAGCTCAACTACTTTCTGCTCATATATAGAAATGTATTTGCTTTTTGTATACTGATGTATGTCCTGCAACCATGTGAATTTCTACTACATAGTAGTTTACTGTTGGATTTCTTTTTATTTTTAATTAAAATTTTAACTTATTAATTTTATATCCCAATATTAGCCCCCTCTCTCGTCTCCTTGTGGTTCTACCCTCCTTCCCTCTTCCCCCATCCCCCTCCCCTAGTCCTTAAATAGGGGGAGCCCTTCTCACCTATCAGCTGACCCCACTCTACCAAGTCTCATCAGGATTGCCTGCATCCTCTTCCTCTGTGGCCTGGTAAGGCACTCCGCTAGGGAGAAGTGATCACACAGCAGTCAACAGTGTCCATGACGGGGAAAACCCCTGCTCCTCTTGCTAGGGGACTCCTATGGAGACGGAGCTGCCTATCAGCTACATCTGAACAGGGTCCTAGGTCCTCTCCATGCATGGTCCTTGTTTGGTTCATCAGTCCCCACAGGCCCCCTGGACCCAGATTTGTTGGCTCTGTTGGTCTCCATGTGGAGCTCCTGTCCCCTCTGGCTTCTTCTAGCCTCCCTCTATTCCATAAGACTCCATGCCCTCTGCCCAAAGTTTGGCTGTGAGACTCAGCTTCTGCGTTGATCTTCTGCTTGGTGGATTCTTTCAGAGGACTTATATGGTAAGTTGCTGTCCTGTTCCCTCTCTTTTACAGCTTCCTGTGTCTGTTCTAGTTGTCCTTAAGAATGAGCATTAAGCATCCTCCCTATGGTCCTCCTTGTTACTTAGCTTCTGTAGGTCTGTGGATTGTAATATAGTTATCCTGTATAATACAGTTAATGTTCATACCGGTGCTATCCATAACAGCCAGAAACTGTAAACAGTCCAGATGCCCCTCAACTGAAGAATGGATAAAGAAAATGTGGTGCATCTACACAATGGAATGCTATTCTGCTATCAAAAGAAAGACATTATGACATTTTCAGGCAAATGGATGGCGCTGGAAAAGATCATCCTGAGTGAAGTATCCCAGACCCAGAAGGACATGCATGTTATATACTGTTGGGTTTCTTGAGGTTTTCTACATATCTAACCATGTTCTCTGTGATAAAGACGAATCACTGCTTCCACTTAACCATCGTGTTCTTAAACTTTTCCTCCTGCTTCCAGTGAGAAGCTGAATGACATAGTGATAGCAGATCCTGTTGCCTTGATTTTGTTCCTACATAGCGGAAATGTTAGGCCTTTCACCATTAGATAGGATTTTAGCTGATGGATTTGTATTGATCTCTCTTTTTTAAAATCATATGTATATTTCTTTTATTCTTGGTTTGGAAAGAATATAGACTTTGCTTTCTTTTACATTTATCATAAATCGGTGTGTGGAATTTATCAGGTGACTTGCCTGAATATGCTGAAATAAGTACGATTTTATCTTTTATTCTATTGATATGATGGTTTGTTAGCTTCTTTGAGACTCTGAAGACTGAAAAAAAAATCTTTGCTCAAAGCAAGGGCATCCTCTTACTTGAATTTAAAAAGTCTTATTGCTACAATAATACTAATACATCTTATAAAACGTATATAAATTTCCCTAATGTCCTTTTCTTCCTCCAAAGTTTCACACAACATTGCACTTTTACCTTGATTGCACTCTGTTCCAGCTTTCTTTATTCCCTTGTAATTCTGTTGCATTTCTTGAGACCTTTAAATTTTTATTCTTTTTTAACCTGTGTGTGTGTGTGTGTGTGTGTGTGTGTGTGTGTGTGTGTGTGTG
>OU015750.1:42089910-42122642 GCA_907169655.1 Acomys percivali | reverse complement strand
CCACAAAAAAGAAAGGACGCCCCTGGGCTTCTGTGATGGCCTGGATAATATCTTCGTGGGCTTTGGGAGCAAGGATGAGAGAGGTTGTCGGCCGCCCAAATATCACACCAGATATGCACCTTACTATCGGATCCACAAGGCTGCAAGTATTGGGGACATAGAAACAATGAAGAGCTTTGTTGAACGAGGAGTTTTTGCCATGGAACGGGTAGATTGGAAGCACAGGTAAGAGTGGGTTGGAGCCTTGAGAGAGTTGGTAGGTACCTTGGAGGGAGGCTCAGTAACTGGGGAGATGGCCAAGTTCCTGTCTGAGGTGAGACTAGAGAAGTGCCTGTCACTGATCTTAGGATGCACATCTAGGAAGGTTGTAACACTCAGCTGCTCCTCCTTGACAGAGAAACAAATCAAGATTGATGCTTCACATCCTTGTCAATTCTCCTTTTAGAGCACTTATTGGCCTTTTCAAAGGCTTCAACAAAATTATGTAGTAGAGCTTTAGTGTATCCATTGGGGGAAAACTCCCATGATTTCCTCTGTATTGTGGGAAAATGCACAAGGAGAGAAATTTCTAGTATGTATCAACTTCCCATTTAAAATTTTTTTTTAAAATAAAAGTTGATACTCTATGTCAGTGTATCCTACATATGTACTCATATGTATGCGCGTGTGTACATTGTTTGTCAAGAACAAGGAGACTTTAAACCATAAGATGGCTTTGTTTCCATATTTATTTATTCACTTATTTCATCTACTTTAGTTATGCGTGCCATGTTGCCATGTTCTCTCTCAGAACTTTCTGTACTCAAGACCTCCTCCCTCACTAGTTTAAACACTCCTAAAGGGTTATCCGTGTCTTCCTGATAAGCCAATCATGTTCATAATAAGATTTGAGGATGAGTCCTGGTTTTCTCATAAGTGTTAACTCCAGTGACTTCTGTCAGGTAGTAGGGCTCACTGGCACTTTTGACAGTTCTCAAATCATTCACTCATCTTGACTTTCATATATATATATATATATATATATATATATATATATATATATGTATATATATACATATATATATACATATATATTCATTCATCCATTTATTTTATTACACATGTATAAAATAAACTACATACAGCAGGGAGAACCATGTGACAGTCATGAGAATAATGAGTTCTATACATGTTACATTCATAGTGAATTGGCCATCTGCACTCATCCAGTTTGAAGTACGTGAATTTAGACCCAACAAGACAGGAAAGACACTTACCTCATCTTGACTTTCAATTTTGTCCCCACTTCAGGCCACTAGAGTCTCCCAATCCTTCCTGTGCAGATGCAGAGATTCCCGTTGTTCTGTCAGGGCCATCTCTTCAGGCTGCTGTGCACTGATGCCTTAAGAGGAGCAGGTGCCAAAAGCACTGTCCAGCTCATCCTAGTCCTCAAATCACCAGGGCTGTGGCATGTGACACTGGGTGCTCCTTGACACACACAATATGTTGTTCAGAAGGGTCGCAGCAGGGTACCTCGACACTGCTCTGTGCTGGTCAACAGGAAGAATCTATATTCTAAACCACAGAAACAGTTCACATTTGGGGTATGCTGATGCTGGTGAAACTGGCTGCTCTATGTAATAAAAGACAATACATAGTCATTTCTTCGGAAGAAAATAGAAACTTAAAATGCAGACTCATTAAATGCTATCTGGTGATTAAAATTACATGTCTAAGTTTTAAGGAAATGTTTTTGAAGTTCATAATGGTCCTTGTTATGCTCACAGGACTGCCCTGCATTTTGCCTCCGTCTACGGCCATCCAGATGTGGTGGCTCTCCTGGTTGACAGCAAGTGTGAGATTAGTCCAAAGGACATTAAAGGTGCCACACCTCTAATTAAGGTATAATACAACCATCAGCTTCAGATGATGTGAATTTGAAATACATCTTTACAAGAAAAATGAAGTTATGTCATTTGAATGTAACTAAATAATGAAGCCTGTGGAATGCTGGTCTTGAATTCTTTAACAATCTGTGCGTTGTTATCACATCCACAGGCTGCACAATGCAGACAAATGGAATGCCTTGAACTTCTATTGAGTTATGGTGCCGATCCAAATATTATGGACTGTTGTGACAACACTGCTCTGCACTATGCTATTTACAATGGAGATATTGGAACAGCTGCGAGGCTGCTAGAATTTAAGGCAAACATCGAAGCAATGAACAAGGTATACAACACCTTTAATTCCATTGCATTTGAAACAAATTTTCAACATCTATGGGTATGTAGAGTCAACTTTCTGTGTTTTCATAGTTCTAGTCCTCAGATGGAAATGTTTGGAATAATTCAATCATTGAAGATGCCACTTTAAATATTGGTACTTTTAAAGAAGTATTACACAATGCAGATTTCTTGAATGCATTTCTGGCAAACATTTATCAAAAAAATAGAATTTGCTAAAGTTCCAATTTGCCTGTTTTCAAGTCTCACAAAAGCATTATCTTCACTAGTTTAAAATGGCAACTAAAGTGGACATTTGCCTTTGATATCAACTTTATCTTTTGTTTGTTTGTTCATTTGCTTGTTTGTGTTGAAACAGGATTTCTCTGTGTAACAGCCCTGGCTATTCTGAAGTTGCTTTGTAGACCAGGCTAGCCTTGAACTCACATAGATCCACCTGCCTCTGCCTCCCAAGTGCTGGATCATGGGCGTGTACCATCATGCCCAGCTTTAACTTTATCTAAATGAGAAAGAGATGTTTTGTGATAAAGGAACAGCTATATGTTGCAGACAGGTTGTGTCACACAGTCAAGCTGAGTGGTAAAACCAAAGGAGGAAAATAGAAAGGGAAGTTGAGGAGAAATAGTCATACAAAATTGGAAATTAGACAAGTGAGGGGAAAGTATGAAGAAGAATGGAATTTTTTTAAAAAATAACTCACTTTACATATATTTCTTCTGTGTTCTTCAGTTTAATAAGACCAATTCCTAATTAGATACAATTCCTAGTTTACAAGCATGTCCAGAGGTAAATTTTAGTAGGACTCTGAAGAAATCAGACTGTCAAAGAATAGGTGGCAGTTACGCAGAAAAGGGGTAAGTAAGTGATGCACCATAAAATCTCTCTTTTGGCTAAATCCTGAAGTGGAAAAGAGAACTGGCCTCCCTGTGAGAGACAAGGTGAAAACAAGGCAAAAGCAGTAACTAAACTGTGCAGCACAGTGATCTGGAGACAGTTTTGCCAACACACAGTTGAATAGACTTTACCTGTAATGTGAGAATCAATGACCTGACAAGACACAGGCATGAGTATTTAAAAATGTTTCCTTCAGCTTCTTCAGCTCCTAAAAAATAATTTTGTATGTTTACAGAAAAAAATGTGAGCTGCACCCAAAGTGAAGTTTTTTTTAAAGGCCTAAGAACTCAGTGGAGTCCCCAGATATAAATAGTGTCCTCCAGGAGGTAAATCCACAGTTAAACTCTAGGAGATCCTTTTGAAAAGTTTCACTTAAAAATTTTTGTGCATGAGTGACTGTGTATGTTAGGGCACAACATGCATGCAGTAAGCCACTGTATGGCTGCTTAGACTTGGGCACAGGTCCCTTGGAAGAGTAGACAATGCTCTTAACCACTGAGCCATCTCTCCAGCCCAAGATGATTCTTACAGAAATGTGGGCTTCCAGTTGCTCTCAAGTAATCCAGGTCAGACTGTTTTGAGCTCATTTTATTGTCTATTTCCTGTGATGTAGGTATCCTCATTGTCTGAGGCTCACAGGTGCTCAGTTTGCTAGGGACCCCTTCACATTATCAGATGCCATCTACTTAGCCGAAACATGTGTTTGCATCAACAGTTGTTTAATGGTGTCTTGTGATAGAGATTTTAAACTTTCAAGACAATTTATAGAAATATGGTCTTACTGCTGTAGAAATAAGATTGAACTTTAGAAGTTAGCAGTATCATCAATTTAACTTTTTCTTTACATCTGTCTTAAAACACACTCACATTGAAATGCCTGTATAAGCTATTAGGTTAATTGTAGTTAACTCTGAGAGGTTATGACAATTGCAAACAAAGTTCTATATTTTTGTACTGAAGAAGGTGACCTAATGACTTTCCCTATCATAAAAGTAATATGTATAGATCAGTGTTAAAATGATTACAGATAATAATTCACTCCTGGCATTTGTTTTGCTTAAAACAGCTTGCATCAGTAATTAATATGGAACCAGAATAAAAATAGACTAAAAATTTCTGAACAAGACATGAGGTTGTAGTTCCT
Organism: Acomys percivali; assembly: GCA_907169655.1. Lineage (NCBI taxonomy): Eukaryota > Metazoa > Chordata > Mammalia > Rodentia > Muridae > Acomys > Acomys percivali. Next base: position 42,118,379 of record OU015750.1, on the reverse strand, counting down.
AGAATCATAATGACACTTAGGATATTGATGGAGGAGAGCTAGGAATCTAGCCTGGGCTAAATAGTGAAATCCTGTCTCAAAAAGCAAAAACCAACTACAACTAAAACCCCATAAAACCCAAAAGTAGTTATGCCTCAGAATCATGAGATCATCACCACCACCACCACCTCCACCACCACCATCATCATCATCATCACTATCATCATGAGACAAAGTCTCACTACTATTTAGCTATAGCTATTCCAGAACTCACTATGTAGACGTGGATGACCTTGATCTCAGATCTGTGGGCCTCTGTCTCCCAAAGGCTGGTAGTAAAGATGTGTGCCTCATACCCTGACCCAAAATTATTATTATAATTGAGAATGAAATTTCTTTTTTAGAATTTTTTGCTTGTTTTTACTTTTTGAGAAAGACTTTTTCTATGTAGCCCTGGAACTCACTCTTTAGACCAGGCTGGCCTCAAACTCACAGAAATCCACCTGCCTCTGGCTCCTGAGTACTGGGATTAAAGGCATGTGCTGACATGTGTAGTGAGAATGAAATTTTTTATTGAGCTCTCTAATAGTTAAATAGGACTCTTATTTTATAATAAGAGCAATCAAAGTTCTTTTGAATCCTGTTCACTTAAGTGAGAGTTTGAATTCCACCAATGTTGGTATGTCAAGCTCTGGCCCTGTACACAAAGGGAATTAACCAGTTTCCTCTGTGCTGCAGGAAACCTCAGATCCATCTCACAACTCTCAAAACACCACATCCCTTTAGCCCTACATCCTTAAGTGCTAATGTCTGTCATAAAAGGCATTTGAAAAAAACATAGAAATTATGCACATTAAAAGATTTCTCTACTTGAGTTTTGTCACATTCCCAGACAGGCAGTCATGCAATCTTTTTATTGGGCCACAGGACACCGGAGAAGAGACCTTTCTTTTTAACATAGGCCGAGATGCAATATTGACAGGGGAATTTAGTTTATTTGCCAGGAACAATAAAATGTTGGCTGTTGTGGCTTTTGTTGTGGATTGTTGAAATAAGGATACAGAATCAGGATGCTCTTGCTTAGATGGGAGCAATCATATGACCCCAAAATACCATGATACAGGCTTTAACAGAAGCAAAAGTTGTGGCAGCAAAGTGTTTACCGTGAAGTGGGGAATGAATCTATGTGATCACTCTAGGTGAGGGGATTTCACGGAAAAGGGGGAACATAGTAGAAGTCAGTGGGCTGAGGAAGAAACTGCCAGCCATTTATTGCCAGCATTTATGAATGTGTGCTCAGCATTTATTAACTTTCAGATCGTCACTAATTGTGTTTTGGCAGAACAAGATCACACCACTTTTGCTTGCTCTGAAACAAAACAAGGAGAAGATGGCAGAGTTCTTAATCAGCAGAGGAGCAAATGCAGAAACCTGCGATTTCCTGGGAAGGTAAGAAGGTCTTTGTACTTTAGTGGTGATTGAGTTGATACTGTACATATCACCTGAGACATGGTGTTAAATTAATAGGGAGAATATAGATAGCTTTTACTTAGTGAAATAACATTAACCTAGACTATCTGATTGGTACAAAAGTAGTTATTCAGTGTGAACAACACAAAGACAATGTACAATATTTCCTGATAATATAAAATGACATTGGTTGTATGTACTGTATCTTATTCACTGGATAGCTTATTTAGATAATTGGGTTTCATATTCTATTTCTTTTTAAGATCGTGGTTTTAATTTTTGAATCACAATGCAATTCTTAATGGCTTTGTAGCATGTGCCACCCATGCTTTGTATATGCTGCTTCCTTAAAAAGGAAAGCTGATTGGATGGCTGTTTCTATTAAATTTGTTTGCAAAGTATTGTTTGGCTATCACTTAGTGACTGCTAATTTCTATTACCCATGGTACTCTACTTCTTTCATTTTCCCCTTTATTTTGAAACTCTGACTAACATTTGGCATGGTCAAAAGAATAAAAAACTACTTTTATTGAATAAGTTTGGATGAGTAAAAATCATAGTTGGGTGATAAGAAGAAACCTCAATATTCACATAAGACTGAATTTAATTCCACCTTAGAAGTGTTGTCCATTGTTAGGTTTATTTTCTGATTAAGAAAGCATAGTTATACCCAACCATATTACATATTATGTTCTATTTAGTTCTAGTATATGATCATCTCCTATAAACATCATTACTACCATTATTATTAAAAACATTTATTTTGTAATTATACTATTTTCTCTTTTGATCTTCATCTCATGTATAAATTGCAAAACATTGTATCAGACTCAGGAAGAATTGAGTAATTCTTTACTTAAATATTCATCTCCTTTGATAAGTAGCTTCAGTATCTGTGGATGAAAGGACAGAGAATTATAGCTTCTACTTTGGATACTGCTACGTGGGAGAATGGGATTTCTGGTCCCCTCTCCCCAGTTTGTCCCAGAGACACTTTACAGGATGATCATTTGAGCCCCAAGATGTTAATTTTTTCTGTTGGTAAATGGTTAATTGTATACACACAAGCAATATTTTTCAAACTGGTAAAAGATATTCATTGAGATGTTTAGCAACTTTACTAAAATACCCAACAGCAAGGCTCCACCTCTGCTCTTTCAGAAACAGCCTCATGTATGCTGTAAGGTGCGGGTCCGAGCACATCATCAAGTTGCTTCTTCAAGGAGACATCGATACCTTTAAGAAAGATGCTTTTGGATGGACGGCTAAACGCTACGCTATTGAGAGTAAAAGCAAAGTGTGAGTGTTCCCATTTACTTGTTAATTAACATGAAACGGATACAGAGTAATGACAAATAATGCACCTTGTGTATTGAGTTTGGGCTGTTTTGGAATGGCAGTGATATAGACCATTCCATTATCCAGAAGCTGATCAAAGCTGTAGATGAATTAGAAGTAGCAATGGATACAGGATTCTTTTGTCTCAGAACTTTTAGTGTGGCTACGTGTATGTAGTGGGGTGGATGCTGACAATTGAGCCTGGGGCTTCACATGCATTAGGCAAGTATTTTATCAAAGGACCGTAGACTAGCTCTTTGGTTAGGACTTTTTAAGCTCTGTAGGTGAAGAAAGTTTGTAAATCCCCAGTCATGAGACTACTTAATGATGTTCACCAAAAGAAAGCCAGGGTTGACTTGGAGAGATGATGGCTCAGTGGTTAAGAGCACTATCTGCTCTCCCAGAGGTCCTGAGTTCAATTCCCAGAAACCACATGGTGGCTCACAAGCACCATCTATCCTGGGATCTGATGTTCTTTCCTGGCAAACAGGTGTATATGAACACAGAGCACTCATTATAAATAAATAAATAAATAAATAAATAAATAAATAAATAAATAAACAAATAAATAAATAAATGAAAAAAACAAAATCAAGGGTTGAGCCATGTGGTGCTATGGGCAACTTCATTGCTGAAATGCACATATTCTCAGCAAAAGCATTCTTAGTCCCAGAACACCATGGACAGCTGGCTTCCAGTGCTCTGTGTGTTGGGAATTCTCACTTTGAAATGTCCTTCTAGGTCTTTCCATTGCTCTTTACCACATAATTTGTCCTTACCTTTTCCAATGGTACTTTTGGACTCCCTGGGCATCCTATAGAGATTGGAATATGCCAGGAGTCTGAGATATAAAGAGCATTTGTTGATACCAAGAACTCTGAGTGATCTCAGGGTCATGAGGACATCTGGAGACATGGTAGAATGAGGAACATTTGGATATCTGAGTGATGTGAGCATTTTGGGGAACCTCAAGGCATTTGGGGATCTAAGGTCACTGGAAGTCCTTGTGAGTCTGGGGGCTCTGGGTGGTGATCTGGGTGTTCAGTAGACTTAAGAGCCAGATGTCATTAAGATCTAGACAAATCAAGATGTTGGGTACCATTGAGTATGGTGAGATATGGGAGGACATGGACATGTGATGCATTGAAAATCCGAGGAAATCACTTGGAATTTGTTTATTTACATCAAGTCCATTCAAGTGTTTTGCTAACTCAGGAATTTTAAGATGTTTCTCTTTACTATCTAAACGTTTTGTATTTTTAATCGAAATATAACCTATGCCTTTGAGGTATGAATAATTTCACATTGTTGTTAACTAGCTCCTTAGATCTTGAAATATGAAATGGATGATTTTCTTTGAACTATGTGACAAAGAATAGAATAGCTATAACAAAAGCGGACTTTGATGCTTTTTGGTTAACTTCAACATAAGAATATCAGATCTTGCCAGGAAATACATATTGAGTGTCATCTGAGAGTCTAGAACAATTCAGCCTTAAGAAACTAATGATCTTGTCCTTCTTCCACTTGTCATGCATACCTCATCATATCTTATTTCATCCTATCAGGTCGATATGTCCAGTGCATGCACAAGAACAAGCAACTGTTGGCTACAAATGTAGGATTTCTTCTGAGTTCAGGGCCCTTTCCATTATGTTGAGAAAACTTAGTTCATGTACAAAGGTGGCTTGCTCTTGAGTCATGACCCTTCTGCTTTGGTTTTTTCCTTGTTTGGTTACAAGCTTAATGCAGTAGAGAATCCACATATTGGTGGCCTATATTTAAACATTCCGGCAGTGTCATGGATAATGTGTGAAATGCTTCCCCATGTGTAATGGGACAGGCAGCTGTTTTCCATCATTATTGAACACTAGAGTGATTTGCCGTTCTTTTGGTACCTGACAGTAGGAAGCTACTCATCGACCATGATGAAGAGAAGGAACTGAGGCAAAGATGTTCAGGTAAGATGTGTGACAGTGAGCTATGCTCGGTTTCCCAGCTGGAAAAAAGAGTGAGGAACATTTGAAACCAAATGGAAATTGAATTGTTCTTTTCCCCTAAATTGTTCCCTAAGGGCTCAGAGATAAGAATCTTTGAAGAAATGAATTAGATGAATTTTAAATCCAAAAATATTGTCTAAAATTGTTTTCACTTTGCTTCTTTTAAATTTATGTATCACTGCATAGAAAGAAAAATAATTTAAAATTGCATGATTGTCACATTAAAATTGAGTTTGTTATACAATCGATTTTCTCTGAAATACTGGAATGAATCCTGCATTTGGTAATTGAATATTTTCACATATAAGGTCATGTTCTCTAGTCAGCATTGTACTTCACTCTCTTATGTGCATGGTCAGCTCCTCTTCATGGATATCATAATTTTTCTATTAACGATCAAATTCATGACAACATTCACTGGGGACACTTCTAAATCATAACCAAATGCTTTATTTACCATGCGTTCTTCACACATGGCATGAAAGAAGGATGGAATGCTTGGGAGGAGGGAGAGGACCAGCGTGCGGAATACTGAGAGGCATGGGGAAGGGTGGTAGGAAAAGAAGGCCAAGCGTACTGTATTGTGAGTGTCAAGACCAAACTCATTGCTTTGTACATTAAGTTAAAAACCTATAAAAATGTGTGCTCACATTTTCTACTAGTGTACTTCTGTCCTGCTGCTGTCCTGACTTGTAACTAGATTCAGAGCTAAGTTCCACCAGTCCCAAAGAGCTATGCTCAGCCACCCATAAGTGTGAAAATCAGAGAACTATTTGGTCAGTGTACACTTTAGGAAGAGGAACACATAGAGGATTATCAAGCTCATCTTCAGGCTCCTGACAGAGATTTAAGTACAACTAATGTCATGATTGAGGCAGGCTGAAGAGGTCGCATAATTCAGAAGTCGTAGTCAAGGCGTGTCTAAATGGACACTGTGCCAATTCTGATCTACAATGTGATCTGAAGAGAATCGTTGTTGGTTGTGGGAATAAGTTGCTTCTCAGGACATGGTTGTTCATGCTCCTAGGACAGCTTTGTTGTATCACAGATTACTGTCTTTTTCAGGGAATAGGTTTATGATGCAAGACTCCCTTGTCCCTGGGGAAAGGGTTTTGCAGGATAAGTAGGAGTCTTTAGGCACCATTTGGGAGTCTTAAATGGAAGACTGTAAAAGCTGATATTATGTTGCCTCAGTTACTCTTTGTGAGTTTAGCCCTGAAGAGGAATGATATAAGTTATGCATCACTAGATTCAGGAAGACAGTTCTTTGGTGTTTAATAAGCCTGTGTGCCAAAGTTAGTAGGTTATGTAACACACAGGTAACAGATATCAAATGGAGAAACAGCGAGGCCTTTTCACATTTTTAGTCACGTTGCAGGCCCAAGTGAGGTGCTGCTATTGCTTAGCACAGTTTCTATGTGCCTTCTGGATCCTGTTGAGCTACCAAAATTCAAATACTTGATGAGAGCTACAGGCATGAGAATTGTGCTCATTCCTGAGTCTTCATGAATGTTGACTGTCTTTGCTGTCCACATGAATTGATTACATCTCCTTTTGCTTTCTAGAGGCTACCAGGAAAGTGGCGTGCTCAATGGTAATGACTTTTATAGTATCACTGAATTACTAAGTAGCGACTGTATGACATGTATATAACATTTAACACTTTCCTGTTTCAAAGCCCATCCCGCCCACCATGGAAGTGAAAGATTCTCCTCAAAGTGAAGCAGCGGAAAAGGCCGAGGAAAGACCGTCCAAGTCAGGTAAAACTGGCAGTGTAAGCTACTTTGAAAAGAAGTAGGTGAGTTACTAATGCCCTGAGGCTGTCCATCCCTAATGCTCCATGTCTACAAAAGATAAGTTGTCATAGCCAGCAAATCAGTCATTTCTGGCAGTGCTAATTCAGAAACAAAGGTCTTCACTAATACATGGAAAAGACGCCGACAAATAGTTTTGATTTAATTTTTAAAAATACTTTGTTGTTTTAATACTTTAAAGTTACCAGGTTGGAATCTCTGTCCTTCATAGACATTTAAAGAGGTTTTGAGAGTTGATAGGTTTTCCCAAAGTTTAAAACTGCCCGCAGTGTGGACCAAATGAGAAGAAAACCTAACGACAGTTATGTGTGGCTGTCCCACCATAAACATCACTTTCCACCTCAATCTGAAAAAAGAATAAAATTCAAAAGAAAGATACGTGCTTAAGATGCAGGTTCTTTAATTAGAACCTGTGGTCCTTAATTCTGGGAAGTCAGGAAAGAGGTTTCTTCAACCTGGAAGGTGTGGTTTAGCCTTGATACATAACAAGAACCCCTCTATTATAAACAGAAAAAAAATCCATTTTAATTCTATCAGGATACCAGGTCTTCTATTTCTAATCCCAGTTATTTACTATCTAATTTGGTAACCCCATTGTTTATGTATCTGTTCGTAGACTAGAGCATTATATAGTTGATTATAATGCATAAAATCAAATTAATACACCTGCAATTGTCATATTTATGATTACATCTTCAGTTTTCCTTTAGCCAATTTTATCCTTAGTCATTTTTTAATGACTCAAAACTTTTACCCATTTCCTGCAGTGTACATGATTACGTCCACCTCACTCCACTTCTATCCTGCCCTGGTGCCACCCGTCAGCTGTCTATCACAACTCGTCTCTTGCTTTTACCCTTTCTGAGCCTGTGTTGAACTCAGGCCCACTCGCATGGTTAAGCATACAGTTATTGGGCCACTCTCTTCAGCTAATCCTTCTTGATAAGTTCAGTGAGCGTGAGAAACACAGCACATAATAATGATCCAGAAAATGAGTTCCTTCAACATCGCAGAGTAAAACGCAGCCCACAACCAAGCTGGCAATGGAAATGGCTTACATGCGTTCCCTCACATCTCACCTTACAGTTTAAAAAAAAGTACATATTGCCCACTTGTACTCATATACACATGCATTCACACACACACACACACACACACACACACACACACACACACACTCTTTGGGGGTGACATGCATACAGTGGCACGTGTGTGGAGATCAGAGGCCAATGGGTAGGAAGAACATTATTTCTAATGACCACTAATGACCAGGATTGAATCATTCAGGATATCACATTTGTTTTCTTTTGTAAAAGTTAATGAAAGACATTCTACAGTGGAATTAGATACATCTTTATCAAATGTTTCATGAAGCCTTATCTCAGTTTGGGTCAGCTTCACCCACATTTTGTTATCTCTCTGTTAACTCTCCTGACTCTAATGATTCCTGTGAACTTCACACCCATCCTTGCCACATTTGGAGTGACAAATCACCATTGAAAATACAAAGAAAAAACTTGATTTGGAGCATTAATAGCCAAGATTCCAAAATGTATGAGTTTTCATCATTTCCATGTAAGGCCGATTCTTCCAGACTCTGTATCCTTAGCCTTCTCTTCTGGACCACTTCTCCAGTATTACTGGGCTTCCTCTGATGACCTCATCAAGCACTCTGTTGTTGGCTGATCCGTCACTCACATAGGACATTCTGTCTGTTCCTAGCTTTCATGCTCTTACCCTTACTAAACTATGCCTAAACTCACATGCCATGAGTTAAGTCAGGAAGTCCTGCTAGGTGGAGGAAAAGTGCCACCAGTAAATGCCAGTGAGGAGTCAGGGTGACATTTATAAATAGAGACAAAGTGGATGCTGTGTATATGTGTGGAGATGCCATTAGGAAGACCACCACTTTGTATATGATGAAAAAAGCGAGGGCCGGAGAGATGGCTCAGCAGTTAAGAACGGCTCTTGTAGAAGAGACCTGCAATCAGTTCCCAGCACTCACACGCCTGTTAATAGCTCCAGTTCCAGAGCATCCCATGTCCTCTTTACTACCTCCTTGGGTACCAGGAATGTCGTTTTTATAGAAGCAAACATTTATACATGCAAAATAAAAATGTAAACTTTAAGCGGAAAAATGGGTAGAAGTTATTTTCCATTGGCAAGCTTCTATCCTGTTTCCATCCTTACTGCGACAGTTCCATGGCAATCCCTTGAGAGGTTCCAAAGAGCTATGCTCAGCCACTCATATAGTGGGATGCAGAGTTGACTGTGTGTCCTTTTGCTTCCTAGGGGGCACTGAGGAAGATGCTTGTACAAAGGTAATGACATTTATAATATCATTGAATTTCTAAGTAGCTACTGTATGGCGCATATATAACATTCAGCACTTTCCTGTTTCAAAGCCCATCCAGCCCACCATGGAAGTGAAAGATTCTCCTCAAAGCGAAGTGGAAAATACTGAGGAAAGACTCTGTGAGTCAGGTAAAACTCGTAGTTTAAGCTACTTTGAAAATAAGTAGGTGAACTCTAGATGAGAGAGAAGCATGGGAGAATAGCAAAGTAGAAGGATCCAGAGGGTCCTAGAAACCTACAAGTAGAACATTATGATAGGAAGATTTGGGCCCAGGGGTCCCGCTCAAACCAAGGCACCAGCCAAGGACAATACAGGCGGTAAACTTTAAACCCCTACCCAGATCTAGCCAATGGTCAGAACACTCTCCACACTTGAGTGGAGAGTGGGATATGACATTCTCACGTATTCTGGTGCCTCACATTTGACCGTGTCCCCTGGATGGGGAGACCTGGTGGCACTCAGAGGAAAGACAGCAGGTTACTGAGAAGAGACTTGATACCCTATGAGCATATACAGAAGGAGGTAATCCCCCTCAGGAACAGTCATAGGGGAGGGGAATAAGGGGAAAATGGGTGGGAGGGAAGAATGGAAGGATACAAGGGAAGGGATAACCATTGAGATGTAACAAGAATAAATTAATAAAAAATAAAAATAAATAAATAAATAAATAAATAAAATAAGTAGGTGAGTTATTAATGCACCCAGGCTGCCCATCCCTAATGCTCCGTGTCCATAGCAACATCTTATGAATTATAGCAGGATAAGTTCCAGTTTTGCATCCATATTTCACCAAAAGGTAACTACAAGCACACAGGCAACGGTTTTCAATGAATATGAGTTTCATCTTAGGTTCTCTCTTCTCATGTTTCAAAACCTTAAATTTACCACTCTGGGATCTCCATCCCTTATAGGCACTTACCAAGGTTAATTATAACAGCCAGTTATATTTTCCCACAGTTCAAACCGCTAGAAGTGTGAGACACTGGGAACAATGGGCAGTAGAGCTATATAAATATGCCACGGTGACACTTGACCACTTTTCAGTACAAGCTGAAAAAACACATTAGACATGTTCGAGGTGCAGCTAAGGTGACATTCCTGCCGGCTTCAGCCCCAGGAAACCAGGCAAATGTTTGCTTCAACCCAGAAGTAGACTTGGTACATATAAGATACCGACTTTTCGTAAACCAGAGGAAAATCCATTTTAATTTGAATGAGATAGCAAATCATTTATTAATGATCCTAGTCATTGTCTAGATAATTCAGTGATCTCACCAGTTAGTATGTGACCATAGAATATAATATTATATTACTGAATACAATGCTCAAATACAAAGTTATACCTTTCCAAGTTTCTGATTTGTATGTATGTTACTTTCCATTTTTTCCTTCTCTCTTTCTCTGTTCTTAAATTAATTTTTGGAATTTTAACCATTCTGTGCATGTATGCAAAGCATTGTGGACATGTTCATGCCCCCAATACTTTGCTCGTCCTCCACATCTTCCTGTTCTGCATCCCCCAAACTATTCCAAATAGTTCTCTTTCTGTTATTTTCATTTTCCCTTGAATCTTTTTCGGACCCGGGACAGCTATACCCATCTATGTGATAAGCATACAGTGTACTAGTACTCTGACCTTGGTTCTAGAGCTTAGTAAAAAAATATGATAAAGGGAACATTTAATGGAAAATATCAGCAAGAGCTGCTTTAACATGGAAGAGGTGGAACACAGTCTGCCGAAGGTGTATTCCTGGAGCAGGCCTTATAATATGAACGTAGGCCTCCAGACACCATTTGGAAATCTGGAACAGAAACTAAAAGCTGACAGTAAGTTGTCCTAGTGGCTTTTGGTGACTTCAGCCCCGAATAGGAATCATGTGGGTAAGATGTCACTTGTTTCTTTCTTTAATATGGCTGTGTGCAGAGGTCAAAGGTGGCTCGAAGCACAGGAGACAGATTCCAAAAGGAGGGATGCCAAGGTTTTATCCTGTTTTTGATAGGATGGCAAGCCAAGTAAGGAGGCAGTGTGCTATATAGAAAGACATTTCTAAGTGCCTCTTATATCTTGAGTTTTCTTATAACAAAAGTACAATTGGAAATGGGAGCATTAGGATTCTGCTCTTTGCTGCGTGTTTACAAATGTTGCTTGCCTTTCTTCTGTATTTAGATTGACCGTATTTCATGTTGCTTTTTAGAGAATGCTGAGAAAGAAGCTTGCTCCATGGTAACAACTTTTATGATTTTTATCTTGAATTACTGAGTAGATATTGTGTGAAACATATAACATTTAACAATCACCCTATATAAATCCAGCCCACCGCTGAAGTGGAAGATGCTCTTCAACATGTAGCAGTAGAAAAGGCAGACGCAAAACCATCCAACTCAGGTAAAAACTGCAGTTCTAGTTACTTGAAACAACCTAGGTGAGATTTTAACACTCAGAGGCTTCCTGTTCTAATTACACTAAAGTCACACACAGGACGGTGAAATTTGTTGTACCCAGTGCAGGTGCTGTCATTGACATCCAGGTTTCAAAAACATATATGAGATGTTGAAAAGTGAGCCCCGAGGTAGATTTTTCTCCTTTTCTTTTTCAATACCTTACAACCATTTTGACTCTCTGCTTATCATAGGCTCTTAAGAAGGTTAGTCATGAAGGTTAGCAGATTCTCCTAAAACCTAAACACGCTGGGACTCAGTGCTACTGAGACCTTGTGTAGGATAGTTACATATGAATGTGTCATGGTGAGATATGGGTATCTAGAATAATCTTCAAAAAATCAGTCAAAATAGAAATAAAATGCCTGAGATGTAAATGCCAAGACACAGCTCAGAGTCTCAGATTCTGGAGCCTGGAGCCCTGGACTAGCTTCTAATCCATAGCAAGATAACTTCTATTCAAAGATGGGTAGAGTAAAGCCCATGTTAATCATATTATGCATTTTGTCACTTATTAATGATTCAGAGTTTTTTCCAGTTAACTTAATGTTGTCATCAGATATGTATCTAATCATAGAATATAACATTATATAATTAGATATGATATATAATCCCAAGCTTATATATCCTTCATAGTGAACTAATTGTACTTAAATACTATTCACTTACATATTTTCTCATTTACTTGTTTTTAAATCAGTTTAGGGCATTTCATAACTGTATAGAAAACAATGTGACCAAAGCTACTCCCATTAAGGTCTCTTCAACTCTGCTGACCTCAGCTTTGTCAAATAACAGTTTTTGTGTTATTTCCATTTTTCCAAATGGTTTGGAATCATTCTAGCTGCATGCTAAATGTAACCTCTACACTGAGATGCTGCTCCAGAGCCCCTGTACTTTCTCACATGGATCAGCGGAAGTGAGACACAGAACACTTACATGAGAATGAGCTTCTTCCTCACCATCCATAGGGATGCACTTCACAAAGCAATGGCTGAGGGAATGCAGTCCACCAGATGCCCTCAGCTTGCCACTTCTCATCACGTTTGCTAATTGTTCATGTTGATGACCGATGCTCTGCTCTTCAGGAATCTAGATCAGGATTGCTCTATGGTGGAAACTGATGTTTATATGATAAATTTCTAAATCTTTCCGGATGCCTTACTTCTACTCTGACAAGTTTCATCTTCTTTTTGTAACACTGCTGCCTATTCACCCCCTTCCTCTTGTAGAGACACTGTCTCAAAAAATAATGACAGAAAGAAAGGGGTGGGGTGAAAGATACTGCACCACCCAGTCTATGAGTAAAAGTGTTAGGCAGCGTCTAACTCAACAACATCAGGCTGCAAGATGTACTCTTAAGAAGATACTTAGGGAGCCTCCAGAAGTGCAGTCACAATCCCTGTACCTCTAGGGAGAGAGAGACAACACGAGAAAGACTCAGTGTAACGTTGTGTCCAGCGTTTGTCAGAGTAGTGCATAAAAACATGCTCAACAGAAGGAACAAGTTCACAGACAAGTATGGATAAGGAACAATATTATGATTAATATATTTTTGAGTAGTTCAAAAGTTATTTTGAGGTAGAAAGTGATTTACAGTATTAGGTTTTTCCACATTTAATGTTTTTGTTGCTGGGGGTTTGTTCATGCCTGGATTAATTGTGGATGAATCTTTGAGATGTTTGTATGTCATCTTTCAAACATCCAGTATCTATCCAAGTGGTACAAACATATTTTGAATCATTAGAGCTATTCTATAAATAATTAAACTTTAAAGTTTATTGAAATAATATCTTCAGAAAATATGCATATCGTTTTTATTACCATTAATGTATGCTGCTTTATGCTGCTATAAAAATGTTCTTTCTACATATGTAATGATCTATATGTTGCTGTAGAAAATGTCACTTTATTGGACTCTTTTTGGTAACTTATTTTCACCATATTCACACAATCTGCACGTCTACTCTATCTCCAGAGCCAGTGTCCTCAGAGGAAACAACAAAGAAGTGTGAGCAGAATGAGAATAAGTGGTCATTGGTAAGGTTTCCGTTCCTACTTAATATCACTTCTCCTTTCTGAAGGCTATTTTAAAGTCCAAGTGAACTTTTCTCCAACTGCCCTAAAGATTTAGTAGGTGATTCCACATTTAACTTTTAAAATGTTTCCACTAGCTAGCTCTAGAACTTAGACTATTCTTAAATGTCACTGGCACGTAGCTACACTAAGTGTGTAGTATGTTTCTGTTTGTTTAACCTTCTACATGACAGAAAGGTCATATAAGAATCGAACCTTATTGAAAAGCAGCTGAAGTTACAAACAATATACCGGTTACAGGCCAAGAGTATGATTTGCTGGCCTCAAATGTGTAGTTCTGTGTTCTCGGCCAGTAACACTTCAGTTAAAGATCAAATCAATCCTTGATATCTAATTGATTTCATTGTTTTGTAGAGAGAGGGACAGGATATTTAACAGTTCCAATGCCTGGTCAGCAACTGATGGACCATGATGGACCCTCTGGAGTGAGAGTAGAGATAATATCTTCCCTGTTTGTCTTCATCTCGGTGAATGGAATCACTAAATATACTAATGTTGTACACTGGTCTCAGGGTCCATAGAACATTTTAGGACCAGATAATGCAGATATGTTCTATGGAATCATGACCCTAATATTATGTCAGTAGGTGGCAGAATTGGCCTTCAGGTGCATGGACATCCACATGCATAGCACACACTTCTCAATATACAAACTTGTATATGAACGCATGCACAAAGTAAATTTTTGCACGCTACCACCTGGGATTTTGAAGTACCACCTGAGATTCTGAAGTACCACCTGGAATTTTCTGTTTATTATCACTGTTATATTCTGTGGGCTCAGTTCTCAAGTTGAGTATTGTATTTTCAAACAAAAGCAATCTGTGCCATTTAAATTATTTTAAATAACTAATATTTCATTTATAGCAAGTAAATATTTAAAAATTTGTATGTGTTGTAAATATATTCTTTTAGGTCTGAAATACATATTAGACATTTTTAAAGTAATTTATTTGTTAAGGTTTTGTATAAGAGCAAATATTAGAAATTTTAAGACCATGCTTACTGTCAACTCTCATGTCTGATTAAAGACTGAGTAACCATGAAAGTAAAACACAGGCTTGACCCAGGGAGAATATGCCAGGTTCTTTAGAGAATTGTACTCATCCTTAGTAAATTCTCTTAAGCCTAATTGCTTTCAAAATTTAAAAAAAGTGACATATTTTAGAAAATGGTTAGAAAAGTATGTGCTATTCTTTCCTGGTGTGAATTTTAACAGAAACCCATTGGGAGGGCTTTCCAGGATGGTCATTCTTCTGAGGCTCAAGAAGAAAAAGACGAAGACATTACAAAGGGAAGGGTGCTAGGTAAGAAACATTATTTTATTTAAAAGCCTTATTGAGGGGCTGAAGAGACGGCTCTGGCGATGAGCGCACTGACTGCTCCTACAGAGGCCCTGGTACCCACATGAGGGCTCATCCAGTTTCAGATAATTCGTTGCTCTTCGCTGTCCTCCATGGGCACTAGGCACACATGTGCAGGCAAAAAAAAATGTATGCACGTAAAGTAAATAAATCAGAAACAAAAAATGGAAGCAATTTGACAAAATTTTTGTTTAACATTTGTATGAATAAGGAGACATTTTATAGACTGTTGTTCTGGAACTGTGTATCTACTCTTACTAGTTTGGAAACCTATCAGTCTCAAAAAAACAATTCTACATTTCATTCAACTGATTGAAAACAGTTCTTCCTAATTTACAGCATGCAGTGAAGATGCTAAGAACTAAGAGCGTTTGTACTAGAACTGCACCAATCACTTGGAACACAGTCAGCTCTGTCACTTACCTTTTGGAGCTATTTGTTCCTCTCATTGTAGATCACAATACTTCCCTTCAGGCAAAGTGTTGCCACCTCCAGCTGTATACTCTCCCACTTTTGTTACATCCATTAGGCGTATTATCACTCTTCTGAAATGTTAACTCATTTTTCATTAAATATGTGTTTGTTTCATCAAGTATGTATTTATTTTATCAGCATTTTTACATTTCATATTTTATGCTAACCACAGCAAGTACAAAACTTAAAATAATAATTTTCAAGTAAAGCATGACTGTCATCCCCGTCCTATCTCCTCATGTGTCCAGAGTGGGTATTGTCATATTTCATAACTTTGACCATTTTCCCCGTTTCCTTTTAGCATGGGTTGAAGACGATCATTATTCCTTGAAGGTAAAAGCAAATGCTTTTTTTCTTGGATTATTAAGGGTATGCATTGTACCAAATAGAACATTCACAAAATATCTTGGTTCAAATCCTATTCAGCCTACAACTACTGAGAAAAAGTCTTCAGATGAAGTAGAAATAATCACATTAAAACAACTCAAATCAGGTAAATTTTATAATTCAAGAGACCCTGAAAAGAAAAATGTTGGAACTGGTTACCACTTTCCCAATCTTGATTTTATTCCCCCAATACTGATGGCAAAATCTGACATAAAGAATTCAGTTTTCACTGTTTTAAGGAAAGTCATTTACAAGCATAAATAGGTTTTTGTTTGTTTGCTTGTTTTTTAATGTAGAAGCTGGCTTAGAGGTTTCTAATTTTGTGTTTCAGCACCAAAAGTGTCTGAGTTGAGACTCTGAACAACATGGACATTTATAAAGGATATTATTAGCTTCCTTAGAGTTTTCCCTAAGTTAAAAAATGCTTACTAAATAAAGATCAGGCTGTCATGATCCACACCTGTGTCCTCAGCCACCCAGGAGGCCGAGGGAGGCCATTCTTTGTGCCCAGCAGCTCTGTGTTAGTGTCATTGCAAAGCAAGTTATGACCTTTTAAAAAATATATTTTACTAAGTTATTCATATTACATCCCAATTGTTATCCTATCCCTTGTATCCTCCCATTCCTCCCTCCCTCCCATTTTCCCCCTACTCCCCTCCCCTATGACTGTGACTGAGGGGAACCTCCTCCCCCTGTATATGGTCATAGGGTATCAAGTCTCTTCTTGGTACCCTGCTCTCCTTCCTCTGAGTGCCACCAGGCCTCCCAAGTTATGATGTCTTAAAGATGAAAACACAAAACCAATTTTAACTCCACATAGAATCCACTTGTCATCTCTCTTAATTGGGTAGTGTTCTGCAGTGATGACGAAACCATTACTATGGTGTAAGAGGCATCAGACTATTACTGTAAATCCAAACATTCTTACTCTTTCACCTGTCCTGTTTGATGTATGATTTTCTTCCTTTTTACATTAGGAGTATGCTGGGGGAAATCCCGGGATTTTCCCCTCAATATTGCCCAGTGTTCTGTGGGTTTTACTCCTCAGACCTTCTAAGATTTTTTTTCTCAGCAAAACACTTTCAAAGGCTAAGGGAATTAACTCAAAATTTACAATGAATTAAAAATATTGAGCAACTGAGGATAATTATGAACATTTGAGTATTTCTTTTTATATCCATGTTTTAACTTTCCCCAAGTAATTACTATAATTTCATATTCCAGGATTTCATATTTGCGTACTTTTCCTTTAACAAAATCACTCTTTTGTTGGCACTATAACCTCAATATTTCTGCAAACACTACCTCTGTGTTTGCCCTTCATCATTTCTATCTCTGCTTTATTTCCTTCTTTGAATTAATCTGCCCCCATTCATCCATACTCAACACACACTTGTTCCTTATCACTTTTAGGATATATAAAGTAACAACTAACTTCTAGAAGTTACAAGATGTTCATAGTCTACCTCTGCATGAATCTTCCACTGTAGCTCTTTCCTCTAGCATGGAAGGTGGCATTTGTATCTTCACCAATAGCTGTATTTTTAGACAAGTACTCTCTTTAATATTCCTCCTTCACTTTTTGTTGCCATCTTCCATGCTAGAGGAAATAACTCTCTTTTTATTTTGTCCCTTATCTCCAGATGTCATTGAGTAGGGAGTTGTTCAGTTTCCATGAGTTTGTAGGCTTTCTGTTGTTTCTTTTGTTGTTCCATCTTTAATCCATGGTGGTCTGATATGATGCAAGGGATTATTTCAGTTTTCTTGTATCTGTTGAGGTTTGCTTTGTGGCCAATTATGTCATCAATTTTAGAGAAGGTTCCCTGAGGTGCTGAAAATAAGGTGTAATCTTCCATGTTTGGTTGAAATTTTCTGTAGATAGGAGTTAGATCCATTTGTTTCATGATGTCTATTAGTCTCCTTGTTTCTCCATTTAGTTTCTGTCTTGATGATCTGTCTATTGTGGAGAGAGGGGTGTTGAAGGCTCGCACTATTAGTGGGTGTGGTTCCATGTGTGGCTTAAGTTTCAGCAATGTTTCTTTTACAAGTGTCGGTGCTCCTGAGTTTTGGGCATAGATGTTCAGAACTGAGAAATTATTTTTGTGTATTTTTCCTCTGATGAAGATGTAGTGACTTTCCCCATCTTTTTTTTTTTATTAGTTTTGGTCGAAAGTCTATTTTGTCAGATACTAGAGTGGCAACTCCAGCTTGTTTCGTAGGCCCATTTGCTTTGAAAACAGTTTTCCAAAACTTTACTCTGAGCTAATGTTTATCTTTACTGCTGAGGTGTGTTTCTTGTATGCAGCAGAATGATAGATCATATTTTTGCACCCATTATGTCAGCCTGTGTGTTTTTACTGGGGAGTTGAGGCCATTGCTGTTAAGAGATATTAATGACCAGTGTTTGTTAGTTCCTTTTGTTTTGATGTTGGTGGTGGTAGTGTATGTGTTTTTGTGTTTTGGATTTGTGGATGTAGAGTTATTTATGTCCCGTGTTTTCCTGTTTGCAGTTAGCCTTCTAGAGTTGGAGTTTTCCTTCTAGTATCTTCTGTAGGGCTGGATTTGTGGTTAGGTATTGATTAAATTTGATTCTGTCATGGAATATCTCATTTTCTCCATCTATGGTGATTGAAAGTTTTGCTGGGTATAGTAGTCTGGGTTGGCATCTGTGTTCTCTTAATGTTTGCATGACTTTAGTCCAGGCCTTTCTAGCTTTTATAGTCTCCGTTGAGAAGCCAGGTGTAATTCTGATGGATTTGCCTTTACATGTGACTTGACCTTTTTCTCTTGAAGCTTTTAATAGTCTTTATTTTTTCTGTATATTTAATGTTTTGATTATTATGTGGCGGGAGGATTTTCTTTTCTGGTCACATCTATTTGGAGTTCTATAGGCTTCTTGTATGTTAATGGACATTTCTTTCTTTAGGTTGGGGAAGTTTTCTTCTATGATTTTGTTGAAAATGTTTTCAGGGCCTTGGGTCTTGGAGTCTTCTATTCCTATTATTCTTAGATTTGGCCTTTTTATAGTATCCCAGATTTCTTGGATGTTTTGTGTTAGGAACTTTTTAGTTTTAACGTTTTCTTTGACTGATGCATTGATAACTTCGAACCTATCTTCCACACTTGAGATTCTTCCATCTCTTGTATTCGGTTGGTGTGATTTATATCTGTAGTTCCTGCTCTTTCCTATGTTTTCCGACTCTAAGATTGCCTCAGCTTGTGTTTCCTTTGTTGCTTCTAATTCCCTATTTAGGTCTTGAATAGTCTTATTCATTTCTTTCTCCTGTTTGATTGAATTTTCCTGTAATTCTCTATAGGATTTATTCAATTCCTTCATCTCTTTGGATGTATTTTCCTGTATTTCTTTATAGGATTTATTCAATTCCCTCATCTCTTTGATATCTTTGGATGTGTTTCCTGTAGTTCTTTATAGGATGTATTAAATTCCTTCATCTGGTTGAGTGTATTTTCCTGTGTTTCTTTGAGTGATTTCTTTTCCTCTTTCGAAGCTTCTATCATTTTAATCACCTCAGATTTAAAGTGTTCTCCTTGCATTTTGTGGGTGTTCATACCTCCAGGGCTTGCTGTGTGAGGATCACTGTGTCTTATATACCTCTCTGTTTTGTTGCTAGTCTTCTTGCATTGTCCTCTAGGCATCTGGTTGTCTCTGGTGTTAGCAGGTCAGGGGTTCCCCCAATGAGGTCGCTGTCTTTGTCCCGGGTTGGCCACGCAGACTGGGAGCAAGTAAAAAGAACTCCAAGCCAAAGGTTGTTTGCTAGGGCTCCCCAGAGGCTTCCTTAAGATGTTGGACAGTGGGTGGAGCCTGTACCCAGCTCACCTCAGCTGTGTTCCCTGACTGTATTCCAGTTGGGTCGGGCAAGGTAGGAATGAGCTGATATATTTCTAAGCCCAAAGTTGCTCAGGTACCCTACAGTCCTTCTTGAGATGGCAATTCTCTGTCTATCTACTGTATTCCAGATGGTTCTCTGCGCCCCGTTTGGGCAAGGCCAACCGAGAGAGATTAGAGCTCCACGCAGATAATATGGGGTGTGGCCTGAACAAGTCTCAGATCTGTGACCTAGGTGACTTTGGCCAATGGGTGGGTGAGGTGAGATCAGGGCCAGAAGCTGCTAGCAGGATTGCAGTTAATGAGTAGTGTGACCCAAGCAGGTCTCTGGTCAATGGGCTTGCCTTGTGTCTTAGCTGTATCTGAGTGGTATGCTTCAGATGGGTGTGTATATACAGACCAAGGCCTGAAGTTGCTCATAGGGTGGTGGCTAATGTGGACCATGGCTGGAGCCTGGCTTAGGCTCTCCTAGCCACAGGTATGTTCCCAGCTGGTAAGCAGCTGGGGGTGCTGTAAGAGATCGGGTCTCCAAGCTGCTCAGAAGTTCCAGTGGTCCCTCTGGGTATGGCAGGGGTATATTTATCTGCTCCATGACCCTGCCAGTCTAGGCCAGCAAACAGCTGGGGGACTGAGATAGCTCAGGGCTCAAAGCTACTTGGATGCCCCACACTCTTTTCTAAGGAGACAGTTAATGTGGATTATGTCCTGTGCCGGGACCAAGCTCTGCCTGTTTACTCCCTATCCCAGATCATGCAAGCAGCAAACAGGGGTAGGGGAGTGAGCAGAGCTGCAAATATATCCAACATTATTTTTCTGTCCTGATCCCACAAGCAGTAGGTGGCAGTGAGGGCCCAAAGCTGCAGGGATTTCTCATAGTCCTTCCCAAGATGGCGGCTAATGTGGGCTGTCCCCAGGAATTTTTCCATGGATTAACTGGATGGCCAGGGGTTGGATCAACCCTTGCCCCACACAATTTGGATCTTTCTCAACCGAGAATCAGCAGCACTGGTGTCTTGTAGTTCTCAGTTTGGTCTTTAGGTCGCTGTGCAGTCCTGGATTTCCTGCTAATCAGCTGCAGCGTGCAATCAGTGCTGCCATATTGCCCAAAAGTCGAATGGATGGAATCTTAACCAGTAGTTTGTCAGACATTGTCAGATGGTAAAACTTAAGGTTACTTGAAGTTCCTTAGAAAATAAAAATGGACTTAATCATTGAGCTTAAACATTTCTATATATTGATTGAGACTATTACTTTATGTTATTTTTAAAGTTTATGTTTTCAAAATGTATAGATTTGTCTGTAGAAGTAGTCATAGAAGTATCATCGGAAGAAGAAAAGAAGGGAGACGATGATGATGATGATGATGATGACAGCATCGATGATGGTGATGGCGATGGCATTACACACCAGCAACACTTGGTATAGAAACATTTAATTTCTCACTTAATGTTGTTTTTTGTTTAATGGTGCAACACCAACCAAATTCAAATACCTTCAAGTTATAGAATCAGTAGAAAATTTGAGTTTTGACTTTAATAAAATTCCATTTATATAAATATTAAGGTGCTCTTAGAATCAGCAGTAACTGATTATTAAATTTTATGCTAAGGTTTATGCCATTTTTTGTTTATTTTTGGTCTTCCTCTTATATAACCTCTTTAAATTATAAAAACTAGAGTCAAAATGTGTCTTATGGCTAGACAATTACAATTTTGAAGAATGTAGAGTTGTTGGCACCAGTATTGGTTTCATGCAAAAGGGTGACCATTCCCAGTGGTTCAGAATTTGTGGATTTATATTGTCAATATCACCCAGGTTAAAGTTTGCATTCTATCTTTCCATCTCTATTGAGTTTGGTGCATTTGCCGAGTCAGGGAATCAGGTGATGTTAACACTGATGTATACTAAAGGCAAATAGTTTACAATGCTATGTGGTGCTTTGAAGGGTATTAGTATTCATTTAGACTGCACTTCATGCAGATGCTTCACAGGCTGCCTGAAACTACAGTCATATACAATTTAAATCGAAACAGAAAACCTTTTCCTTCTGTTCGGTGAGAATACATATGCACTCACAAAGTTGAAAAAAACTGCAAACAAATACACACATACACACACACACATACACACACATACACTGTAAAAAATTTAATTTCCATTATAGCTCCCAAATAATGACACAGAGACTTACTAGATTTATTAATAAAGTTTAGAGCCCTAAGCTGGGCAGATACTGGTCTATTCTGGCCCATCTCTGCTAGCCTGGCTCCTTCCCAGCTGGTGTTCCATGCTACTTGCCTTTTCAGTCTTGCCCTGTCTGCTACTGCTCCTTCTGTGTGTCCTTAAAGCAAACTCTTCATTGCAGCCTCCTAATGGCTCCTGATGGCTCTCTTCTACTTGACGTTCACTCTGGTGTGTATGACTGGGATTGGAAGTCCTGCCTCCTGTCCTCTCTGCACAGCGAGAGGCTGAGCAGATCTTTATTAACCAATCAGAGATGATGGAGAACAAGTTTTATACAACATTGTAAGAGGAAATTCTTCATAGAAATGGCAATGGCCATGTCTGGACTGCAACTGGATCTCAGGTTGCACCCAGCACAAGACCATCCCCTAACACACACACACACACACACACACACACACACACAGACAGACAGACACACACACACACACACACACACACACACACACACACACACACACACACACACAAAACAGGACGGAAACAAAACCAAAACCCAGGAAAACATGGAGTCCATTATTTTTGGTCAACTTCTCCTAAACATGAGACCTACCTGGATTATTTGATATACCCAACACCTTCACATTGGAGAAAAGTGTTTCCCCTCTTTTATTAGATATAAATAACATTTTAGTTGTTAATCTACCCTAGTGAATATGTTTTAATTCATTCATTCATTCATTGCTCATTTTTAAATACAACAAAATAAAATATAATAAGATAAAACAAAAACTTATCACGTCAAAGTTGGATAAGACAAACAAACAGAGGGACAAAGGCCCAAGAGGAAACACAAGAAACAGAGGCACACTTGTTCTCACACTCAAGAATTCCATAAAAACATTAAACTGGAAGCCACATTATAAATACAGAGGACCTGGCACAGATCCGTGCAGGCCCAGTGCATGCTGCTTCAGTCTGTATGAGTTCACATGAGCTTTGCCCATGTCCATTTAGAGAACCTTCCAATCTTGATGTCTTCCATCCCCTCTGGCTCTTACATTCTCTCATCCTCTCCACCTCCTACACTCTCTCTTCCAAGGGGTTCTCTGAGCTCTGAGGGGAGGGATTTGATGGAGACATCCCATTTGGGGCTGAATGTTCCAAGGTCTCTTACTCTGCATAATGTCTGGCTGTGGGTCTCTGTATTTGTTCTCATCTGCTGCAGGAGGATGGTTAAAGAAGGCACTGATAAGTGAATATATTAGGATGTCATTAGGAGTCACAAATAATCACTACATTTTCTTTCTTTCTTTTTTTTTTTAAGACCAGTAGTATATGGTTTTTCCCTAGGTCCCTGGGATATCTAGTCTCTAGTTCTAGGTCACTCAAGCAATGTTGGGTATGGCTTCCATCTCCTGGAGTGGACCTTCAGTCAGATCAGTTAGCCAATGGTTATTTTTAAAAAGGTTATTCTTGCTCAATATTTTTATGCTGAAATATTTATACAAAATGTAGTATGCATATTTGTATAATATCCCAAATATCAGGAATTTTATGTGCTACTATAACTGTATTCTATCTATAGACACAAAACAAAAGCTGACAAACGAAACATCATTTCCTCTTATTTTTCTTACTCTGTCATTCTCAATATTTTAGAGTTCTATGTACATACAGGTTACTATGGCAGAATAGTATATTTTTATACATATTTTCCTTTTAAACTCATATGCTTGCCCTGAATAAAATCATTTAATGTGTCTCATAATGTCTTCATGTAGACATGTCTTCAAATCCTTTGAATGACTCAAATCTCCTGTCTCTGAAACTAAATAGAATGCATGTACATTTGCTTGACCCAATTACCCTACTTGGCCTCTATTTCCCCTTTATTGAAAGTGCTATCAAGTGAATATCGTGATCGGAAGCTGTGCAGCTGCTGGACTCGAGCCCTCCTTCCAGTTTCACTCTTGGTTTTCTATCTGATTGCCAGGTTCATGCAAAGGTGATTACATTTACTGCCTACTTATCATCATCATTATCATCATCATCATCACCCTTATTATTTGTGTGCATGAATTTGGATTTCAGTGAGTGCGAAAATACACATGCCATTGCATGCCTGTGGATGTCTGAGGATGACTTTGGGAGTTTGTTTTCTCCATTCAGCACACATTCTGAGAACTGAACTCAGCCTTCTGTATCAAGCGCTGTTTTCTCTTGAGCCATTTTGCTGGCCTGTTTATCAACTGTTTTGATGTACTTTTTTCTTACTCTTTCCTCCTACATCATGGTCACCTGCCTGTCATTACATAGTTGCGAATCAGACTTGTACACAAGTGTTTCTTCTGAAATAACTTGGGTTTTACTGTGTTATTTGTCTATGCGGTGAAGACAACTGCTCACCTGTCTAAAATGAGGAATTTCTCTTGTGACTTGGACTTGATCTTCCTCTTCTACCAATCCACTCTTTGTTCATGATGGGTTGTCTACAAGGCCCTGTGTATTCTCCCTCTCTGCTCTCTCTGCCTTTCAAGTTATGTCATGTTTAGAGAATTTCTTAAGCTTCACAGGAAGAATGGATTCTTTCTTATGTGAATGTAGAAAGTTCGCTTCAGTGATGGAGATGATGAAATAAACTTTTCCCATCAGTTATCACATGCCACTGACTCTACTTGAAAAAAGAAGTTAGTCTCCCTCACCTGGATTTTCAAGGGATTGTGTCTGTCACTTGACAGACTGTACATATGGTTGTCTTAGTGACTGATAACGTGAGTGAGTGGTGGAGAGAACCACTGAAGAAATATAATTTCTGAAGTTTGCTTCCTTTGTTTTTCATGACAGGAAGAAGAAACGAGGCAGCCAGTAGAAGAAAGTAATGAAGGAAATCCTCCAGGTAAGCAGTGAATAATGACAACTTCATGTCTGCTAATGGGAAGACCACAGTAACAACAATGACATTTGCAAAATTGCGTGAAAAATGTTTTATGTCCACGTGCTGACATAATAAAAGGTACTTATATGTGAATTCTCAAAAAAGCACTGCTTTTAAACCTTTTCTTCTTTAGTTCCTACTATAACAATGTTTTCCTGTAAATGCTTCAAACATCTGAAAATTTATCCCACTGTTTTATCACAATATTCAAACATCAAAATGTAGTGATAAGATATTTTAATACACATAATATATCTGTAAGTATGCCTATTTAGCTCCTCTGTAATAAATGTTCTCTTTAATGTTTCTATGACTACACTGTATAGATAAGACCTCCATATTCCAGAAAGTTGAAGATTCTAATGAGGATGCTGAGGTTTGTGCAATGATGTTTTTGTTTTTGAAAAAAAATGAATGCTGCATCTGTAGTAAATTTATTTCAGTTACACATCTTACGAATTAAACTTATTTTCTGATTTGTAATCAAATGTTACTGACTATAGTTCAAAATAGACGTTAACCGGTTATCTCCAGCTTCTCAGGGGCAGTGTCTATAATTTAACAAACTAAACATGATGCATTGAATGAGTAATAGGGAAAATGACAAAATATAATTTGTAACTTTTCTTTGTTTCTCATGTCAGGCAGTAGCAACAGAGCAACTCTTGGAAAAAGGTAACAAAGGAGCCCTACATATCAGCCATCAAATGATAGTCTCAGTCATGATAATAGGGTTAAAAATGCCCAAAATGATAAATTTGTAGATATACATGAAAATTGTTTTATGCTCAAGTCCCAATAATGTAATAAAACAGGTGCAAATGTTCAGCCCTCTCTGCCCAGCCAGATCTTGCACATTCTTTCTCAGAATCTATCAGTGTGAGTCCACCCGATCCTGCCCTCTGTGTAACCTGTCCAAGCCCCCAGATCTAGCCGGAATCCCACATCCAGAGTTCCAGCCCAGTCTGGCTAGCCTTGCCTCCACTGACCCCACCCTCCAGGCTCTGGCCAGGATCCATTCTACCCACCTCCAGCCTGTAGACTCCTCTAGTGGCAACCACATCCAACCTCTCTTCCGAGCTAGGTCCTGCACTTCATGCAGGGTCTAGTAGGGTGAGTCTGTCTCATCCTCCCTCCATGTGGATTACTCAACATCCAGATCTATCATCAAACTCTAGGCTTAGACCAGGATATGCATCTTCCATGCCAGCCTGGAGCCTTTTCTCTACTTGACTTCATTCCCCTTAGGCTATATTCAACTTCCAACCTCTACTGGCCTGTGCTTTCCTGCTGTGTGTACATTATAAATAAAACAAAGAAGTCTACATCATCAGAGATCATATCAAAAATACAAACATTATGAAATATCAAGACAATATACTCCTCCTCCCATATTCAACAGCATTACAGAAATGGCCATCATTTCTGTACATATATGAACCAGGACACATAATTTAAAATGGTAAGCATAAACTTTAGCAAAGAATTCAAGGAGTTTAAAGAAGACACAAAAAGCATTTCAATGAACTTTAAGTGAATTATAGTGCGTGAGTGATGGTCTGGATAATCCTTGATGTCAAAGTAGATAGAATTAGATAAACAGAAATGTTGACGAAAATCAAGGTAAACTGAAGATGAAATTCAAAACTCCAGTAGTTTAACTAGAAAAGGCAATGGAAATCTTTACAGGTCAAACGAATCAAACTGAAGATAGAATATCAGAACATAAAAATGAACTATATGAGCTACACTAATTAATCAAAGAACAAAAAAATTAAAGAGGAAAACATCAAAACCAAACCAACTAAACAAAAAACACCAGAAAGGAACATTCAGGAAATGTGGTTTTACCATAAAAAGACCAAACTCTTGAATTGTAGGAGTAGATGAAAGAGAAAAATCCCAGGTCAATGGAATAGTCCAGAAAAATTCCCCAAACTAAGAATACACTTATACAGATGCAAGAAGCAAGAAGAGCACTACATAGGACTAGAAAAGAAACTCCCCAGTACATATCATAGCTAAAATTCAAAGTGCACAAAAAAGAAAAATGTACTGAAAGAGAAAAGAGAAAAAGCACAAGTAACATATAAACAAGTCTCTAGTACAAATATAAACTCATTGAGATTAAACAACTCATTGCTGCATGATGAATGGGTCAAAGAAATGGAGAAAAAAATTGGCACTAAATGAAAGAAAACATAGCACAAGAAAATGTCTTAAAAATATTAAAAGAAGTTCTATGGGGGACTTATGCTCAGAAAGTGTATAAATAATTAATTTTAAAGATGCAATTCAAGAATTTAGAAAAACAAGAACAAACCAAATCTTTACTCAGTAAATGTCAAGAAGTAATAAAAACAGAGCAGGAATTACTGCAATAGAAACAAAGAGTTAATCTGTGTACTGGTTCTTTGAGAAGAGAAATATGATCAACAGCCCTTTGGCCCAATTGTCAAAAACCAAACCAAACAAAACAAAAAACCAAGTGTTAGGTCCACAAAATGTTAGTGCTGGTGACAATGTCCTAAACAGGATGCAGACCAGGTAAACATCAGTTAAATTCAGCATTCCTCAGGAATCAAGTAAGATGTGTCTCTACTTATCAGGAATCTCCCTTAATCTGACTCTAAAGGTAGCTGTCTCTCCTGTCCTGGCTAGTTTTATGTCAACTTGACACAATCTAGAGTCATCTGAAGAAGGGAGTTCAATTGAAAAAACTGCTTCAATAGCATCCAACTATAGGGCATTTTCTTTCCTCCTCCTCCTCCACCTCCTCCTCCTCCTCCTCTTCATCCTCCTCCTCCTCCTCTTCTCCTTCTTCTTTTGGGTTTTCAAGACAGGGTTTCTCTGTGAAGCCTTGGATGTCCTGGACTCACTTTGTAGACCAGGTTAGCCTTGAAGTCACAGAGATATAACAACCTCTGCCTCTTGAGTGCTGGGATCACAGGAGTATGCCATGGTGCCTCGCTCTATAGGGCATTTTCTTAATTGGTGATTGATGTGGGAGGGCCCAGCCATGATGGGTGGTGTCACCCCTAAGCTGGTTATCCTGGGTTCTACAAGAAATCCATAGACATACTGAAGTGTAACAAATATTACATGAGAAGCACGTGGCCAACATCACCACAAATGGAGAAAAATTTGGGTGAGTCTCACTGAAGTAATGTATGAGTGGAATGCATTCTCATCCAAGCTACCACCTGGTACTTAAAAGTGAAAATGTACAGATGCCAAGCAGGATTGATTATTTTAGAAGTATTTTTCTTTCTGTTTTCCATTCATCACAATATATTTCTGAAATGCATCACTTTTCTCATTTTTTGGTTTTATTTTATTAAAATATACAAACATTAAAATATCTATGTATCTATCATGTATCTATTTATTTTTAACTTCACTATACAAAAGTTCTCATTAACTTTAATTATATTGTATAGATGAGGAACCCAAATTACAGAAAGATGAAGATTCAAATAAGATTACTGAGGTTTGTTCAATATTTTTGCTTTTGACAAAAAGCTTTGAATGTTTGTGGTCACTCTAAATTCACTGCAGTCATAGAACTAACTAATTGAGTCTTTAATTTCTTATTTGTTATCATATGTCACCAACTCTGCTTGAGTATGATGTTGAACACTTTATTTATAAAATTTATATGAAGTTTTAATTAAAATTGAATTGCAACATTTCTCCCTTGCTTTCCTTTCTCTAGCTCCTTCCAGATCTCCTCCCTACAACACACACACACACACACACACACACACACACACACACACACA
>OU015750.1:42077732-42089900 GCA_907169655.1 Acomys percivali | reverse complement strand
ACACACACACACACACACACACACACTTATACACATACACATAAAACCTGTTGAGCCATGTCTGAATATAGTTAGTTTGATGGCTGATGACTTTCTATTTGCTAACCAATAAGACAGTTCATTCTTCAGACTTTCCCCAGCAGTGATCAATTGTCTATAGTTCTTTGTGTAAGGGTAGGACACTATGAGATATTCCTCTTCCAGGTAAGCGTGTCTATTGGCACTATCAATGTTCTGATGTACCTTATGCAGGGGTTTCTAGGAGTTACAGCAGAGTTCCTGTTATTCTGCCTATTACTAACAGTCTTACTGGTCACTCTTTGTTGTTTCTTCAGCCATAGATTCAAGAAGCTGTAACGCAGATAACTCATTTGGTGTGGGATGCTCTATTAATCTCTGCACTGTGTCCAGCTGAGGTTTCATTGATGGTTTCCACTTGTTGTGAATAAAGGCTTCTTTGATGAGGGCACACTTCTCTCTGATTTTTAGAATAAGATTTAGAATACGGTTAGAAATTTGCTGGTTTAGCCAAGTGGTCTCGGTATATCCTTTTCTTAGACTCATGACCTGAATGTTGACTAGGTTTCTAGTATCGGGCATGATTTCTCACCTGACGCATGAGATTTATGCCCCACTAGATAGACATTCATTACACCAAAATGTGAGTTCTACTTATTGCAGTCTAGCTTTATGTCAGGGTGCATTTTTTAAATTTTAAGTATTTTTGAGATTACATCTCAGTCATCTCAATTGTTACCTCTCACTTGTATCTTCCTGTTCCCCCTCCCTCCCTTTTCCTCCTATGCGCCTCCCCTAGGTCTGTGACAGAAGGGTACTCCCCCACATCATATGATCACAGCCTTTCACGTCTCATCTGGTAGCCTGTTTACCCTTCCCCTGAGTGCCACCAGGCCTCCCCACCATGAGGAAGTTGTCAAATAGGGGGCACCTAAGTTCATGTTAGTCAGTCCCCACTTTCCACACAGCTGTGGAGAATGTGCTGTCCATTGGCTAGATCTAGATAGGGGTTCTAGGCTTACTGCATGCATTGTCCTTGATTGGTATAGTAGTTTGAGCAGACTCCCCTGGGTCCAGATCCACTAGCCTTGATGGTCTTCTTGTAGGTTTCTAGGACCCTCTGAATCTTTCTATTTCCACATTCTCACTTACCTCTCTCACCTGGAGTCCCACTAGGAAGTCCCGGTATCTACCCCAACCTCCTGCTAAGTGAAGACTTTCAGGGGACATCTCTGTTGGGCTTGTGTCCAATTATAAGTGAGTATAAGCCATTTGTATCTTTCTGGGTCTGGATTAACTCACTCAGGATCATCATTTCTAATTCTATCCATTTGTTCACAAATTTCAGGAGTTCCTTGTTTTTAATAATTGAGTAGTATTCCATAGTGTAAATGTATCACAGTTTCTTTATCCATTCTTTGACAGAGGGACATCTAGGTTGTTTCCAAGTTCTGGCTATTATGAATAAAGCTGCTATGAACATGGTTGAGCACATGTCCTTGTTGTGTGGTGGAACATCTTTTGGGTATATTCCAAGGAGTGGAATAGCTGGGTCTTTAAGTAGCCCTATTCCCAATTTTCTGATAAAGCATCAGTTTCAGTTCCACTTGTTTTACAAGTTTGCACTCCCACCAGCAATGAAGGAGTATTCCCCTTTCTTCACATCCTTGCCAGCATGTGCTGTCACTTGAGATTTTATCTTAGTCAATCTGATGGGTGTAAGATGGAATTTCAGAGTCGTTTTGATTTGCATTTCTCTGATGACTAAGAACACTGAGCATTTCTTTAAATGTTTCTCAGCCATTCACTATTCCTCTGTTGAAAATTTTCTGTTTAGTTCTGAGCCCCATTTCTTAATTGGGTTATTTGGTTTGGTGGTATTTAATTTCTTGAGCTCTTTATATATTTTGGATATTAGTCCTTTGTCAGATGTAAGGTTGGTGAAAATCTTTTCCCAATGTGTAGGCTGTCACTTTTTTCTGTTAACAGTGTCTTTTGCCTTACAGAAACTTCTCAGCCTCATGAGGTACCATTTATTAATTGTTGATCTTAGAGCCTGGGCCGTTGGAGTTCTGTTCAGGAAGTTAGTTATCTCCTGTGTCAATGAGTTCCAGGCTCTTCTGTACTTTTCTTCTAACAGATTTAGTGTCTCTGGTTTTATGTTGATATCTTTAATCCACTTGGACTCGAGTTTTGTTCATGGTGATAAATATGGATTTACTTGCATTTTTCTACATGTAGACATCCAATTAGACTTGCCCCATTTGTTGAAGATGCTATCGTTTTTCCATTGAATAGATTTGGTTTCTTTGTTAAAACTTAAGTCTCTGTGGATTTATTTCTGGGTCTTTGATTTTATTCCATTGACAAACCAGCCTATTGCTATACCAGTACTATTGTTTTAATTACTATTGCTCTATAGTACCGCCTGAGATGAGGGTTGGAGATTACTCTGGAGGATCTTTTATTGTACAGGATCATTTTAGCTATTCTGGGTTTTGTTTTTCCATATGAAGTTGATAATTTATCTTTCAAGGCCTTTAAAAAGTTGTGTAGGTATTTTGATAGGGAATGCATTGAATCTGTAAATTGCTTTTGGTAAGATGGCCATTTTTACTATGTTAATTCTCCCGATTCACAAACAAGGGAGATCTTTCCATTTTCTGATGTCATCGTCAATCTCCTTCTTCAGAGATTTGAAGTTCTTTTTAAAACCAGTCTTTCACTTGCTTGGTTAGAGTTACTTGTAAATATTTTATATTACTTGTGGCTATTGTAAAGGATGTAGTTTCCCTAATTTCTTTCTCAGCACAATTGCCATTTGTGTACAAGAAGGCTACTAACTTTTTTGAGTTAATTTTGTATACAGCCACTTTGCTGAAGGTGTTTATCAGCTGTAGGAGTTCTCTGGTGGAATTTTGGGATTCACTTATATACACTATAATATCATCTGCAAATAGGTAATTTGATCTCCTCCTACCCTATTTGGATCCCTTGATCTCCTTTTGTTGTCTTATTGCTCTGGCTAGAACTTCAAGAACTATATTGAAGAGATATGGAGAAAGTGGGCAGCCTTGTCTGGTCCCTGATTTTAGTGGAATTTCCTTAAGTTTCTCTCCATTTAATTTGATATTGCCTATTGGCTTGCTGTATATCACCTTTATTATATTTTGGTATGTGCCTTGTATCCCTGATCTTTCCAAAACTTTAAACATGAATGGGTGTTGGATTTTGTCAAATGCTTTTTTGGCATCTAAGGAGATGATCATGTGTTTTATTTTCTTTCATTTTGTTTATATGATGTATTACATTTATTGATATCTATATATTGAACCATCCCTGCATGCCTGGAATGAAACCTACTTCCTCATTATGAATGATATCTTTGATGTGTTCTTGGATTCAATTTGACAGTAATTTATTGAGTATTTTTGCATCAATGTTCATAAGAGAAATTGGTCTCAAATTCTCTTTTTTTATTGAGTCTTTCTGTGGTTTAGGTATCAAGGTGACTGTGGCTTCATAGAATAAGTTTGGTAATGTTCCTTCTGTTTCTATTTGATGGAATAGTTTGAATAAAACTTGTATTAGCTTTTCTCTGAAGGTCTGGTAGAATTCTGTGTTGAATCGATCTGGTCCCAGGATTTTTTTTTTTTTTTTTTTTTTTTTTTTAGACTTGATTACTGCCTATTTCTGTAGGAGAAATAGGACTATTTAATTTGTTTATCTGATCTTGATTCAACTTTGGCAAGTGGAATCGATCAGGAAAAGTGTCTATTTCCCTTAGATTTTCAATTTTTTTGACATATAAGCCTTTGAAGTAGGATCTTATGATTTTTTTTATTTCTTCAGTGTCTGTTGTTATTTCTCCCTTTTCATTTCTGATTTTGTTGATTTGGATTGTGTCTCTCTGTCTTTTAGTTAGTTTGGCTAATGCTTTGTCTATCTTGCTGAATTTCTCATAGAACCATCTCCTGGTTTTGTTGATTCTTTGAATTGTTCTCTTTGTTTCTAAAATATTGATTTCAGCTCTGAGTTTGATTATTTCCAGCTAATTACTCCTCTTGGGTGTTTGTTTCTGCTTCTATTTTTCTAGGGCTTCTAGGTATGCCATTCAGTTGCCTATATGAGATAATTTCCAATTTCTTTTTAAGGCACTTAGTGCTATGAATTTTTCTCTTAGCCCTGCTTTCAATGTGTCCTATAAATTTGGGTATGTTGTACCTTCATTTTCATTGAATTTTAGGAAGTCCTTAATTTCTTTCTTTCTTTCTTTATTCCCTGATCCATGTGTCATTAAGTAGAGAATTGTTTAGTTTTTCCATGTGTATGTAGGATTTTTGTTATTTCTGTTGTTGTTGAAGTCCAGCTTTAGTCCATGGTGATCTGATACATATTATTTTAATCTTCTTGTATCTGTTGAGGCTTGTTTTGTGACCTACTATATGATCAATTTTGGAGAAGGTTTCATGAGGTGGTGAGAATAAGGAATAATCTTTTGTGTTTGGGTGAAAAGTTCTGTAGATATCTGTTAGATCCATTTGATTCATGACATTGGTTAGTGTCATTATTTCTTGGTTTAGTTTCTGTTTCATTGATCTATCCTTTAGTGATATCGAGTAGGGCTGCAGCGCAAATGTGGGTATGGGTCCAGATTCTTGTTGACTGGGTACCTGTCCTCTGTGGGCCAGTTGGATGGCCTGAGGCTAGATTCACCTGTGCTCTGCACTGTGTTGACCCCTCTCATCTAGGGCTTTCTAAGTATTTTGTCTGTAGCTCCTAGCTGGGTCCCTAGTCTCTATCTTGCTGATCAGATACCATGCATGTTCAGGGCCACCGTCTTGCATCTCTCTCCTACTGCCTAGCTTTCATAGTTCCAGAAAATACTATACAAGGGAGGGAAGCAATTAATATTCCAATCCTCCTGCCACATCTGTGAGCCACACTAATGCCCAGCATGACAAAAAGTTAACCTGTGTTAACTTCTCATAGGTGTGTTCTATAATTTGTAGAGTGTAAATACTTGTGTCTCAGTTACTGAATCATTGAGTGAATGATGGAGAAAATGACAGAAGAAACATAATTTTTGAAGTTGTGTTTCTGTTGTTTTTCATGATAGGAAGAAGCAACAAAGCAACCATTAGGAAAAAGTAACCAAGGGAGTCCTCGTAAGCAAATAGATAATGATGAATTCATTTACATAATGATAGAGTAACAATAACAAAAATGATAGTTTGCAAATGTGTATCGATTGCCTTATTCTCTAGTACTCTTATAAAAAGTGCACGTGTGAATGTTCTCATAGAACCTTCATGACTTTGTTAAAAGCTGTTTGTCTTTCTCACTTCTAACTAGAGCAACGCTTTTCTGAGAGTGCTTCAGTTGCCTGAAATTTTCTTTTTGTTTTCAAAAAAATACAGAAACGAAGATGTAGAGATATGGTATACATGTTAATAGCCTTGCTTGAATCTTTAAATATATGCATATTAACGTGACTGCAAATAATGCTCTCATTAATATTTCTGTGACTTTGCTGTATAGATAAGATGTCCCCCTCACAGACAGTTGAAGATTCAACTGAGGATCCTGAGGTTTGTTGCTTCTTTTCTGAAGCTATGAATAATGTATCTTACTAATTCATTTGAGTCATAGATTTAATTTCATTCATAGATACGAGGAATTAAAGTTTTATATTCTCATTTGTTAGGGTATGTCAATAATTTATTTAGCATCTGATAGGATTGTGTCTATAGCTTGATAGACTGTAAATATCTTAGTGACGGATAGAGTGAGTGAGTCATGGAGAGAAAGACAGAACGGTAACTTCTAAATATATATTTGCTTTTCATGACAGGAAGAAGCAGAAAAGCAGCCAGCAGAAAAAAATAATCAAGAAAGTCATTATCAGAAAACAAATAATGGTAATTTCAGTTGTGTCCATAATAATAATAAAATTATATACATGTATATATATATGTAATATGCATGCAATGTTTTCTACTCAAATATACTTATAAGAAGTTGACATGTGTATATCCCCAAACAAACATTTTTCTCTTTAAATTTTTTTTCTTGCCCACTCCCTACTACAATGATATCTTCCTCAAAAAAATTTAGATTTCTGAAATTTTGTCTTGCTGGGGTGTTTTTGTTTGTTTCTTTAGTTTTTTTGAGACAAGGTTTCTTGGTGTAACTATGGCTGTCCTATACTTGCTTTGTAGACTAGTCCAGCTTCTAACTCACAGAGATCCACCTGCCTCTGCCTCCCCGGGTGCTGTGATTACAGGTGTGTGCCACCATGGCTAACTTTTGTCTTGCTGTTTTATTTCTTCAAAATATACAATAATCAAAATGTAGATTTAAGATATTTGTAAATAAATATATGTATAAATTCACCATGACAAATGTTCTCACTAATGGTTTTGTTACTACATTGTTTAGATAAGAACTTACCACAGAAATTTGAAGATTCAAGTAAGGACTCTGAGGTTTGTCCAATGGATTGTTTTGAAAAAAAAAATAGTTTTCAGTGATGTGTCTATATTAAATTTATTCCAATAGATCTAGTGACTCAATCCTTTAGTTTCTCATTTGTTATCATATATCACTTTACCAGTATATAGGAATTAGTGTTTACATTTTTATATATTTCAAGTTAAAATAGGATTATATTACTTTGTTTCATCTTTTTTCCTTACTCTTTGTTCCTCACAGTTCTCTTCTCTTTTGCCCTTTTCATGTACCCCATCTAAAAATTGGTAGCTTCTTTTTCATTATTTAATACTGATACACACACACACACACACACACACACACACACAATTATTTCCTTTCTTTTGAGTGGGGCTTTGCATTCAGTTAAACAGCTATTGGTTACTACCAACATGTGAGTGCCACTATTGTTGTATACCTTTCATGGTGCCAGAAAATACTACACAAGATACCTAGGGACAGAGACAGTTAATAATCCCATTCAGCTGCGGCATGTATGAGCCAGAGCAGTGATGAGTGTGTCAATAAGTTAATTCTTTTACCTCTAGCTTCTCACAGGATTGTGCCTGTGACTTACTAGAATGGAAATATATGTCCCAGTGACTGATACAGTGAACGATAAAGAGAAAAAAATAGAGAAATATAATTTCTGAAGTTGTGTCTTCTTTGTTTTTCATGACAGGATGAAGCAACAAAACAGCCAGAAGGGAAAAGTAACAAAGGGAGTCCGTGTACGCAAACAGATAATAACAATCTCACTTACGCTAATAGTGGGGACACCAACAAAGATAAATTTGCAGATAATGCGTGAAGATTGTTTCATGCTCAAGCACTATTAAAAGTGTGCATGTCCCCTAACAAGCATCACCTTTTTAGGTGTACATCCAGTTTTTTTAAAGACTAAAAGTCTTCATTTCTCAAGGGAGTAATCTGTTGCTTAGAAAATCCCTTTTTTACCCCCAACATCAATTCTTTTAAATATTTTTCTCTTGTCCACTTCTTACTGTAAAAATGCCTTCTTGAAAATACTTCAATTGTTTAAATTTTTGTCTCGCTCTGTTATATTATTGAAATATAAAAATATCAAAATGTAGAAGAAACACATATTAAATATATACAAGTATATATTTAACTTCCCTATAGTAAATATTCTCATAAATCTTTCTGTGACTGCATTGTATAGGTAAGAAGTCCATATTACAGAAACTTGAAGATTCAAGAGATAACGCTAAGGTTTGTTCAATGCTGTTTTTGTTTTGAGAAAATGTCTTGAATGATTTGTGTTAAGTCTGAACAATATTTAGAGGAAAACTTGCAACATGGTATTTTGTATCATGGAACTTAAATTGATGACCGGGCCTTTAAATTATTAGTATGTTTGGGATTTAAATGTAGACAGGCAAAGAAAAGTTCACAAACTGAAAAATATGAGTGTACGCGTGTTTAAGATTATATATGTGTTGTGTGTTGTGTGTTTGTGTGTTGTGTATGTATGTATGGGCATTTTATGAGTGTGTGTGTGTGTGTGTTTAAAAATCTGGTTTCCTATTATTTATCCTGTACAAATAATTTAAACAAAACAAAGCAGATTATTTTACCTTTATGGGAACAGTGAATTTAGGATCACAGATATCATACAGCAATCTTATATTCCAAGAGGCCACTGTGGAAAGGGTTGTATGGATGTCTTAGGTAAAAGGACCCGCCAGATATTGGTCTCAGCACAGAGATGAAGCCTTACTATATGATAACGTTTGGCTCTCTCAGGTAGTAGCCAGATACATTTCACTTTCTTTAAACATCAGAGCCCTTGTGTTATACATAGGGCTACAGTGTTGGCTTCCTAGGCATGTGTCTTGTGTCTTTGCAGTACTCTGCACTGTGAGGTCTCTGGATGCTCCACATTGTTTCCTCTGAAGTAGTTTTCTCATTGGAAGTATTCTAAATATTAATAATGCCCTGAAGCTCTAATACTTTCATGCATTTTTAGAAGGGTGATTTTTAAGTGCCCTCTAATTCTTGGCTTGATCTAGGGAACTGCTCAGTTTATTACTTCTGGAAATAGCTACATCTGATAATTTTGCTATTTTGTGTTGTTTGGCCTCCCATGGTCAGTTTTTGTAGTCATTGGCCATATGAAGATACATTTGATCAAATAGCATATATGAGGTTCTTGTTTCAAGTGCTTTGATTCTAAAACGATTTTTCAAGTCTGTTTCTAGAATTAAAAAGTTCATATACTTTCTTAGTAAGTCATTAAGAGGTGCTTATGCAAATAAGTTTCAATGCTTCCCTTAATAGAATATTTTTGAGTGTCTTTCCACAAAGGGCAGTGATCATTTACACAGTGCTGCAGATGGGCCAGGAGAGGAACACAATAAAGGTAAGAACCATAAAACACCACTTGATGGAACATTTGCTTAAATAGGAAAATGACAGAACTCAAAAAATATTGTTAGTGCTGCTTCTATAGGAGGGAGATAAGAGAGAAGGAAGGAAGGAGAGGGAGAGAGAGCAGCGAGGCAGAGGGAGAGAAAGAGAGAGAGAGAGTGAGAGAGGGGGGAGGGAGGACTTGGAGTTAATAGGAGCCACCCAATCCTGTTTCTCACACCTCTCAGTCATCAGAGCAGTAGGCTGATTACCCTTACATATTCAAATGATTAATTTGAATATGACACTTTGACTGTTTTGATAAAGAAATTGTCTGTTTCCTTTAAAGTATGACAAAATATTTCATGCAAAATAAATAATATGTTTATTTCTTGAATACTAAAATTGTTTCTCACAGTCAATATTGCACTGAACTGAAATGCAGCAGTCTATTTTTGATAAGCACATTTCAACCCTGAATTCTTATACATTATTTCCTACTTTTTTGCCTTTTAAATTTTTAATTGAAAAAAATTTTCATGCACTATTTTCTGATCAGTGTGATTAAAATATTTCCTACTTTGGACTCAATTTATTTTCCCATGAATGGGCCAATAAATTTGTTTTCGTGTAGGCACATTTTTGGGGATACTTTATTGGATTATTATATATACTACCCTTCTTCACCTCAATCCCTTCCAACCTCCCAACACTAGGTAGGCGAGGAAGAAGGAAGGGGGAAGAGGGGGCGTAGACTTCTTTAGACTACCTCCTCCTGATCAGGGGCACAGCCTTCCTTGGGCCAAGTTTGACTTTCCGGTTAGAATATTCTATTTCTTCTCCTCTCTCTGCACACGACTACTTGACAAACTAACCTCAACCAATGGCAAACAACCATCAGCAGCAACAGCGTCAATAGCCACAGAAAAGGGAGAGCAGAAACCTCCCTTCGAAGTGCCCCTGGCCCCTTTCCAGGCTCTGGCATTGATAAGAGTCCCCGGAGTTCCAAATGTAAACTGTCCTCATCTGTCAACATTATGTCCCTGCCAGAGCACAGACACATTACAGCTGCTGTGGACAATCCGAATCAGCCCCAATATCCCACACTTGGGATTAACACAAAAACATATTCACATAACATAAATTGGTTTTTAAAGAAATCTAAAATTCTCACTACATTTTTGTTTGTTTGGCTTGGTTTGATTTGGATTTTGTTTTCCAAGTCATGGTTTCTCTGTGTAGCCCTGACTATCCTGGAAATTACTCTGTAGACCAGGCTGGCCTCAAAACTCACAGAGATCCACCTGTCTCTGCCTACTGACTGCTGTGTATCTAAATTAGGTCATATTAATACCACATAAATTCATGCATTAAAAAGCTTCTTTTGTCTATTAATATTCTCAAGCTAATTAATTGGGAACCACTTTCTTGAATTTAATGAATTATACATACTTTTGGACTTTTTCCATCACTGTGCAATTCTTAAATTACAGGACAAATTGAAGAATGTGGTGTAAATGACCCAAAAATATTTCACAAAGTATCTGTTCTCTTACATTCTATTGTATTAGCTTTGAGAGTTCAGATGTCATCTCAAGGTTGAGGTCTGAGCAGATGTTATATTTCTCTACACCAACCCTAGTACCTATATTTGTATATTTCCTTTTGATATTTCAGTTACACTGACTGCAGTCATAAATCTTCCATTGAAGGCATTAACTTCCAGTGTTCTTAAAGCTAAACACTTATTTCACTTCAAGATATTTCTTTTATGTTGCTCTATAAACAGCAAAAGACAACAACCAAAAAAAACCCAAACAAACAAAAAAAAAACTAACAAAAAATCAAAAACAAAACAACAGGAAAACAAAAACAAAATGAAAAACCACCACCACCACCACCATGAGAAACACAGTCTGTGCTCCTTCCATCTGAGTTTTCATGGACTGAATTTTTTTACTCAACTGTTAGATTTTCACAGGCTGCTGCACTTCAGATCAGTGTACTATTGACTATGAGAAACTAAATCATTAGTTATCACTAAAATCAGCATAAACCTTCAGTTGCATTAATATACATTTGTTTTGGCATATTTACATAAATGTTTGTTTCTTTGGTATATAGAATCACCAACAAAGTATCCACTTATAAAGGTAATTGCTTTAATACATCGATAAAGGATCGTTAAGTGCGTATGAATGCCACATACAATGACCACTAAGTGTT
The DNA here is from genome assembly GCA_907169655.1 of Acomys percivali. Classification (NCBI taxonomy): domain Eukaryota; kingdom Metazoa; phylum Chordata; class Mammalia; order Rodentia; family Muridae; genus Acomys; species Acomys percivali. The sequence continues at coordinate 42,078,794 of OU015750.1, read as the reverse complement.
TTGATTCCAACAATGCAGCCCACCATTGAGATGAATGACTTGGATCCAAAAAATGCATTAGGAATGGAAGTGGTACAGACATTGGCATCAGGTAACTTTTGTGATAAAAGCCACTCTGGAAAAGTACTTTGAACTATTCAAAAAGGCTACAACATTATTTACTTCTTTTGCCCCCATATTGATTCAACTATTTAATATAAATAACTCAACTGCCACTATTGGCATCACATCTTTGCAGTGTTATTTACAAACAGGGAATTTTTTTTCAAATTGTAGGTTTGAATTGAAACTTTCTATGTTTTAATTTATAACCACGTTTTCCAATTTGAATGATTCCAGGGGTCAAGAGAAGTTAATTATGATCACCTTAAGCAGATTTTCTTAACATTCCACAAGTGTACACTAATTTTTATCTATCTTTTAAAGAGGCTGAGGATGAAGTTTCCCTTGAGCCATCTTGAACAACACAAGACACTGCATCTTGAGAATTTCCGTTGTAATTCCACTCTCTATGAATACATGCTCATAGATTTTACTATTCAGTATGATAAAATATGTATTTTCTAGATATGAGGTTGTACAGCAAGTTCTCAGGAGTATATAAGTCAGTAAAGATCATATATTATTTGTTTTAAAATTTCTCAAGTCAATTAACTATGGATCATTATTACTAATAGCACTTAAATAGGAACAATAAAATAATAGAAACAGTTTATAAATAATAAACTATTTATCAATAATAAACAAGTTTTACTTTAACCCTAATATTTGAACCATCTTGAGCAAACACATCAATCCTGAATATTTAAATAGTATGTCCATCTTAATTCTGTGAATACACTCATTCTCTTCATTATCTAATCTGTGTTCGAATTCATGCATCATATTGTCATGTATCAGTCATAAATTACATAGATAACAACAAATCATGCAATATACTACTTTGTAAATATTATGATGTTTCTCATCACTGATGCTGTTTCTATTCAGTGGAGAGGGAGAAAGAGTGAGAGCTAGAGAGAGAGAGAGAGAGAGAGAGAGAGAGAGAGAGAGAGAGAGAGA